>VZSR01000393.1:11602985-11695193 GCA_013398615.1 Brachypodius melanocephalos | reverse complement strand
CCAGCGGCGCTTTTGCGGGAGCCGCGTTAAAGCAGGAGGGAGACGCTGCGAGGAGTTGGGTCACAGAGTCCGCAGTGGGCACCTAAAGGCCGCCCCACATGTTCTCTTGCCTTTCTTCCCCATTCTTCAGGAAGGGACCTTTTTGTCCCATAGGGAGCCCACCCTGCCAGTCCAGCTTTGCCAGCTCGGAAGAGACTGGAGAACATTAAAGCCGACCCCACACGCAGACGGGGTGGGGGAGCCCCAGGGACAGCCCGCAGAGAGCCCCGCGGGGCCTCTTCAAACACCTCGTGCACACTAATTGGCTTCATTAGAGCAGCCAGTGATGCCATTGAGCCCCCCTTCTGCTGCGGCTGGGGACGGTACTAATGAGCCGGGGGAACGGCGGCCTCGGGACGGCCCTGGAGGGGAGATCAGAGCCCGTACGCTCGGTGGGAGTGTGTGTAGTGTCGACTGAACAAAAGCACAAGCTTAATTACCCTGATTAATTAGAGCCCGCTGCTCTTAACCCATGTCTGGAGCGATGACCGCATCGGTGCGCGGCTCCACGGCAGCACCGCAGCCCCCCAGATGCACCGGCCCCGAGGTGGACACATCCACAGGAAGATGTGGTGGCCCCTGGATCCCACAGAGAGGCATTATAAGGACCTCAGAACCTTCAGGAAGGCGCTCAGAGGCTGGACCCTACAGAGAGGGACTGTCAGCCCCCGCGAGCCCCGCGAGCAGAACGCTCCCGGGAGCGTTTCCGCCGCTCCTTCCCCCGGTCCTTTCTGTCCCATTTTGGCCGCCGTTAGCCCGGCCCACGGGGGCGGAACCCGGAAAAACTCGGCCGGGACCACGTGGTGCGGGACCACGTGTGGGCAGCGTCATGGCGTCGGCGCCCAAGAGGTTCAAGGTAGGGGGAAAGCCGGGGGCTCCCGGGGAACCGGGGACACACCGGTTGCTGGGATAGCGGCGCTGAGAGGATCCGCGATCGGCCTCATGGCTTCTTCCCCTTCACCCCATATTTCCATCCATAGGCGGTCGAGAGCGGCGCCCAGGGGAAGAGTAGTGCCGACCCCCTCTCCAGGTTCCTGGCATGGTGCGGGCAGGCCGGGATGGAGCTGAACCCCAAGGTGAGGCACAGCGGGTCAGCCCGGGCATGCCCTAGGTCCGCCCATGTCTCTTCGCTCCCGCGCTCACCGCTCCCTCTGGCCCCAGGTCCGCCTGAGCCGGGAGGGCGCGGTGGCGGGGTACGGGATGTTGGCCGCCGAGGAGCTGGAGGCAGGAGAGGTGCTGTTCACCATCCCTCGCACGGCGCTACTGTCCCAGCACACCACCTCCATCCACGCACTGTTGCAGGAAGGTGAGTGCAAGCTTCTTGTGTCACTCGAATCTGCTGTGCCTTTTAAAGGAATAAATGGGTCTGTGGTAAAGGCTCGGGAACGTTCCTGATTTGTGCAGGATGCTGCAGGGCTGTTTGATACCAGGTAGGAAAGGGGAGGGCTGGGCATCCTCTCGTTTTCCTAAGAGCTGTACTGGACAGGGAGAAAAGTCCATCAATGCAACATGTCCAACTTGTAAGTGACAGGAACCCCACTGCTTTCCTTGAAGCACTGGTAAGAACAGTTCCTTGATTCCTGAAGGCACGCAGAGCCTCAGGCTAAGGAGGGCAAGGCCGTGGGTCCTGGGAGAGCTCATCTGTAACTCCAGAGAAGCAGTTTCTGATCCTGGTTCAGCTCAGGACAAACCCAAGACAAACCAGAATAAAAGCTCAACCCCCATCTCCAGGCCGAAGACAGGCATGGAGGCTTGGCATATCAGGTTCTGGTTCTGAATCACAGAACAACTTAGGTTTTCTCCATCCTGTCTGGTTCTGTAGCCCAGGAGTCCCTGCAGAGCCAGTCCGGTTGGGTCCCTCTCCTGCTGGCCTTGCTTCATGAGTACACAGCCAGCAACTCCCACTGGCGGCCGTATTTCTCCCTCTGGCAGGACTTCCGGAGCCTGGACCACCCCATGTTCTGGTAAGGTGAAAGCAAGGGGGCTGGGGGAGGCTCAGTGTTACAGCTGAAGGGCAGGGCAGGGGCTGCTGAGTGTTGTCCTGGGAAGGGATGTGGTCCTGCTGGGTGACCCCAATGCTCTGTTCTAGCCCTGTGCTGGCAGTGGCAGGAGCCTGAGGGGCCCTCCTGGAGCTACGTTACAGGGAGAGCCAGAGAACAAGGACCTGGAGAGCACAGGGAAGCTGAGATTTTTAAGGAGGAAGGAGTTCATAGACCCTTGGCCCTAGCACAGATGGAGAACCTGTTTTTCTTGCAACAGGCCTCAAGAAGAGCGAACAAGGCTCCTGCAGGGCACAGGCATCCCAGAAGCTGTGGACAAGGATCTAGCTAACATCCATCTGGAGTACAACTCCATCATCTTGCCTTTTATGGAGACCCACCCCGACATCTTTGACCCCAAACTGCACACTCTGGAGTTGTATAAGGAGCTGGTGGCATTTGTCATGGCTTACAGGTGAGAAGTGAGGCCTTTGCTCCAGGCAAGGATAACAGACAAGGAAGTAGGAGTACAGGCTGTGTTGGTTTCTTGTGCAACTGCAACCTCTAAGTGTAAGGTGAAGATTGCCCTGTGCAGCCTTGTGTACCACTGGCTTGTCTTAGCTTTCAGGAACCTTTGGAAGAGGAAGAAGAAGATGAGAAGGGGCCCAATCCTCCCATGATGGTGCCTGTAGCAGATATTTTGAATCATGTGGCCAACCACAATGCCAACCTGGAATATTCTCCTGTGAGTGCAAAGCTGCCGCACCAGGCATTGTCACAGCTTGGTTGTTTTAGTAAGACTTTGTGCAATAGGGACACAGCAGGGTGAGGTCTCAGCCCATGGCAGCAAGTCTGGCCTGGATCTCGTTAATACAAAGCCCTGCTGCATGTTTGGTGTTCATTAGGAGGAGCTCAGGGTCATCTGAATGCTCTGAAAGCCCTGTTGAGCAATCAGATCAGCCCAGCTCAGATGCTCCCCTCTCCCTGCTTGCAGCAATGTTTGAGGATGGTTACAACGCAGCCCGTGGGGAAAGGACAGGAGATCTTCAACACATATGGGCAGATGGCCAACTGGCAGCTGCTGCACATGTACGGCTTTGCAGAGCCCTACCCCGGCAACACCCACGACACGGCTGACATCCAGATGGTGACACTGCGCAGGGCGGCGCTGCAGCGTGAGTGCCACCCCAGCCCCTCTGGGAGAGGATGGGGCAGGGATCTCTCTTCAACAGGGATGACATAAAAAATAAGCCTATTCCACAGCATTTCAGAGGATGGGGCCATGCCTTGGTTTTCTGCCTCCTGTTTACTCTTCTCCATCCACCTTCCTTCCCCCTCCACTGCCATCCTGGCTGTGTTCACAGCTCTGCTGTCTTCAAAACAGGTGCCAAAAGTGAAGCTCAGCGGCAGCTGGTCACAGAGCAGTGGGACTTCTTGTGCCAGCTGGAGATGGTGGGGGAGGAAGGTGCCTTTGTACTTGGCTGGGATGAGGTGCTGACAGAGGAAGAGCTGTCCATGACCCTCAAGGTAAAAATGGTCAGGTGGGGGAAGAGCTGCTAAAGGGAGCACAGAGTGCAGCCAGGCAAATCAGCACTGCAGAATGGCTCAGTGAAAGAGATGAGCACCTGAAGGCAGTTTGGCACTAACAGTCCTGTGTGAACAGTGGTAGGGGGTGTGGCTACCCAGCTCCCAGGTGCTGTTAAGTCATCTTCCTCTCCTGAAGTAGCCATTCATGTGTACTCACATATTTGTCTTGAATGGCTCCATTCCATGGCCACTGTTGTTCTAGAAACATGTCACAACTTTGTAGGTAACAGCTGAGATGTTTTACAAGACTAACCAATACCCAGATTTGCTGTTTTAATGTTCTTTTAACTCACAATTACTTGCACTTAGGTATCTAAGCCGATTTTAGTCTCTTAACCTTTAGTGCAGCTGAGGAATAACTCACCTGCTCCACATGGCTCTTCTGTTCCACAGAGGAGAAAGCCTGATGTACTCACACTGCCAGTGACTTATCCCTTTGCCTGGGTCACTACAGGTGCTCTGCATGTCAGAAGAAGAATTCAAGGAGTATAAGGAGCAAGATGGCTGGGAAGATGACAGTGAGGAAGAGGAAAACTCTACCCTTTCAAATGAGGCTCTCTCCAGACTTAAAGCCCCTTGCAAGAAGCTCCTTTATGACAGTGTGCTGCTGACCCTGGAGTCCTATGGAGCAGACCTGAAAGCAGAGCAGGACTTGCTAAGTAACAAAGAAGCTTATGAGAAACTGAGTCGAAGGGAGCAGCAAGCGCTTCATGTGCGCTATGGACAGAAAAGGATCCTGCATCAGCTGCTAGAGCTGGTACAATAGAAACCTCAGTGCCCTGGGACAGGACCTGTCTGGGGCTGATCCTGAGGGAAAGGTCAGCCCCTGGCCGTCTCTTCTGTAGCAGAGAAAACAGATAGCAAGACTGACTACAGGTTCACTTGTCCCTCATACAGCACGTGGATTTTTAGCTACCTCTACATAAAGAAGTATCTTCACAGCACAGAGGTGGTTTGGAGTGGTCTTATTGTACCATGAGAGCTCTGGAGCACAAATACCACCTTTTTCCAGAGGCCATAACAATCCCCAGCCATTCTAATGGCTGTTTTAGGAAGGCAGACATACAGAACAGCAGAGGATTCCATCATTCACCATCAGAAATTCAAGGCAAGAGCTGCTCCTTGTCCAGATTAAGAGGGCAGAAATCCAGCTGGTAGCTCTTACCTTAAAGAGGTTCAGAGGAAGTATCTGGCAGCTGGACCTGCTGACAACACTGAACTCTTCACCTGTACATATTTTATGCTGAACATTTTCAAGAGTACAAGCCCATCCAGCTGGTCTTCATGTAGGCTCATTATAACAAATATTTCCTTTTAAATACTCCTTCCTATTTTAAATTTTCCTTCCACAAAATGTATTTCCCTGTGGGCTTGAGACTACTCTGGAGGAGCAGTGTCACAGTTCTACAGCTGCTGCAGGCTGAGAATTTGATACACACTCTCTGCTTAATGCAATTCTACCCTGCACTCACTTTGGTTTTGCATGACAAAACACTGATGGGTTGACAGGCCAAGCTCTGTTTAATAAAAATGGGTTTCTTACCCAGCCCATGCTTTCTACTTCAACAGAGTGTGAAGGCCCATCTAAGATCAGGGGGATTGTTGGTGCTGCTGCAGTTAAAAGTATTGCACACAAGCAAAACCCACACTGCACTCATGACAAAGCTCAGCTACAGCCCTGTCTATAGTGCTTGGGGACAGGGTGGTTTAACAGCTTGCTCTGGTTTCCCAGGTGGGACAATAGTGAATTTGACCAGGATCTCACACAGCTGCTGCTATACTTCATAGAGACATTGTTAAAATTGGTATTTTGGTATCCTGTGTCTGTCCAAAGAAATCATATGCGAAAATGTACATGTCAGAGGAGTATTACATTTGGTATCTTGGTTAAAGTTTGGCGTTTGGGTTAAAACTTGGTTTTTTAGGTATGCACAAACTTGGTGATGACCACAGCATATAAAACGTTTGAACGCTGTGTAACAGGAGTTTGTTACACCTACTGTTTGTAACTGTTTCCCTGCATGGGTGTTGGAAGTTCCATCTCATTGGAGAAGGGCATTTTGAGAACTTCACTTTTAGACTGTATTTTTGGACCACAGGGAAAGCCTGGAAGGGATTTGCTTACTAACAAGAAGTTGATTATGTGGTGCCTTTGTATCTCTTAGAGAATTGGGGAAAACGGCCTCAGGATGGATCCTGCAATTAATGTTACTTGGTTGCCAGGAATTAAAATGGGGCAAAGTACCAGATGTTGATCACTTCTTTGCACTGCAGAATAATGATAAGGCTTGGAAGGAATGTGGATTGGTGACAGCATACTCTCATGTTTTAGCACTAGAAAAATAAAAAGGAAGTGTAATGAAGAGAAGGAGGTGGAGAAGAGAAAGGAAAGGGGGAAAGATCAGAAAAGGGATGAGTAAATTTGGTTGATTGTTATAATTGAAGGGCAGGAGGTAATGTAAGGGAATCAGATTTCAACTGGTAAATTCCAATCTAGTAGGAAAAATTCCATGTACTTACTGTAAGCAGAACAGGCACTGGAAACAAATGCCCACAGAACCCAGAGCATAGGTAATCCTCAAAGATGGGAGGCTCCACAAGTAGGAAGATGGCTTACACTCAACTGGGATTTAAAGTGAGAGGCAGTTGAGAGCTCCAAAGAATCCCCAACAGAACTCCTGGTCACAGTAAATGTGGGGAATGAAAAGGTAGAATACCTAATAGAGGAGCAACTTAGATGTAAAGGAGTCTTCAGTAAACAAAGCACATCTGTAGCTGGACCTATAGGGAAAAGGGAAATAAGGCCCTTCTTCCAGCCACTCAGATTTCGAATTGTAGAGTTTTATAAAATTTCTTTATGCCCAATGCCATTATTAGGAAGAGGATTAAGTAAATTAAATACAAAAAGAACCTTTGAAAAAGGACAGATTCAAGTACATAAACCAGAAGAAAAAGCCCTGGGGGCACAAGTGTTTATATTACAGGATCAAAAAACCCCAGAGAGAGAGAGATACCCGAGAAAATAGAAAATGGGGTGACTCCTGTCATGTAGGTGACTGGCACGCCTGTGAGATCACAAGAAGCAAAACTCGTAACAATCCAATTAAAACCAGGCACGAGACTGGTAAGATGGAAACAATACCCTGTTAAATTGGAAGCTAGAAAAGGACTAGAGCCAAGCACTGAAAGATTTACTAGCTTTGGCTTGCTTCAGGAATGCCAGTCAGTTTAATACGCCAATTCTACCAGTTAAGAAACCACAATCAGGTAAGTATCAGCTAGTCCAAGATTTAAGAGCCATAAAGCTTGCATACAAGATGTGCATCAAACACATAAAAAGACACTGATCAATGGTTTTAGGGCATTAGACTTAAAAGATATTCCCTTAAAAGATGTCCTTTTGTAACCGACTGGATGCCGGAATTCAGGAGCTGTTTGCATTTGAAGGGGAGAATCCTCAAATGAGGCTGTCAATTGAGATGGACTGGTGTACCATAGGGATTTAAGAACAGCCATACAATTTCTGGAAAACTATGTAAAACTGTGTGTCCTTGGGATTGGAATGGGAGGCATAGTAAAATGTATAGTGAAGAAGAAATGAGAACCGTGCCCACAGTTCCAACTTCAAAAAGCTCAGTTTCAGCACAGCTGCTGACCTGGCAAAGAAATGCCATGGAATTGTAGGACCTAGCCAAAATCTACTTTTGACACAGAGGTGACTAATGCCTGGAATAGAAGGAGAGAATTCTCTCTGAGCTGCCACCCACTAGCACAGCTGGCTCAGTGATCACTCAGAGCTGTTTTTTCCTCTATGCAGCAAGTGCAAAGCCAGGTATGGAACCCCTTAAACCTAAGCAGGAAATCCTGACCTCTCTGCCCACACCACAGCAGACAACTGAAGCTGTCAGCTTAAACAAGCTGATGTTATGTAAAAAGAAAGAAGTGAAGCTCTATTTCCTAGCATCTGCTAGGTTAAAGGACCTTGCAAATATTAACAACACTGAAGCTGCCTACCCTTACAACAGCTAACCACAACATTGGGCAGATTCCTGCTGCAGGGAGATCACAGGAGGTGGAAGGCACTAGAAATTAAACTGATGGGTTGTCTACACTCTGTATACCTCCACTGCAGTCTCCTGTCTGAGACAAAGAGCTCATGAACTTGCAACGAAGTTGCAATATTTCTGTTTTCACACAACTGTCCTTTCTGATGCACTTCAAAGCAAGACCCTGCCTAGTCATTACATCTGCCCACTAACCTCATGCTGGAGAACAAACCCCGCTGGTTTCAACAGGCAGTGCCCAAAACACACTGGAAAACTGCAGGTTTTAGATGGGTGGAACAGGTTTTGGAAGACACCAACTGGCCAGAATAGAACTGGAGAGAATAAGCACAGTGGCACGTGCTGCATGTCATGACTTTAATGTGTAACTACAGTATGCATACATACAAGAGTGGGAGAACTAAAGCCCAAGAACTAGAAAGGCTACAAAATACAACACGTGGACCAATACTTTACAAAACATTGAAAATCCTTACAAAATGGGCTGTATTGGTCCTTCGGGTTTTTTGTTTTGTTTAATTTTTTCCTTTTTTCTTTTTTTTTCCTTTTTTTAGGTTTTTTTTACAAACTTATATTGTGTGGTCACAGGGCAGGGTGGGAAAAGGTCTAGATTTAACCCCTCATCTTCCAAAATTTACAACTGTCCAAAAAAAAAAAAAAAAAAAAAAAAAAAAGAAGCTATAGGCCTGGTCTGTGGTTTATTTACTGAAAACAGCTGACCCTCACCCAAAGGGCCTGCTTCTTCTCCAACATAAAGGAGGCGTTCTCTGACTGCCACTCCACTTGCTGTCTATCAGCATTCGATGAGGGTGAGGGGAAAGCAACACTGAACCTTAACCCTTCCCTCACCCCTCCTGTACTCCACAGAATTCCCATATTCCAAACACATCCACTTTTTTTTTTAAACAACTTAATGATTTAAAGGTCCCCCATTCACATAAACAAAAATAAGTTACTGGCTTTTCAATATTCTTTGGGAGTCTGGGAATGTCAGGACAAGGAGGTTTGCCCCAGACAAGTGCTTGGCATCAGCAGCTGCCCCTTTATTACAAGATGGACAGGCACCAGTTACCCACCTGCCTTTTACACAATTTGCACAAACCCAAAAGTCCAGACAAATGTTTCTGTTCCTTGTATTTACACTAGTTCAAATGATATTCACAGCATCTTCTGAAGTTTGGCCAAAAGTCAAAAAATTTGTTTCAAACTTTGGAACATGCCCACATAAGACTTTCACCCAGGGTCTGTTGTGTCTACCCAATCAAGGGGGCTGGGAAGGTCAGGAGGAGCCTTACAGAGTCTTCAGTCACTTGATGGGACGGGACCTCCAGGCTGGCACTCTTAAAATGCAGGCTGCAGCTCATCTAACTGGCACCAGTCCCTTCCATAACTTGCTGGGCCTGCTTCTGCCCCATGCAGCACTGTGCAACCGACTGGAACAACCTGCACATAGAAGCAAAGCAATGGTAGGTGCATTTATGGCAGCAACTGGATGCTCTGACAGCACCAAAAACTCAAGGTTCAACTGCTTCAGAGATACCATTTCAATGATTCTGTGGTTAAGTTATACTCACTTCTCAATTTCTGGAGCGCAGTGAACAAACTCATGGTTCCAGAACTTAAAGGCTGGATTTTTTATCAGCTCAATAAACGTAATAAGGAGACCCCAGGGATGAGGCCTATTTACAATCAGTCGTTCCAAGAGAACCCTGAAATCCAAAAGTTAGAACACTTAGAGCTCAAAGACCAAAAATATGGAAGGAAGGAAAGCAAAAAGCTGAATGTTGGCCAGTTAAACGCTGTCCCTCTCACCTGGTGATCTGCTCCTGGATGGCCTCTGTGTTGGCCTCTGCAAACAGGTAGAGCATGGTGCAGCTGAAGTAGTGGGTGTGACTGTTGGGGTACCGCAGCTGGTTGGCGATGGCGTTCAGGAAGAGGTACCGGCCTGCAGGAGAGAACACTCAGTACACACAGCCTCCCTTGCACACAAAGGGGAATGAACAAGCAACCTGTAGTGCTTGAGACTGATGTTTGGGAGCCTTACTGAGGTACATGAAACAAAACCAACTGAAGATATGCAAAATCTGTATCAACCCAGGCTGATGGAGAAGTAAGAATTCAATTCTTCTTCACTGAAGGCATTTCTAATTCCCTTCAATACTTTCAACTTTTGGTTAGAACATTGCTCCTATATTCAGCGTCCAACCATCAAGCTAGCACTACTCCTGTAAGCCCATAACCACTTAATCACATCACCCAGCACCAGATCCAGACGCCTCTCTAACATCTCCAGGGATGGCAACTCCACCACCTCCCTGGGCAGCCTATTCTAATATCAGACCACCCTAACAGTGAAAAAACCTTTTCCTGTATCTAATCTGAATCTTGCCTGTAACACCTTTAAGGCCATTTCCTCTTGTCCTCTCACTGCAGGCATGGTAGAAGACTCTCACTTCACTACAACAACCCTTCAGAGCTTGGGTTCCCTTGAGTCTCCTCAACACTAAACAAACCCAGCTCCCTCAGCCATTTCTTACATGACATGCTTTCTAGACCTTTCAAGCCTTGCTGTCCTTCACTGGACACAGTCCTGCACTTCAATGCCCCTTCTAAAGTGAGGGCCCACTTGCTGTCAATGTGACACTGCATGAACTAGCAGTGTTTCCAGCTCACCTTCAGTATCCAGGTCTACTGCCAAATTCTGGAAGATGTCCATGTGAGCTGAGTGGGTAATGGTGCTCATGGAGGGTGTGCTGCCTTTGTTGTGAATGTGTGCAATAGCTTGAGTACCTACGTAGAGCACCAGTGCATTAATCAGCTGGATGTTGTAGCGGTTGCCAGGTTCATTTGATACCTAATAGCAAAGATATGAAAAGCATTAACAGTCAATATTCCTTCAGCACTCAAAGGTACAGCATGTACAACAACATCATCCAAGGATCTTACTGATTATCCAGAAGACAACACTCTGGGACATCCACAAATTCAATTTAGCGTTTTTTAATAGGCACATATTAGAAAGCATATATTATAGTGCATATATACGTGTGTATATATATATATATTCAAAACCAGCAGCAAAATGTTGACACAACAGATTTGTTTTTACTCTCTGCCTAAAGGAAAACATCAGGTAAGGCAATGTGAATTCACCAGCAGTGCCAGACACTGGCTGAAACATCCCCCTTGGGTGAATGTTTCTGTCTAAGCTATTCTCTCAGGAAGTCCAACCTCAGGTTTGCTGCAAGCCAAGCCATGAGATGTCTGAAATAAGGTTTTAGCCACAATTCCTAACTGGGCTTTAGTTAATTTTACCTTTTCCACTCTTGAAATATTGGCATGAGGATCCATATATTTCTGTAACTATTAATCTATTTGGAGTAATAATTTAAACAGATTCTAAAAGGTTTCAACACATCCTATAGGGGAGTGGCAAAAGACTTATTCAGAGTGTGCATTTTCACAGGCTTTTCTACTGCCTGAAGCTGGCCAACACACCAACAGAATTCCTGCAGGAAAGGAATAGTGGCTGAAGCAGTGAGATCATCTGTGCCACAGTATTTAAATTAAGCACCCACAGAAACCTCAAAAACCTCAAACTTACTTGTAGGTTGCTTCGCAAGTCGGACAAAAAGGTGACTGGAGAACGGGTTTTCAGATAGGAATCCAAGTCTTTCTTGAACTGAGGTGGCATCACTCCAGTGAAATTTGTGAGTATTCGTGGAGCAATATTAATCTCACTTAACATGTCCACCTGTTGACAGAAAATCCAGTCAACTATACCATCAGTAATGGAACAAACTGAAAAGCAGATCTATAAGCAATACTACATCAACTACTGCTGCTGATCACTTTTCCTTCCATCAGTGAAATGGCAACACCTGACTTTTGCAGATTTCAGAAGAAACTTGGTATCTAACATGCAAACTTATTACATTATATCTTGAAGAACCGAGAGGATAAAAAAAATTCAGGGGTGAAGGCCATAGGGAAATTCAGTCACTGCCTTTGGGGGTCTCCCCATCTACATTCCAGACAGTCTGGTAGTTTTAAAAGGAACAAACATCCACACAAGTCAAGAACAGCCTTCTTCAGTGACAAGGAACACTGCAGCTTCACTCCCATCACCCTGCACAGCTCAGGCAGAGAAGAGCAACAGGACAGTGCCTTGGCAGTGTGCAAAGTTTTCTTCTAATCATTCCAGGATTGGTTACCAAGCAGATACCTGAAGACTTAATTAGATAATATTAACCTGGACAGAGGGTATTTTGGGCATTAAAGTTTCCTATTATCAAACCCCTTTAAAGTAAGTTCTACCTTTAGGTTGGGGGTGAAAGGGTCTGGAAGCCTCATGTTCCGTGGGAAGGCACTCAGGATCAGATTCCTTAGCTGAATACAGTTAGGTGGGATCACATCACAGAACCCATAGTGGTAGTCACAAAGAAATTCTGGGAAATCATGCAACAAGACCAGCAACACACGCAGAGTGCCCTGTGAAATAAAATATTAAGTATAAGAGGTGTGTAACTGTTGAAACTGTCCAAAAGCTTGCAAAGCTATCATTCTATGTCATGTGGCTAACATTACCAGAAGGAAACTACTCTGGGAGGGCAGCCTGCTTCCCCCACAATTTAAATTCAACTCTCAGAAGTTAGAAGAAAACAGCTAATTCTATTTTGCTGCCAATTACCTCTACTTTCAGACAACTTTGATTAGAAGCATCTATTAGTTGACATTTTTTACCTTGTAAAGAATTTGCATAGGTTTGGTGAGTTCCACATTTCTGAGGAAAGGAGCCAAGTACTTGAATAGATCAATCAATAACTGGGCATACATAGGCCAACCCTGTCAAGAAAAGAACAGCAGGTGGAAAACATGCAATGAAGAGCAGTTACCTTAATTTCAAAACTATAATTAGATTGATCTTTATATAAACCTGGATGGAAGAGCTATCAACTGCCAGCCTAATCACTGAGTGCAGCACAGCTCATTTCAAGGGCTTCAGCTGTGCACCAGTGTGCCATAGATGTTTCCAGAACCCTCAACATGCCATACTGAGCTGACAATATTTAGCCTAGAAGCAAGGCTACAGCTCTTCTAGACATTGACAAAGGCATGTTTATCCAATTCAGTTCACCCTGTGTTCCATAGTTATTGACACACAGACTCTCTTCCATGCAGTTAGGTTACTGTGAATATGGAAGACAACAAAAACAGAACAGCCATGCTACTAGTGCACTTCAAGAGATAGGAAACAGCACCACACCAGATAAACATCTGGGTGAGCTTTTAATTCAGAAAAGATAAACTGCAGCCACACCTTCTGCTGTGGTGTATGTGCCAGCATTCTTGCAATAAATATCCGATGGGAGATCAGTTCCAGCCAGGCATAAACAAAACCTGGAGCTTTTGTAGGCCTCAGGATGTGAAATGTGTTACTGAAAGAAAAGTTAGAGCAGGTTAGAAGTGCACAGCAATAAGATTGCTTTTCATAACATTGAGGGAAAAACACAGCCCTAAAAGCAAAGGCATTTGAGCATCTTGGGTTGTACCAGTCATCTTCCCTAAAACAAGCAAGTGGTCAGTTCACAGTAGAACCAGTTACTCCAAAAATGATTAAGCCACCACAAAGAACAGTCAGATAGCCTTTAAGTGAAAATCCTTGATCCTACAAAGAAAGGATGAGCACCGTGGCCAATCCCAAATACATACCAGAAAGCTGTGAGTGTCTGGAAGTTGATGGTCTCCAGCACGTGCTCAGGAGCATTTAATTCCAACAGCAACATGATGAAAATGCGATGGTAAGGAAGTTGCTGAAACTCACTCTGTCGAACGTCGTGGTCTTGCAGAAGAACTCCCACCACAATACCAAGAACCTAAAGAGATTAAAACACGTGGAGACAGAAAGAATGACTCTGCAAGTCAGAGTAATTAAATCATCAGTCAAAAAAAACAAAAAAACAAAAAACCAAAAAAAAACCCCCAAAAAACCCCAAAACCCCAAACAGTAGATTCTAACAAGAACCAAAAATCCCAGTTATTAGAAGTGTTACATAAACAAACATTACAATTTGTTTCAGCAATTCCCAACCACTATGCTCTGCTCTCTCTGTCCCTTGGACCACAGTCATAATGACTGATTGGTCAGTACCTGAGACCATCCAGCCATAAGAAGTGTAAGAGCAAAGGCAAGACCCTCACAACATGAAGGTAAACACTCAGGAATCAACAATCTTAAAACAATAGCTGCTGAACTTTTCATTTCAAGACACAAAGATGAATTTCAGATTGGTCTGAGATGAAATCTGTCAAGAAAACCACTAGGCATCTTGGTGGTTCACTCAAATCAGCGACCAACTGATCTAAGTTCTCATCAGACACTTCAGCAGTAGCCCACATTAAGGTCTGCACCTCAGGTTTATCAGCAAAGGTACAAGACACTTTAAATGCAATGAGGACAAGAAGGATTCCCAACCTTATTCAGGAGGTTGATCTTTGTGACTGTGTTGGTTGCCTCCCCAGAGTGCTTCACCAGCAGTGCAATGAGTCGCACAAAAGCATCCAGGTTGTGGTAGCACTTGGCTCGAATCATGGTGGGGTTGGCTGCAGGATTGTGCTGCTGCTCGGCCAGGGCTCGATAGCTGATCTCAACACACATTTCGGTGCAAAGACGGAAAAAACGGGTGATCAGGTCATCTGTTTTCAGGATCCCCTGCTGGTGCATCTAACCAGGAAAGGAAAAGAAGTCAGCACCACAGCCACAGACAGTTCATTTTACAATTTATTTCAAACAACACACCCTTTACAAAGCACCCACCTTGCCTGCCACAGTTAATTTTTGTCACACTTTCTTGAGAGATTAATGTTTGCAAGACAATTTGAGGGTGGCAACATAATTTTAGCAAACACATTTATTCTCAAATATAATCTTTTGAATCACAAATCTTTCCAACCATCAGCATAGCTGAGAAGCCTGTTTCAGCATCAGTGCTGCCACCAGAATTCAGCCTTGCATGAAGAACATGAGAAGTACAAGCTCTGGGAAGGGCAGACTCCAGCTTCTAGCTCAAGAATCACCACTGCTCTTGCAGCCCCATTCTGTAGAAGCAAACTTTTCTTACACAAACATTACACACAGAGGAAGACTGGGTGGGCTTTTTTGCTTTGCATGGGGGAGTTGTTTTAGTAATATACATTAAACAGTCCAGAGACCTCATTTTAATTGTTAGCCACAATATTAGAACCATCAAAATTAAACAAATTACACTGCAGAAAACTGGGGGGTTTTGAAAAGAAGCATCTTCTTTATCTAAACTCCTACTGGACATAAAGCCACAAAAACAGCACAACTGGTAACTTGGAGACAATGTGGAGAACTTCTAGAATTTCTGGAGATTTTTTTTTCTAAAAAGCCCCAAGAATTTAGGTATCTGAAAGTTCTGTGCTTCTTCTTGTCCTACAGACTTGCAGGAAGGAAGCAACACTTTGGCAGTCATTTGAGTTCAGTAATAGAACCTTATTTAATGTAGTTATTATAAAATATTCCTTTAGAACTCATTACTAAAGCCTGTAAGGAAACAACTGTAAATAAACACTTCACTTCAATATTTTTACATTGTTATTTCAAAACTGAACAAGTATGTACAAAAGGTAATCAAACAAGTGTGATAAAGAAGTGAAGTGGGACAACAGTGTACTTGTATTGTGAGCACTCTACTGAAGTGTGCTTTACAAGCATGATTTCAAATAGTGAGGTCACAGAAAGAGGTAAAATATTTCTTTAAGAGGTACATTTAGCACAGTATCTATTAAAAACATTTAAAATGTTCTATGCAGTAGAAGTCAGACCAACAGAAAGCTGTCTATAACCAGTACACAAGAACACTAAAATCAATTTTAAAAAACCCCACTGCATCCATCACAATCTTCATGCATACTCTGAAGCTCGAGCTTCTTTTCGTAAGTAGCTGCAAAATCTGCAGCAGATCTGTGGTAGTGTCACAAATTAAAAAGAGCACAATGTAAAAAGGCCATGTCAGGGGCTTTCTCACTGCTGCAGTCAAGGAGCTGCATGCAAGGAACACAGTTTTAGGGAGATGCCTGCAAATACAGGAGTCAGTTACCACATATATTGGGCTACTGAGGGGATCTTCCTCCTCAATCACACCTAGAAAGCAGATGGTATGTGATGTTTACCACACCTGTTAAGGTGCTTCAGAGTGGCACGTTGAACATGGTTTAAATTTAGGCACCTCTTCAGCTAATGAAGTCTCAAGATCTTCCTTATTAATGATTTCATTTCGAAAAAAGATTCCCTTGCCCACATGACCTGAAACAATTTACCTGAATCTCTACTGGTGACATCCTCCTGTAGGCTGTCAGAGCTTTTACTGTTACCCATAAGGAGCAACACCAGTCAAGACTCATTATAGAGCATGACAGAACTATTTCCACAAGCTATTTCGGCTCAAGTTCTTTTTCCACCAAACCTATCCCAGAACTCATGGCCTGAAGTGACAGCCTGTTGTTGCAGTATCTGAAGAACATTGATTTGGTGGAGAACAAGGGCTTCATCAAAACCAGCATTTTGACAGTAAACTGCCATACACCTGGAAGTTTCAAAAGGATGCCTAACACAGGTTATAACACTGCTTTAAAATGGAGGGCATCACACCCTACTTATGTTGAATAAAAAGCACCTTTCTTTCCAAAAGCTCTACCTGTCCAACAAACGCAGAGAATGCTTTGGTACTGTCACGGCCTGCTGCAGCTGAATGGTAGAGGTTCACCCACTCCCTCAGCAGGTATTCTGCCTTCTCCCTCAGGCCTGGTGGGTCATCATACTCAGAAGCTTGGGAAATTCCTGAATGCATCATGAAATTAGGACCTCCATGAGCACGGTCAATCATGGCTTCATAGTTTGATCGGACCACTTCCATCAGCTGGGGTAATCTAATGCAACAGACCAGAGCAAGAGCTGGGTTAGAATTCCTCCTCTCCAAAAAGGTGCAGGAACTGGAAGCTCAGTCAAAGAGAGTTGAAAGAAAGCAAATTATTTCTTATACTAAAATCTTCTATCTTTCAGTCCTCACTGGAATAGCAGAAATAAGTCATGAAAGCAGATACACTTAGGATGAAAGAAGGAACACTGAAATCACATAAGCTTTGAAGTTCCACTCCAATTTGTGCAGGGGAGTGCTGCAACAAAACACCACAGGGACTAGAAGCAGCTTCTCATCTGCAGACTTCAAGAGCCCTAAAATGCTCCCAGATAGGGAGATGCCAGTACTGACTGGGGCACTGGATTTGGCTGCAGTGAAAGTCAGCCACACAGTGAGGACAGTGTATCCATGCCAAGTGCACATGAAAGGACTTTGGTTTTGGGACATCCTGTTAGCAGATGTGTAGGTAATGGCAGCCACTGCCATCAGCCAGCTGCTGGTTGCTCTCACATCTATTCAGAAGTCTCCAAGCTCTAATCCATCTCTTTCTTAAATCCAGCAACAACTGCTTCCACCTCGCAAACAGGAGGCCTGCAAGTCCCACAGGTATTTTCAGGTGTTGTGGCAATATTTGCTACGCAAATGGTTTGGGAAGTTTACTGGTGAATACGTAAGCCATGTGAGACTGGTGGAAGATTGCTCTGTAAGCTCTAAACAGAAGGGATTGTCCAATTGGATTGTTTGCAACTAACTAATTAACATACTGACACCTAGACAGCTAAGATTTAAACAAGCAATAACATTGTGTACATTTTAGATAAAGCAGGAATTCAAACAATTTTCTCACAGTTCCACAGGATTTTGGAGCATAGTGCATGGAGAGATTTTCTTGCTTAAGCATTCAGTTTCACATGCTGCTGCAGCTGCCTCTATTTTGACTAAGATGAGCACATTTACATTAAAGTGACAGTTGAAACTAAGAAAGGACTGCAGCCTTTGGGAAAGTTTAAAGTTGTATGACTGAACGATATGAGACATTGCCTATATAATATGCAAATCGTAAATGAGCACAAAAAAAGTAATATATTGCACAATACTATAACCTCACCCTTCCGGGGCGTTTCCTCTGGAATGAGCATTAATTCTCATGAGTGTCTCAATGGTGTGAAACAGATCTGCTTCTGTTACATGGGCAACACTTCTCTCATCCACCAACAAGATCTTTACCAACTGCATGGCAAATGCCACAGCCATGTAGTTCAAGCCATTCTCCATGGACTGTCAATATGAAAAAGACAAAGTTCAACCACAGATCTTACACTGGACTGAGTGCATCCCTCCGCCTTTACAAGAGCAGGTTCTCTTTACCTGAGCCAAGTGGAGGTCATACTGCTGCATGTTAACAAGGTGATTGCGGATTAGCAGCTCCACAGCTTCCACATTGTACTTGTACTCGTCTCTGCATTCGATCAGGCACCTGAAGAATTGGGCTTCTTATAAGGAGTGTACTTCAACAACACAGTTTAAGTGCAACAACTCAAATCTAGTACTTCTGAAATTCTGACATTCAGTGTGATTCACTATCCAGCTCCAAAAGAAGCCTCTTCTAGAGCATTCTCTAAGGTAATGTTTAAGTTCAGAACAGTCACACTCAAGCATCTATTGCCCTGCACAACTGGTCACAAGAGCCCTTCAAGAGCTTCAGGTTATTCAGCATTAGAAGCCCCTCTTCCAAGGACGAACTGGCAGATCTGCCTAGCTGAAGCTTCTGCTACAGGCATACACCATGTCACATTGCTTGTGACAGCATACAGAGATATTCTCTGCAAAATGAGGGGAAAACAAAAACCACAGACCATGCTTTAATGCTTAACTCCATTAAAGATTCCTATCATGTTCTGGGAATAACCAGCATTATCAGAAGATCTAGTTAATTTTGACAAAAAAATCTGGTTCGTTTTTGTCTGTCCAAATTGAAGCAAAGCAAAATACTTGGGAATTCAGAGTAACACAGGAACTCCCAAAAGATGGTCAAAGCTACATCAATGTTCTTGCTGTCTCATAACTGACCTAGTTATTTGTTTGTTACACCATGGAGATCCATAGGCACGGCCATCCTGCAGAGCCTTCAGCACCAACAGGTGACACTCACGATAGCGGAGCAGGAGGTCAGCGTCAGCCCCACTGGTGGCATCCAGCAAGCCCTCGACAGCCTAGAACACATGCAACCTGTTAGCAGAGGAAAAAACAAGTCCTCTTCCAAATCTTCTGCACATTACATCAGCAAGAGTTACCACCAGAAGACATGGAAAAAAAAATCAATTTAGTAATTGTGCTGACCTCGTAATAAGACTGTGTGAGATTTTACCAGCTACTACAGCATCTATACATGCACTTTACACAGCTATGCTACCACAAATCAACCTACAGATCTCTCTATGCCCCACTAGCTTTGTATGTGCACCAAATACCATGACAGACCCTGTTAGTCTGTGCTGCAGCTTCCCTAAGTCAATGCCTCCTCAAGCAATTCTGCATATGGCTCATGGAAAACTACCTCAGAAAATATTTACAGAGCCTGCCAGAGCTAAATGAGCAATGTCCTTGGAGAAAGAGCTGCAGCACTCAGAGATTAATCCACAGAAAATAGAGGATGAGTTTTACATGGGCAACACAATTTTTTGTCCTAGTCAGGACTTCAGTAGGTAAAAACACTAGCAGACAAGAACGAAGAGTCTCCCTCCTGGCTTTTGGTTACTTTTGTTTTGGCACTGTTCCTGGATCCTCATGCAGACAGCTCAGTACCCTTACACTGTTCTCAAGAGGATTTTTCTCTGTCTGTCACTTGTTCTACACTGCTACAAAGGCACTGATGCCAGCTCAGCTCACAGCAACACTTCCCACTGGTACAGCCTACAAATTCTGGCTGGGATGGAGTTAATTTGCTTTATAGCACCCCACATGGTGCTGTGCTTTGGATTTGTGCTGAAACAATGCTGACAACACGCCACAATTTTGCCAGTTGCTGAGCAGCACTAGCATAGGATCAAGGCTTTTTCTTTCCCATTCTGCTTCCCCCACCAGTGGATAGGCTGGGGATGGACAAGAGGCTGGGAAGCATCATAGCCAGGACAGCCGACCCAAATTGAAAAAAGGGATGTTCTATACCATATGACATCATGTTCAGCAATAAAAGCTCAAGGAAAAGAGATGAAAAAGGGCATTCGTGGTTCTGATGTTTGCCTTTCCAGGCAAATGTCACATGTGCTGAAGCCCAGCTTTGTGAGGAACAGCTGGACATCTCCCTGCTGATGGGAAGTAGAGACCATGTGTACAATACCCTAAGTGAACACAATGGCTCCCTCCCAATCTTATTTCTTGGATTTCCAAAGACAGCAGTTCAGTATTGTTCACCAAGCAAGTTCCACAGAATACATGAAGGAACAAGATCACCAGCAAGACAATCCATGAGCCAGGTGAGTAATAAACTCTAAGCAAGTTATTACAGAGATGAGTTGTCAACACTCACCTTCTGCAGTAGTCCAAGTGCAGCAATAGCATCCCGGGAGTTCCGAGCCACTACCACCGCCTCCAAGAGGCTCCGCAACGCTTGAACTTGAGGATTCATGGCCAGGGTGTGTGGAATGGACTGCAGGTGCTGCTCCAGTTCTGTCATACATTTGTCATAAATCTGTGCTACATCATCTGTAGCCCAAGCTTGCTGCTTAAGAGAAAGTGAGAATCAGTGATTTTTGCAAGGATTGCATTTGTGACCCTCAAATACTCACTGACTGGCTCTTCCCCTTCAGAAATTATAGCATCCAGAATTTAGACTTCTACAGTACTGTGGGGTTTGTTATGCTGGTATTTTAAGTACACACACATGAGCAAATTAAGTTGTGAAAATAACTAGCACATAATTCTATCAGTCAGTCACAGAATGGTTTGGGTTGGAAGGACCTTAAAGACTATCTTCTTTCAACTGCCCTGTCATGGGCAGGGACATCTTCCACTAGAGCAGGCTGCTCAAAGTCTCACCCAATCTGGCTTTTAACACTTCAGGAATGGCCCATCAACAGCTTCTTCAGATAAACTCTTCCAGTGCCTTACCACCCTCACAGAGAAGTTGTTCCTCCTAACATCTAATCTAAACCTGTCCTCTTTCAGTTTGAAGCCACTCCCCCTTGTTCTGTCAGTAAGGCCTTATGTATACAAAAACTTGTTAATTATGTTAAAATTCACACGTGCCATCCATGACCTTCCTGCAAAAGTAACCAGAGATTTGAATAAAATGTTTCACTGCAACTAAAACAACACGCAGTAATCCTAAATTGCACAATTTGTTCCAAGTTGGGTTACAAATACCTAAGACTGGATGGAAGTTTATGTTGCCATTACTTTGTCTTTAGAACAAGTGCATTTTTTCAACCACTGCCCCCAAATAATACAAACACTTGACTCTTATGAGTCCTTCCAACAAAAACACAAGTTCTGCAACAGTCTCCTAAACGGCTATAGTACTCTGAAGCTGATTAATTCAGAAACCTCTACCTTCATAGGCTGAGCCAAGAATCCTGTAGGCTGAGTTAAGTCATTGGTGGGTAAGAAGCCAGGGACATTGCGTGCAAACTCTTCATAAACAGCCAGCTGTTTTGGGTCCACACCTCCAACCTTTGCAATGAAAAGAACAGGCATTTAACTCATTGATAAGCACTGAGGCAGTAAAAAATGAGGGCAGCTTGTGTAACAGGTAGCTACTCTTAAATAGACTGGCCTAGACATCGAGTAGGATTCAGCTGCTCTGCACTGAGGTCCTATCTCTCCTGCCACACCTCCTGTCAGGGGGATTTTGCTCTAGAAATGAAACTCACATTCCCAGTAACAGAAATAATCAAATATTGAGAAATGCTCTGCTGAAAGCACATGGTATGTCATTTAAAGGAAGAAAATATAAAGGAGACAAAAGAAAATAAAATATAAAGACAACAAAACAGATGAGCCATCTTTCAGTGAGAGGAAATGCACAGAAATACAGACTCGAGGAACTGAAAAAATGATATAAACCCTCATTTTGGAATAATGTACTTATGTGTTTCCACACTAATCAAGGTAACAGCAGCTGCACTGTTAGGCAAGAGTAACAATATATGATTACTCAGCTCATGCTCTGCCATTCACTTTCCCTTATGAGGAGGGAGAAAAGAGCAGCATCTGAACAGAACTCACCTTTAACCTGATCTGTTCTGGCATCCGCTCAGCCTGGTACGTTAACACAACAGGATCGCAGTAGCGACGTCCCTCTTGCCTAGCATGCTTCCTGAGCTCAAATTCCTGGGAAAAACACAAACACCACACTGCACTTCAGACACCCATCTGGATGTGTATGAGCACACAGAATATTTCTACAAGACAACAGTCCCATACTTACAGTTGCAAGCCTCTTGTCCATCTCAGGGCCTGCCTTTTCCACAGCTGTCTTCTGGATGAAGCAGCAGGCAAGCTCACAGTTATCCTGTGCTAACTGGGCAGCTGCCTGCTCCATCATCTCCCTCTGCTGTGGGGAGGCTGCCTATTGAAAACCACAACAATCAGTGAAGGATATAAAATTTCTCTGCATAGTATTAGCCTTAAAATCTGCACCACTGCTTATACAGAACACAAGCAATAAAAATGAATGCTCTTAGGATCACACTCCCTTCCCATGGAATATACAATATTAAATTTAATTTTGCATAGCTTTGAATAAAACATGTAGGCAAGATGACAGTAAAGACTTTCAACAAGGAAAAAAACAGCAGGAGTTCTCCATCTTCTCCACCTACCCATCTCCAGGGCACAGAAATAAAGGCCTACTTTAGACAGACACACACAGAGTGATGCTAATGCAGGGAAGGCTTTGCATCACAGTAGAAGTTTTCTACTTCCTAAGTTGTAATTGGAAGATATAAAGGTGCATGCAAAACAGCAGTCCTAAGCCTTTTTCAGCGGGTTCCTTGTCTGATAAGGAATCAGATTTTCATCCTTCCTTCCTTCTCAGAGTCTGCTTTATGAGAACCCTGAAGAGATGCACTTATTTTCCAGGGTGCAAAGCAGAAACTCACTAGAAACGGAATACATTTATAAAGGCAGCCTGTCCCACCCACCTGGACTTCCTTGCCTGCTAAGAGCTCTTTCATTAATTCTTTAAAATTACACTATTTCTGTTAAACCACTTCATAAAAATAAGCCAGATAAAAATTTTGAGATGCCTTCTACAGAGCCTTTTCTGCAACAAAAGGTTTACTACAATTATCCCTTAAAAAACTTCCTTGGATTAAACTGGATTTGTACCAATGTCATTATGTCTTCAGGGATAAAAAATACTAATTAATTTCTAATTGCTGAAAATACAGCTGTGTCTTGATCTTTCCAAGATCCTTATGCTCTTGTGCCTGTTGCTGACACTGATGGCAAGAATTCTGGGTGGTAGCTGCCGTTGTGGTCAGCAGTTCACACGCTGTTCCATACAATTCAGCTCAAACTTTCTTCATTAAGAGACCTGATAATAGCCTCTAGAAAATCCAACGAATTCACAAGCTGTGCGGAAGAGTCTAAACTACCTATCTGCTAACAGCACAAGTAAATAAAATCAGCCTGAAAAATGCATGCTAAAGCAATCCAAGATATCACCAAAATAAATTCATTTTAGCTTTTCTACTTCAAACCCTGCAGAAAGTTCAAGTCTCCAAGTCTTCCATGATGTGATTAAACTTGAGAGAACACTGGGGTGAAATAAAAAGATAGTCAGGAAGTTTATGTGCCATTTAGTAAGATCTACCATCTCAGTTTATGAGTGTTTGACCTGGAATCGCAACACACTTTTTTTCCACTGTAATTCCACAAGAGCCATAAAACTTTTACCCAGTGAATTCATCCCCATGCTAATTAAACCACACAATTAATTAACAAGTCTACATTGTGGAGAACTGATTTACCAATGCTGGATGCTTACAGTCCCAGAGGTTGGGTATAAACTTCAAATGATGGGGCTCTTACCCTCAGTGCAGTAGCAAAGCTGTTTTTCAAGTTGGTAGCTATACTCATCAGCAAAGGTTCCCTGCAGGTGATCATGGCCATCCCAGCAGTCAGGTTCCGCATCATGTGGTGAGCGGCCACACGCATCCGTGACTCCTCCGAATCCAGGGCGAAGTCCTTCCTGACTATCTGCTCACAGGTTGTCATGGCAATCTTGATGGATCTGTCAACCACCGGATGGACCAGGTCTTGCACCGCACGCTCGATCGCCTGCCGCACACACTGCTTCAGCTGTGGGTGGGCTTGGAACAGCGGAATCTGCAGGGGATTGGGAAAGGTGAGAGAATGAAACACATTGGAATCCCATCTATGCCACACACCTGCATTTTCTGAATGACTTATTGTCATAGCTTGTGCAGTACTATCATGTTCCCCATGCAGCTATTACAGTATTTGATAAATCTGAAACTGGAACAAATTATTATTTTTCTAACCAAGTTGCAGCTGAACAACAATGAAAGATTAATTTAAGAGCTGAGGTGCTGACTGGACAAAAGGAGCTCAGAGTCTCCTTTTACACTTACGTCCTGATAGCTCCCACCAGCTGAGATCTGCATCAACTCTGGCTGAGAGGACTCTAGCAAACTAAATCAGCTCTAAAACTTACTGTTGGATTCAAGGTAATGTGCGGAGCCAACCCTCCTAAAGAATAGACGTTGATGTCATGATAACTGTACTGGGGCTGTGGAGGAACCGTGGCTGTACAAGTGGTGCTGGTAGCTGGAGTTGTAGAAGCAGCTGGAGAACACAAGTGGGTTTGTATTGAGACACTAGTGAAAAGCAACTGCTTATAAAACAGGCATATAATTTGTATTTAAACCAGGAAACTACCCAGAAACAAAAGCTTTGCAGTTTGACCATTAAATCTCCTAGACTTCAACTTTCATTCTCCATTTACCTAATCATTAGTCCCAAAGTAGCTCCAGTACAATTTAAGAGAGCTGTTTATTATGATAATTTTTGCACCCAGTGTAGCGTTCATAGGAGGGAGTCTAAGGAGTAGCTACAGACACGGAGTATAGAATTAGTCCTCATGATGGCTTCCATTCCCCTCCCATCTCCAAACTATACACCTATTTCTTACAAAACTACCCAAGCGATCCCAAGCACTCAGGAATATTACAACAGCACATGTAGCTTCGTATTTTATTTTGTGCTATCAAACGCGACTTACTTGAACAGTGCAGTTCTGGATTCTATGAGATGTACTTACTAGTTGTTGTGATGGGTGGCAACTCTTCTGGCTGCTTCACATCCTTCTTTGGAGCAGACAGCTGCTCATCCAGATTTTTCAGACGATCCTTATCTTTCAGGAGACTTCCAGGTTTCAGCTCATTGATGTCTAGTGCAAGATTCTTGCAGAGCACCTCAATCTCAAACTTCAGATTCAACTGCAAAACAACTCTAGTTTAGATGATGTCGCAAGGAAAATACCCAAAACATCTACTGAGCCACTTGACTCCCAAGATTCCCATTCTAATCCCACTCCTTTCAGAGACTAATAACGATCAGTCATTATTAGTCAACTATCTTGATGCTGACCTCATGGAGAAAGAGTTTCATTCAAGTATTACCAAATTAAACAATGCCCAAGCAATCTCCCCATGCTGAAGCAGTGAGAACTGCTCTAGACCGTCACAACACCCATCTTGACTAGTATGTCAATAAAACCTTACACTCAGAAGTTAGAGAAAAAAAAATCCAGAAATTTACTTTTAGATCATGTTCCTGATGTAGCTCAGCTAAAACATTCATAATGGCCATTGTCCATGGGTTTGGAGGCCTGAAGACCTACAAGAGAAAGAAGAGAGCAGTATTACAGAATCATCTGGATAATTTATGACTGGAAATGTTTGAAACACAAGCAGCTATGTGTGCATACAGCCATGGAAATCCAAAGGTTTTCATACAGCTGTGATTAGAGTTGAATTTAGTACTTTAGCAGCAATTACTCCAGTAATTCAGTGTAACTGGAAATACATTAGGAACCTAAGTGAAAAACCGGAAACACAAATGACCTGGTCTTTCTTGAAAGATCAGTTCTATATCAAGCAGAATTGACAAGCTAATCAGGATCAAAGTGGGTGGGAGAAATTAAAAAAAAAAAAATCAAGGAATAAATATATCCTAGAACCTCTTCAATGGCATCCCTCCACCTCTCAATAGAGTTCTGTTCAGGGATATCACACGGCATTTCAGCTAACACCACCTATTTATGCTGCAAAAATGCATGGCCATGTACTTTCCCTCCGAACAAAACTCCTTCACTTCATGCTTTTACACCCCTTTCCTTTCTCTCCATGGAATTCAATCAGTTTTCATTTTTGACAAAAGCTGATTACTTCCTGCAATATTGTGCCATTTAAGCAATAACTCTGTCTGTACAAAGACACTTACCACACTCCTGACACTGGATTCTAAGACTTTGGCAACAAATGGCACTACATAAAGCAATTCCTGCTGTCCCTTAACATATGCTTCCAGTAGTAGTGACTTCACATCCAAATCCTGAAAAACAATTTAAGTGGGAATGAGGGTGGAGAAAAGAGCAAACACACTGCACAGTTCCACTAATACACCACTTCCCTTTCAGGTACAGGCAAGGCTGAGTCAAGACAGCTCTGGAATTTTACAGACTGCTAAGCAGTAGTTACTTTTTGAACAAAGATTTACACATCTACATTTTTACATGGATTAACAAGCTTTTGCCAAAATAAATTTAGCTACTAACTTTTCTGATATAAAAAATATTAAGAAGTGTTAAATAACCAACTCTGGAGTCATACTTTGTACTTGGCACATAAAAGAGGCACCACAAAGGTGGTAAAATTTCCCAAATAGCCTATGCTACTGCATAACAGCATACCAAATCATGCCAAGGCAATCTGTAAAGACAGAAGCTCACCGTGTGCAAGATGGGCTTATTTTTAGCCATTGTTATCATTCCCAGCCAGTGACCAAGGTTCTTTAACAAGGAACGGTCTGAGAAGTTGGCTGCAGCTTTATCTGACGTCAATAGCACCTAACAAAGAATAAAAAAAAGCATCTCGAGCAACAAGCAGAAGATAACCAGACTCCAAACCAAATCCAACAGTTGATCAGAATGAAGGCAAAGTTTCAGAACGTTAAGTTCTGAGCTTCAGTCACATTACAAAGATACTTGAACAGCTTTCACTTCAAGGTAGCACCCTGTAAATCTGCACTGTAACGACTTTAAAATTCCTTTCTTTAAAAGGATCAAAAAAAGAGGATTACACCTTCCCAGACCTTACCAGTTACTCTGTTGAGACTTGCTACAACTACTCCCATAGCCAAGTGTAACTTCTGCCTCATCACACACCTGAAGGCTACAGCTGAACCTTTCAGGGAAACCATCTCATTGTCATGTCAAAACATAAATCATGTCATCATGTCATAAATCATAAAACAAGTATTCTGCTGTTAGTTCTGTTCCTTAACTTCAGAGGAGCATCAGCTGAACAGGGCAAGGTCAGCTGTATTCTCAAGTCAGGAGATGCTTTTGCACTACAGCGTAACCCATGGTGGTCAGGAAATTCCACCAACAGGTTTAAAAATAGTGCTTTTTTTACAAACTTGTTTCATCTGGTCATCACTTCTGGGCTACTGCTTCCCCCTCCCACCCACATCACCTTAGCCTACCAATAAATTTTGGCTTTTACACCCCCATTTCCTAAACACACTCTTTCCCTCCTATTCCTCTTGGGCCAAAAGAGCAGAGTGTGGTTTTCTATCTTTGCACTTTCCTTCACAGAAAACAACCAGACTGTAAGCGATTTTCCCCTGGGTTATAATTTGCAAACCTCACACAAATTTGAAGTCCCCCTACATAAATGAATTCAAACGCAAATCTGCCCTCCTGTTAACACAATTTAAGTTTTCGTACATTCCTAACTGTAAAGAACCCTAGTATTCCTAAAGATAACCTGTAAGTTTAATGGTAAGCTAGAAAGCAGATTTTTGAATAATATTCTGTATTTGAAAATCAGCATCATATAAACAAACAGCATGAGGAGAACAGCATGCTCCTTTGCTGCCTTTAGAAAACTTGCACTACTCACCTTGATATTTCTGTAGGTTTCATTCAGAACCATTTTATTAAACTCTGGATTCTTAAGTGTGTCAAGGAAGTTTGAATATAAGCTGTGAAAGTTAGGCTCAATACTGACTCTTTTCATCACAAGATACTGTGATACCCAAGGCATGAACTCTTCTTTCACTGTTTCCTTCAATTCTTCAACCTGTGCTCAAATCAAAGACAAAGCACACCACAGAACAGATGAGAGGATAATCAAAATCTTCTAGGGTCAGCTCTGAGCAACAGTTTATGGTCAGCCAATTGCTTTTAACACTAAGGCTGTTTTTCTACAAAAAAAAAAGAAATATTACTTAATCAGTGTCTCATTATCCAAAGATCCTAGCAACCAGTAAGGACTCAATCATGAAATTACCAAAGCCTAACAATTAGCCTCTCCTTCACTTCCCAACTTTTTACTAGACAACTAGAAGAAAATGTTGTCACCTTACAAGTTCAAGCCATCCATTCACAAGACAACAGCACAGGTGGCAGCAGGACTGTACACTTCAACTAGTTCAGGAAAATTCCCCTAATTTCTGCTTGAAATACCAGAGCTTAACCTTGCAACATTTCAGTCCATTTATGATGTGAATGTTTATTTAAGATCTTTTACCTATCTCTCTTCTCCCTGGAAAATTTTACCTCCAAAGATGTTTAAGCAGAAAGTGCTGAAAACTATTATTTCATTACAGTGTGCTCCCTCCTGAAGTTTTTCAAGTTAGAATTTTGTATAAGTATCATCAGTCCACACTTAAAAATGAATATATAAAAAAAGATTAAGAGTATAAAAATTATTTTTACTGTCATTCTTTCATACTTGCCTTCTGTGTCATATTTGACTGAGACAGATTATTGAAGATGAAAGCAATTTTTTCCTGGACATTCTCTGGAGGTTCCACAATCCTCTCTGTTTGATCTGTTGCTACTAACAGCGTATCAATGTTGGTAGTATTAATGGAAGGCTGGAAGGAGAACAAGAAGTTAAGCGTAAACAATACCTAGAGGTGACATCAAAAGAAACTTCTGCCCTGTTCTGTCAAGCAAAAATAGAATTGAGCTTTATCAGGGGACATCTACTGTCTCGGATTCATTTTCAGCAGCACTCTGAAGGAGCCAAGTGATTTTTTTATTCGAAAAATGATGATCAATACTCAGCAGAAGAATGCTGCTGCAGAAAAAGCCTCTACATGCACTTATAATAGGTGCCACTGCAATGGCACCCTTTGGGCCTTTAAGCCTGTGTACAGTTATAGCTTGGAGAAAAATCACAACACAATAGTGAGCAGCATTTAACACAGCAGGGAGTCTTCAGGAGCACTTCAGTGCTGATTGGGGAAGGAGAAATCCCAGAAGTTCATTGTGAGACCAGGTTCTCATTCTGAGATCCCAGCTGAAGTCAATAGAAGGTGACCGCGGCCCCTACAGTTGTAGGTCTGGACCCCAGGTCTTTAGCACCTGGTACATTGCAATTAAGGGAAAAAGCAATGCAGTTTTAAGTATCAATCCTGATTGGAGTTTAAAATGGGAAAACAAACACCTCAAAGTAACAAGTTTCTACATGATGTAATCAGGTGTGAAAGACATTAACAGCTACACTAATGACTGTCCCCCCAAAGTGTGTTCACAACACTTTCAGCTGCGTTTGGCTTTTGCCTCCTTTACATAGAGCTATTCGAAGACAGTCCCAAGCAGAAAGACAGGCTCGACTTTCCAGTGCCTCAGCCATCAATACAGAACAGCACTGCCCATTCCTGGTATCCACTACGGACCACGTGTGTCCCAAAACTTTCTGTGCAATAGACAATTCTATCTATCTGCCAACCCTGTGGTAACTCTGACAAGCACTTCAGAGTTGTGTACACAAGTGACCAAAGATGTGAAAAACCTAACACAGTTAGAACTGTGAGGTCAGATGTGTGCAGCAAGCGTTCTTACGTCCTAAGCAGAACAGCAGCTGTCAACTATTTTAAGAGTCCTGTTGCAAGTCATTAACAGAAATTATGGTTCTGTAATTGTCTTGATAATTACAGCCTCAAGAACATATTTCAATTTGACTCCAAAGTAATTGTGTAGTTTGATGATGAAAAACACCTTCTCTTTACAAAAATGTTGGCCATATTTTAAAAGGTTATATGCTTTAAATCTAAAATAAAGATCACAGTCTGAAAGTATGTAGCACACAAATTAAAAGAGATTCTGTCTGTAGGTACTCAGTCCAGAGCAGCATCTGCCCCTCTTGGAAGGGCACAATGACACAATGCTCACCGGCACATCTTTCTTGAAGCTGACTCCAGTTGGTCGGGTGATTGTAATGGTTTTTGCAACGGTGGTGGTGGTTGAGGTGGTCACTATAGTGCTGACTTGGCCAGCAAGAGGAGCTTTTGCTGGAACCTGGGCCTGGGCCTGAGCCTGGGCAAGTGCAATACTTCCAGGGGTGGTGATTGAACCCTGCATCTTCACAGGAGGATCTCTCGATTGCTGTCCATATTCTATGTACTAAAATAGGATGAACAACACAAACAAAATTCCACATGCAGCAACAGAACTATAGGCTGATTTTTAGCATGAGCACTATAAAGGTTTGCCAACAATCATTAAAATATTTGACAGTCTTGCCATAAAGAAATCTGGAAATACAACTGTATACCCTTATAAAGCACATCTTGTCACTATGGACTTTCTTACTGCAGAGGAGCCTCAAGCTCTGCCTCTGGCCTCAACAAGCTGATGTCAAGCAGCACAAGACTTAACATGCTTAATATTTTACAGAGCACTACATAAAAAAACTCAATTCCTATCCCTCCAGGCCTAGAACAGCAGAAAAAATGCGGAGAAAGAGCCTAAGAGCAATGTAGGAGTATCAAGAAGCAGGTTACAAAGCAGGTAAGAAGTCTTCTGCGATGACTCTGACAGCTAGATATCATAGTCCAAAGCTCACCATTAATAAGCAAAACCACAGTTCAGAAACAGCCAACTTTTAGATATTATATCTTTTGAAACAGTTCCATAGTAGAAAATTAGTTTCTTCCTCACTGCTATATATTCCCCCTGGAAGCATCAGACTGCCATTTAAGGGTACAGTCTGAAAGCTGTTAGTGAAACCAAGACTGCTATTGGACTTCACAGCTTTGTGTGTGAGCCTCTACCTTAATGGTAGAGCTGAACATTTTTCCTTATTTAGCTCATGCTCTTAAGCTCTGCCACTGGGATTAGTTTTTCTGTATTTCTACCAATAAAAGCACATTCAAGGCAGACACTATGTGATGAACACTGTTTTGGACAACAACATTCCCACAACTCTTACCAGACCTTCAGGAAAGAAATTTTTCCTGGATTATTTTATCACGTCTAAGTATGAAACTGTATAAACCCAGCTGAATAACCTCTATTTTAGACTAAAACTCCAAATCTTTATATATTAATATTCTTGAATATAAATCCACCAAGGCACTTTAAAATTTTCATGCATGGACAGGTGCATTAGTTGACCATGCAGTTATAGTCAGGTAGCTATTTCAACATAAACAACACAAACAGATCTATAGAAGCAGGAAAGGCATTTTCACGAGCCCACCCTATCCCAGAGCAAAACCTTCAAGCAAAGGCATTTGATTCTGTGGATGTACATGGTCTAAAATCACCACAGATGGGACTGCTTTTCCAAAGGAAACAGTATTTTGCTCTAAAGGATTTAACATCATAGAAAGTTAGTGTTGTTTACAAACACACTCACCTCCTGTAAATGATGCGGGAACTGTATAAAGTGACTAATGGAAGCCAAGTGCTGACAATACTGGGGATAGTCCTTCAATCTGTCACACAAAACATGCATTAGTCAGAAGCATAAGCCCACATCAAAAACAATATTAAAGAGAAACAAACATCAGGTATGTCACGCTCATAGTGCACCACAGAATTACTTCTGGACTCCTTACAGCAGCTGTGCTATAAACAAAGCATTTCCTACAAAATGACCTAGTACACAATTGCATTTATATTCAGCGTTTGCAACAAGATTACTGGATAAGTAATATGTAGTCTGGTTCAGTGCATTTTAAATGGCAAACCAGAGCACACCGCACACCCAGAATCTTCTCTATCTGCAATTCATCACAAGTTCTGAGAAACAACTTTTTCTGAGATTATTTAGCCGTACTTTTCTGTGTAAAAGCAAAGTTCTAGAGTCCAGTCAGTCTAGCTTCCAGTCAGTCCTTCAGTAATGAACAGTGCAAATGGCACTCCACTGAAAAACACTGTGAAGAATAATGACATTCACCCCATTTCTAACAAGCTGTTACTTTATCCAACTCAACACTTCACTGATTTTTATAGTCGAAGTAGTTTCAGCACCTCAGTTTGTCCCACATTTATACGGGTATCACACTGAACATTTTAATTTAGAAAGGTTACCCTTTAACTAGCACATTCAGAAATTTTGTTTCAAGTCAGTGTATCTTTGAAGAAATATCAAAGCTGAGATATGCAACCTTGCACTGTATGATTAGAGCAGGTTCAAGGTTCACAAGACAATACAGGCACTACTAGACATATACCAAAACCCACACTCACCTATTTTTAAATCTATCTAGTGCAGCAATACCAAAATAGTACATTTTGGATGCAAAAGGCTTTCGTAAGGCTTCAAGAACATAGCGCAGGGCCAGGCCCAATGCCATATAAGTAACCAGTCCTTTCTCTATGATGCCCCCGAAGAGACAGGCTGTTATGTGCAGCTCTTTATCTGGGTACTGGGGAAAGAAACGATATTCCTCAAACAAGTTCCTCAGCATACAGTTAAACACTTCTCGTTCCCGTTTAATGTTGGAGTCCTTAAACCTCTGCAGCATTTCCAAGACCTGCAAAGGAACCAGAAATTGTTACCAACGGATTTGCTTTATTCCAGCCCTTTCCCATCATGTTTCTTGAGTGTTTGCAACTATTAAGGTACACTGTGCTACCACAACCACAAAGTAACTGCTTCATTTTAGCCAGCAGACAGACACTACATCACTACAACCAGCTTTCTCTTCAGACTTCAGTTCTCTTTTAAGTGACTGCCTTCACACAGTCTTTTTTTTGTGACCGCCTACTCCATTACTTCCAAATTAGAAAAATGAAAATTAATGTTGTGTCTTCCATAATTTATAACTGTGCAAATATATTAAAGTAAATTTGAAGTACTTCAAAGAGTAAGTAAATCAGACCTATAATTACTCTCAGAGAGACTAACAAAAATAATTACCAAAAGCTCAGAAGGTAGAACTTGGGACACTTCTATATATCTGCATCTTGTAGTTACCTTTACATAGTTTAAAACCAAATACATTTAAGATAATTTATACAGAATATTTAAAGGCACTCTTTAGCACTTATTTTCAACACAAAAGCTTTCACACTACACTGAATCTTTCCCATTTAGAAGCATTTTTGGAGTGTTAATTAGACATCTGAAGTCTTCAGTCCAGAGAAGTCAAAGCTTAATGTAATGAACAACTGCAATTTTACTGTGAAAACAACTCCAACCAAGCAAAAAAGCAATGCTACAAGCAATGCCACGAGCCCTTTATTATTTCCCACTAAAAATAATACATGAAGGAATAATTATGATCCACTTTATTGCAAGTCTCTGAACAGGTGCTGTAACTGCTACAGAAGGGAACTCACCTCATCCACCGACATGGTTGGGTGTGGTGGATGGTTGTAAATACGCTGGAAGTAGCTGTTTGCCTCATCATCTATTTCCTTGCTAAAGTGCTGATTAGCCTCTGGCCACACCTGAGATAAGTCAGCTGTTAAAAAAGACAACAGGTATCATGCTCAGGACAACTTCAGACAGTCAGGATTTTATCTAGTCCTTTTCAACTCTTCCACCAATCTACATAGAACTGCTAGTTTTACTGAAGAGCACGATACTTAACCTTCCCAGTAGACAGGAACTGCTGCTATTTAAAAATCTGTTTTCAGTATGCTATATTTATTCAAAAAAACTGCATCCTAAGATAGCATTAAACTCACACTGCTCTACTCCTAGAACCCAGTGCATCCCAAGCTAACCTCAGCTGACAACTAAATAACTGAATGCAGAACAGACTAGAATAAAGCATGCTACACAACACTAACATGCACACAAACTTGCACACAAACTTTCAGGCCAGCCAGTGAGCTTCCAACGAATTTATATTGAATGTTCAAGACCCAGAATATAAACCAATGGTGATTACAGCCACCCCCCCCACTGTACATCTGTAGAGATAGGTAATTCTGCTGTTATTGCATATGGCTTCTTTAACAGCTCCTCCATAACAGCAATGTGGAAGATTTAGCATATGGCTGTGCTTCCTGACCATTTGACTTGCTTCAACACCTCACTGTGAGCATGCTGCAGCAGCATAAATGAGTTAAGGATAATGGCTTAGTGTTAAGAACCAAATTATTCCTTTCGAAAACCACCTTCCCATCAACTTTTGTTTGTCTTATTTGTATCCAATGTTGCAGTTTATTTCACAGCTTCACCTGTCAAGTTCTCTGTTGCAATAGGACCTTACCCAGGTTTAACCTTGTTACAAATGAAACAAAAAATACCTTGGTACCAAGCACATAAAAATCTCTGTCAAAAGCAGGACAACATTTTTGTTCAAAGCACAACACAGCAGAAAAACGACAGAAACACACTATTCATGCAAATCCGTAACACATTGTTTTTTACGCTAACGTTTTTTTTTTAACTCCCCGCTCACAGCCACGTGGCAAGCTCTTAGGATACAAGTTTAGAAGCATCTTTTTCAGGCTAATAAAATAATACAAGAGCCACACTTCTAACATTTACCATCTACAAATCCAAGCTTCCCCTGAAGGAAACACAGATTAACTGCAGACCACAGTCACACTTCACAGCCACAGACAACACTACCACTTACAAGGTTTCATCTTACTCTGCTGGAATGTAGGCTGGTTCAGTCCAGATGTGCTCAGCTTCCTTTGCACGAATGGGTCATTGTTCACTGCAGGAAGGCCCAGGGCTCCAGTTCCTATGCCAGTCAGGCTACCCGTAGTAAGACCACCTACTGAAAAGCAAATCTGTAGTGAGACCACTTACTACAAGCAAGCAATTGGTCATCTCAGTTGCACCCTCACAGATCCACTTACAACTCCTCCTAGCCCTCGCTGTTTCCAAGAACTCAAAGCTTTATAGCCTCATTGCTGTCTAATATCAAGCAGTTTTAACACAAGCAGTTCTTCATCTCTGTCCCAACCTAAAATAATGCTGCTGTAGTTGTCTAAACACTCATCCTCTCAACTCAAACCTTTTGCCTATTGCAGCTACAACACTCTGAAGTGCTGTTTCAGCAATGGCTGAAGTGAGGACTCCTCACTCCATATCAGAGTGTAACTCCCTCCCATATGACACAGTTGTTTGTCCAGCATGACTTCCCATCCTTAACGGGAAGGAAGCACCAAATCCACCCTTAGGGGATGGGCTGTCACATTCAGTATTTCCAACCACAGCAATAACAGTGCCTTAGCTGTGCCATGTCAAAACCAAACCACTACACACCAATAGCAGTACCTGGAAGCTGTGAAGAGAGTCCTCCAATGCCACTGAAACCGGTTGTCTGGTTTTGGGTGGAAAGAGGTGGGAATGCTTTTGCTGGTGACTGAGGAGTACTGAATGCAGAGCCCAAGTTTGGAGGGAAGCCTTGCATGCTCTGGGTGTGAGGAGCAGCTGAGCCACCTAAACTAAGAGAGGCCATTCCTGCAAGCGAGTCAATCTGAATGAAGAAAGCAAGATTATACAGACATCCATAAACTACAATCCAGACGATTTTTGGCATGTTTTGTACAAAGACTGCTACGTATCAAAACACTTCTGAGAAAAGCTCTTCTGCATGGTTACAGTAAATTCTGAAGTCATCCAGATCATCCCAAAAGATTAGTTTGTCTACAGAATGCACTTTTTTCTTCTGCAATCCCATAAAATCCTATTCTCACAGGTTTCATAGAAAGTTTGATTGTTCCATAGTCTAGTTAAGTGCAACACAAAAGTAAATGCTTACAATAAGCAGCATTTACTTCTACTTGCAGATTTTTGTACTAAATTAGTTTATGTTCTGCAGTCTGCAACCTCAAAACCCACCTCAAGATTTACAAAGCTATTTCATTTCAAACTTAAAGGTATTTTTGACTGTCTGAAGGACCCTACTATGCCCACTTTTCACAGCTAAATACCTGAACGAAGTCTTCAACAAAAAGCATTAAGACCTGGTCCATGAATAGGAGGGAAGACACAATACAGTCTGCCAAAGCAGTAAGTTAAGGAACTGACTAGGAACAGCAGAAAATGGTATTATCTACCCAGAAGACAACATGACTATAGACTAAAAATTGCTGCTGTTTGTTCATATGAGTTATTTGTAGCAGGTTGCCAAGGTATTTGGTACATCTGATAAGCAACTTCAATAAAGCAACAATTCACAAGAAAACCACTCTCTGGGTTTAGTTTACATAATTTACTGACAATTCAGTCATTCTTAAATGCTGAATTGCCATTATTTCATGTGAAATACTTTTCACCACTTAAAAATCTGCCATTGAATGCAACTGCTAGAAGCAAAAGCTGCCTGTAATGTGTTGCTCCCAGAGGAGGAAGGGATGATGAGTGGCAGGGATTAACTGAAATGTACCTTGTTTTTAAAAGAGCAGTTCAGTTGAGAGCTGAAGAGCCCCAGTTATAACAAGTCCTTATGCTCTAGCACTGTGGCTTGGCCCGTGAAGCTACAAACAAGACACATCAGGTTCAAAGGCAGTGCTTAATTCTCAAAAGTTCTAGTAAATTTTAGCACTTTAAACGAAAGCCTCAGTTATTTTAAATAAACCAAGTATCTGTCCCTCCTCACTGCTCCCATCCTACAATACTTCACAGTTACTTCTTACAGACATCAGTGAAGTGAAAGACAGTTCTGAACTATATCCCTCAGACATCATTCTCTAGTTACAAGCAAGCTATCAAGACATGCAAGCACAAAGCTACGTGAGCCAGATGATGTTTGACTTAGTCCTGCAGAAAGAGCTCAACTAGTACAGCAGAACTAGCACTAAATTAACACCACCTTCCAAAAATGCAGCATGTGATTGTTCTACCTGCACAGGAGAGATGGCATCCAAGCTGCTCGCGCTGGGCGGGCGTCCTTTGGGCATGACTCCAGGTGGGGGCTGTCGAGCCTTGTTCATGACATTACTGCAGTTTGCTACCATGGTGAGGATCGTCTCTGACAGCTCCTGAGAAACACTCCTGGGATGCGGAAGCACGACAGTAAGCCATGTAACATCAACAACAATAAGGCCCTTAATTTTATTTGATTTTCCTAGAGATATTGAAGCCACATTTCACAAAAAAGAAGCTGAAAAACAACCCCAGCAAAAGCTCCATTTTGTTACTAGAAAAATTTGCTTAGATCATCTCCCAAGAGAAACAGCTATAATCAAATAGAAAAGTTTAAACTGTAGTCCTACAACAATTTCGAATAGACTATTCCCTTGTTTTTGAGGATTCAATCACTCCTTTACAGTTACCCCAGCAAGTAAGGACTTAGAGGAGGCTGGGATATGTACCTACATGGCTCCAACAAGTTCTTGGAAGAGCCTTCATCTGCTGTTGTCCACGTTATCTGCTATTTACACCTTAGCCTCATGAATTACAACATAGATAGTGGTGCTGTGATCCTTTGTTCAAATCTGCTCCTCAAGGCTTCTTCCTGTACCCAAACTTCACCATTTACAGTTATTCTCATTTTGAATCTCACTACACACAAGGTCTCTCTAAAAGATGAGGTACATGGGCTATGTACCCACAGACAAAAAAAGAAGAGGTAAATATCACCACCTGCTTCACTAAAGCTCATCTGTCCACAGACTGAAAGACGTGCTTCACACACTTGCACTAAACCCAAACAGAGACAGGAAATTTAACTACTCAAGAAAAACACAATCAAAAAACATCAGAAAACTCAAACTTAGGTACGAAGTTATTGCACAACCCAGAGCAATCAGTACCTCTTTCCAAAGTATTCCATGTCTAACTGCCAGGTTCCCAAACTGGAAGGAAAGCCAGCTCTGTTGACTTACCTAACACAGACATAATAACTGAACACTAACATTTTCCTTTTGGAAAAAAACAGCCAATTATTTATGCTTTCCTAAACTTCAGTTACACCTTTCTGGTGAAGACAGCTAAAGCTGCAGATTTCCTCCTGTAATGGTGCAACTATCCTAATACAGCTTTCTCGTCTTGTTAACCTTGCCTGAAGATTCCTCATTTCAACTCAATTTTCACAAGCTTTTACTGCTCAACTCTTGTGATGAGGGAAAATAGAACAAAGGAACCATCCTGGTGATTAAGGCAGAAGAATTGAAGATTAGCCTTTAGCTTTGGCAGGTATCCTGTTATGGGACACAGAATTAGTTAAGGGCTTCCAGCTATTCTCCAAAGCCATTGATCCACTATGCAGTGTGGGGAAAATCCCACTCACAAGACACGGGAATCTGGGGAGGTAGCATGGGTGACCAGGTTTCTATACAAGGCAATGGACATGTTAATAACTGTTTCACAAGCTGGCTCCTTTATACTCTGTTAATATCCTCTTGCCAAAGCCTTGTTTCAAAGATTTCAAAACAAATGGACTTGGGTGAAATGTATGAAAATGCAATCAGAAATCTACTTTCAAAAGCCCCAGAGATTTCTTTTTCAGGAAGTGCAACCAGACCTGAAGACAGAGCTCTGAGCTTGGCACACAGTAGATTCAGTATCTACAAATATATTTGCCCACATCCCAATGCCACAGTACCAGAAATCTCAACATTTAAATGTATGTATGACCAACTGAATACACCACAGGATTTTTTCCGATGCAGGAGGCATTTCAAGACCATACAGCACTTCAGTTAGCCATAGAAAGGGTCAGGGAAGTCTACAGTTCACATGTTGTTACCAACCTCAGTCTTTTGCTCTCCTCCTTTTTTGGGGGTTAAATTTGCAGTCTTTATGCTTAAATACTACAACATGGTTTTGCAAAACAAATTCCAACCAGCTGTAGATAGATAATATGGCAGCCTAGAATGAGGACAAAGCCAGACTTACTTATCCCTGAGCAAGATATTTATGGTGACTGGTTAGGCCATTTGTGCTTTGGAGAGAACCACTAATATTTTGTCTCGCCATCCAGGCAGACTGAAGGTTAACTTTTTTATCATGTCAAGAGACACACTGCTGTATCAAGCTGCAAACATCACAGTATTTTTAGATACCACAGAACTGCAGGTTTTCTAGAAAAAAAAACAACCCCAACAAAATCAAAACCAAAACCCACAAAAACCCCTAGTCTGCATTTCAGACAAATGAAGTTGGTGGGCTGAGAGCCAGGGACCAGAGTCTAGAGCAATGAAACTGTCACTGTTAGGGAAGTTCCAGCTTGCTGGAATCACACATTCATTTCTCTTACTCTTTCCCTGCTGCCCCGCCAACCACTTTCTCACAAAGCAGGAACAAGCCTTTTCATTCCTGAGGCACAGGAGGAGCCTCTTCCCTGCTTGAGACAAGGACTGAGAAGAAATGACCATTCTCCACAGTGACACACTTGGACCCTGCAGGACATGACTATGTGGAGAAGGCACTGCTGCCCCTCTCAACTCACTGCAGCTCCGCAACAGAAAGACTTCTCACAAGCAGCCTGTTAATAAATTACATGGTTGGTCAGCCTGTGGTGCCTGAAACCAAGCCTGACTTCATTGTAAAAACACTCAGTAATAGAAGGAACACTTATTTCTTTCTGAAGACTTACTGTTACATGATGCCACAACTGCAGTGCTCACCAGTGATAAACAAGCTGCACCAAAAATAAGTTTTAGAACATGCAGGGACCTGGTGGCTAAAAAAAAGCATCTCCCAGGTCACAAAACAAGACAAGAACTAACTACAGCCTAATTAAAGAGCACGCTCCTAAATCAACAGATTTAGGACATGGCAGGCTTCAGCTGATAAAGTGCAACCACCCTCTCAAATGTATTTCATATTTATTGTCATTTTAACCTTCTAGTCTTTACAATGCCTGCTTCCATTCCTGACTGAAATCTAAGCTAATCAAAGCAATTGCTTCATGAAAGAAAGCCAAGCTTTTTCATTCTAAAGCTCAAAGAGAATAACTAATGGAAAATGACTGCAAGTAGGTCACATTCTTGTACAAAAGGGAATAAAAGTAGCTATAAAAAGAAACCAAAGGCTGTGAGAATTGTGCCAGTAGAGAACTAGTGGCGTTTAGAATTAATGAAATAAATAAAACTCCGTAACACATTAAAATTCAGAACACAATGACATTAGATACAATTCCAATCTACAGTTAGCTATTAAATCTCTAAAACAGACATTGCAGCATGCAAAATAAGGAATGTAAGTTTATTTGTGAACTGCAGTCTCAAATAATGCACTTTGACTTGAAATTTAAGAGACCAAAACATATGCTAGACCATTTTATTTCAGAAACAGAATTTAAACTTCAACTGCACAGGTTCCAGCAGAAAACAGGAGAGAGAATACCTTCTCCTAAAGTCTTACAGGTACCTCAAACTCCCTTTCAGTTCCAATACTCATGACCAAATCTATGCTGGTATAATTTCCTACTATCTACATGATAACCACAAATCATCCTGGGTACCTTTAAAGATCTTTCTTATCTCCTTCAAGACCACATTGGCTAAGCCAAAGGACATAGTATAAACTTCAGATTAGGTAACACACTTGGACATGCCAGCCTCATTTGGTGCCAAAATGTAGCAGCAAAACAAGCGCCATCTCCAGCTTCCAGTCACTCTGGCTCACACATTGCACTACACTGCCTCTCATTAACTCTGAGATATTGCTGCAGTTCAACCAGACCTTGATCTGACAGCATTAAGAAATAACACCACAAATGTTTTCAGTCACATTTACTACGTGTGTAAATAGCATTTAAAGATTGATTTCTCCAATTTCAGTTTCCATCAGCCCTTCTGTATTCTACCCTTGCCTCTAGCAGCTCTCAAATTCAAACCCTTTTCTTTTGACTTCAGCTAAACAATCTGAGCTGCAGAAGGACAGCATGAGTCCTTTGTGCCAAAGCAGTTGCCACACAGAAACATTTGGTTAGCACAATCACAAAATTCATTATAAAGCCACTGTTTTCCAAGATGCTGTCCCATTCTGTAGCCATGGCCTGGATTCCTTTGTCTGAATTACAGCCCTGTTATCTGTCTAGTCCTTAACAATTGATTATCTGACTAACCAGACAGCCTCCAGTCACCAAGATCAGCACACGTGGTTTGAAGATGAAGACAATACTCATCAAGCTCTTGTGATCTAGCCTACAACAGAAGTTTCAATGCAAAATTAAACATACTGCTACACCTATCCCTGCAAGTTTATACACTCTAATTAACCCCATTCTCCACATGAAATTCCAAACCAGCTGTGACCATGTGCCAGAAAGCGAGCTGCAAATGGATTACACTTTCAGCACAAGCAATATAATTCTTACCCAGCACAAGCTTGCAGACAGGCTAGCATAGTTGCCAAGGTTTCTGGAGGAAGCTGAGCACTTTTGGGCTGATCCTTCTCTGGAGCAAGGCCACCCAGGATAGATGGACATCTTCTCTTTAAGAAAGTCATACAGGCCTGGATGAAAGGTTCCTGAGGAAAAAATGTTGCTTTTATCTCCCAAATCACATCCAAGACACTATTTCAAACTTGGCAATTACACCATGGAAAGAATTCCACTAAGCTACTATAGTTCAGTGAAAACATTGAACTATCAGACCATGGACACTTAACAACTTTAAAGCTACTTATAAAATTGTTGAAGTGACTTAAGTTAGTCACTGAAGAGAGTGCAAAAATAAAGAGAAAAATCCTGCTTTACCCCATGCTCCCGAATTTTATCTGTGAGCCATTTGTCAAGTTTGAGGTATTCCCGTCGAGAGGCAAGTGCAGCAAGGTCAATAACAAAGGCAAATGGAGTACCATTTAGCAGCATTGACAAGGCCTGAAGAAAGAAAATCAGAAGACTACTAGTGAAGACACACCGATACCCATTCTTTTCTTTCTATTCCCCATATACATTTTAGTAAAGAAGTCTTATTGTGACATGCTGCTACGCTTTGTCAATGAAGACTGGTACTATCAACTTCACTTATAGCTTGCTTGTGAGACAAATAAGCAAGAGCTTTGATTTGAAATCATAACTTCAGCTTCTCTGAAGTGACCTTGTGCTGACAGTTTTAAATTCCTCTGTGCTATGAAAAACCACCAGCAAGTGGTCAAGAGTTACCAAATTGATATTGCTACAAAGTTAAGCAGAAGAATCTAGCATTTTCCTGCAAACAGACCTCAGACACTTCAGAGATACTTGGAATATATCTGCTCCAAGAGATCATCTCTGAACACTGTGATTGTTAGAACAAAACTGACTTCAAGCAGCAGCTTGTGCTCTTGCACATTGAGACACCCAACTATTTTGCATTTAACTTCAGGAAGCAATAAAGAAGTTAGTCACAATTTCCAGTCTTTTGTCAATGTACAAAATCTAAAAAATAGTCGCATTCTCAAGAAGCCCCCATTCCATTATGTTTTGCACTGCCACCTTCACACAAACATCTGGTATTTTCTACATTCTCATCTCAAAAATATTCAAGGTTAAAATAGTCAAAGCTCTTCCTGGGTTCACACTATATACACACAGAAAGCAGTTCTTTTGTGCTGCTTCCTAAGGTACTTGTCAGCTAAGCCATGATAACCAACCCCACTGCAAATACCAAGTAAAATGTCTTGGGCTCACAACAGAACTGGCTGGAAGCATCTGTAGTCAGAAACAACAACTCTGCTGAAGAGTACTTTAAGTCACATGAATGTAGGCTGTTTTTTAAGATGAGGAACAGCACCCACAAATTAATTTCGATATGCCTAAACAATGTAATCCTTACTAACTTAGTCCAAGTTAAGGTTAGCTTTCCTTAAAAGACGAGCAAGTCTGCATAAGACACCAGACCAAAAGTAATGGCAGTATATTGCAGAACTCACCTTCAAGTCTTGCGCCACATCAAGAATACGTGACAATTTTGCCTGGTCATACTGCTCCCCTCTCATGTACCATTCTGCCATGGCATGCATGATAAGCTGACGAATTGAAGGAGACTGACCCTGAGGAGAATTAAATTGGGATTGTACTTTATGATTCTAGGACCAGGCTCAATTATGTGATCATTCAAGAGGGTATTTCAGAAATAAAAAGCTTAACATACAAACATATTTACTCTTTAGCTTCAGAACTTGCTTCTGATTTGAGCCCTTCCTATGCAAAAACAAACTATCCAGGAGCTACAAATAAAGATTGTAGCTGACTGCAAATAGATACATACATTCCCACCTCTTTCCTACCACAGTCCAGGTCCAATTCCTCTCTATCATAGGCAAATCACTTTTAGACTACATAAACACTTACAATATGTTATGCCTGACATGATGTCCTGAAGTGAAAATTCAGTACTACACCTTAAAAAGGAAAACACCATATCTAGATGTTTGCTCATACAGGGGCAATTTCAAAACACAAGACAAGTAAGATTTTTATGGCAGCAAGGGTTTTGTTTAAAGAAAAAGTGTCATGGAACGGCACCACGTCCCACGGCAATCATCATTCAGTGCCCTGATCTGTGACCTACCCTGTGGAAAAACAGCCTCTTCTGCCATTTCAAGACTTCATGCAAAAAGCACTTCGCATCTATTCTATCCTTCATCCTTTAATTTAAAGACTTCCAAGAGGAAAATATAAAACATTCATAGTATGACCTCCTACCATAGTATGAGGTCAAGCTTCTTGCCATTAACTCTACTTTAGATGAAAAGGGAAACATGTTTGCTAATGCAGATTCCCTCCAACCACAGAGACTTGCTCTGCTTTAAATTTTGTATGGCTTTGTTGTTTACCAGTGCACACAATGATGAAGGCCACGCCAAACAAAACATCCATTAGAAGTATGGGATTTGCATACACAGCCACCCTATCTCTACATGGAAGATCTCCTTGAAAAAGGTCAGCAGTCAGTCCCAAGTTTTCAGAAAACACCCAGACTCTGAAAACTTCCTGTGCAGGTAGGTTTTTTATGTCTAGAATAGCCTTCACCTCTTTTGCAAATATAAAGGAGATTATTTTGTTTTAAATCTTCTCACGTCTTACTACTTCAGGTTTTTACACTTTAAATGTGTGAGTTTGAGAGTTGAGGGGGCGGGGTAGGTGATGCTGTTATGAAGTTTTTGAGGGGTTCTTTTGGGTTGTTTGGTTTTGCATTTTTTTCCTTCTTCCTAAAATAAAACTGTGGTCAACTTTGTTTAAAGCTAAAGGTTTAAAAAGTCTAACTTAACTTGTGTCTCTGTACTTTTCCAGGAATATTTTCTCAGTGAGTATTATTAAAAACCAAACCGTAACAGTTTGCTTCAAGTCAAGAAAGAATCCCATCACTCTGCATAAACCATGGATCATTTACCTCTCGGGTTTTAAACTGACCAGTTCATAAACCAATACATTGTTGGAACTGTTCAACCCATTTAACAAGCTTTCAAGTTACAGGAACAAACTACAATGAAAATACTAACCTGTCCATGCCATGCATAGTGCAAAATGATGGCTGAGTTGGGATGGTTGCCAAGGAAAATTGGCATGAGCGTGGAGATGAGTTCATGGCGCAAGGTATGCCAGGACGTGTTGATCTGCAGTAAGGCCAATACCAGCATATCTGGGCAATGCTTGATAGGAAAACTGAAGAGCTGCTTAACCTGTTCATACTGCCCCACTTCTGCCAATCGTAACAGAGACTCAATCAAATCCAGGCTCTTCCTAACAAAAGAGAGGAAGAAACAAATAGACAACCCCACAAAGTCACCAAGCAGCAAGTTTACAGGATCCTGGATTGAAGTATTTTATGGCAGCAACGGTAAGGACACATACAGCAACACCCACTGCAAACAACCTGACACTGCAGCTCTTATAATGAACAATTAAGCCTGCAAGAAACCACTAAAAAATAACTCAAGATCTTAAGAGCTCATTATGTTAGGGAGGAGATGGAACTGAAAGCTCAGAAAGTCACACCAGTCAGCTTTACGCAATCACACACCAATAGCCACATACATTTAGTAATTAAATTTTAGGACTACTTTCATACAAGTAGAGCAAATTTCTCTAATATCATCCAGGGAAAGACACATTTAAGTTTCAAACCACCTCCTCTATCCCCTCCCTTCAGCTTGCAGGATATGCCAAAACACACCAGCAGAAACTCTCCAAACAAGCCAAATACTCCAACAAAAACAAGGTATTTATTATGTAAGTGCACAGAAGTTCTGATACTGTGAATAGTTTCACCAATTAAACACGTAACAAATACTAACGGCTGATCTACTGGTATGTACATAGTTACAATAATTCTGGCTGCATAAAGATAAAGCTACCTTTGACCAGACAAGTAATCTTACTCTATGTATGAAAAGCAGTTGAGAGCAGGTTTATTACCATGTAGCAATTTCTCTATTGTCATCCTCTGGTGGTGCTTTCAGGATGTCTGTGGCAACAGTATGGCAAGGGTAGTCAGCAAAACAGAAGATGTCAGGGTTTATGAGGGAATGTTGGATGAAGGAGAGCTGGAATTAAAAAAAAAAAAAAAAGTCACAAGTAGTTTCAAGTTCCTTCCACTTTATCAAGTGCCACATTTTGAGAATGATACAAACCAACTTAGCAGCAGGGATGAGCCAAGCTTCATTGTGTGTTTTACGCAAGACTGAACCTCACACTTCCAGAATTTAAGAATGATGGGTATAGATGTGCTAAGGGTACTTGTTTGCATGAAGCTGTGGCCTTTTTGTGTAAGCAGGTAAGCACCCCAGAGCTCTGCCATGCAGCAACAGTTTTATGCTCAGCTGCACTACACACCAGAACTCTGCTGGGGCCAAAGGTAGGGTCACAGTGCACAGCAAGTGACCATGTCCCACACAGTGCAGACAATCACACACAGTTATTTCTGTAACACATCTGAGGCTCGTGCCTTACAGGCCAGTGTCTTAAATGAGGATTATCCAAACATTCACACTACTAATCTCCATTTATCCTTCAAGAAATTCAGGAATTTGGCAAATACTCTACAGATAGAGCAAAAATGTTGGTAAACATACCTGGCCCTCTGCATGCTTCCAAGGTCTGTATATGGCATTAACTGGAAAAACCTCCATGCCCAGCCCTCTCTGGATGCCAAAAACTACAATATGCAGGCCCTTGCTATCACGAATCTGAAATCCTGGATGGTCCAATTCATATGTTACCACTTTGAAGTCCAGGCTAGGGTTCTGCAACCAGACAAACAAGGGTTGTGAGCCTTGCACATTACAAAGTTTAGTACTGTCTTGAAAGAACCCCTCTTCATCCATATTGTACCCAGCTTAACATCCATACAGTTTTTAGTTGAAAGCGAGGGTTCTGTTTTAAAAAGAGATGTATTTATACAGTTGTGAGAATTTGATGCATGTTGTTAACTACCCTGTGAGATTGCACTTCCCCAGCACTACAGTAGCTGTCTCTCCTTCCAAACATTTAACTAACAATTCTTTTTAAATCCCCAAACATATAGCTCCTCTCTTAGCATACTAACTTATCCGTTTCCTAGGCTTTCATACCTTCTGATAAAAGTCAGAAAGGTCTGATCTTCTGGCAAGCAGAACTTGCTCCTCCTCTTGCAAAATATAAACCCCAAGATCTTGTAAAGCACCCACTGTATTTTAAGGAACAGTGTGAAACAATATTGATGAAGGAGCTTGGAGGGAACTGTGGTCATTATGGAACACAAACTACTCTTTTCAGAGACAGGTGAGCAGCAGAGACAAAGCTATTTTATGGTCCAAGGTTTAGAAAAACAAAACAGTGACTTGTGCATACAATTAGAGGGAACATACAGAAAAAATCCTGTATAAGGCAAGCAAAAGAAATGGTATTTGTGTTTAACTGAGTTCATTACAAAAACTGCTGCTCATAAAGTGGTGGAAAAACTTTACTATTTCTATAGTGTTAGCATACCTAAGAAGCAATAAAGAATAGTTTTGGAATGAGTAGCTATAAAAATACTTTCATTTTCATCACTGATGCCTACAGTAAGAAGTTTTCCAAAAACAAGGTGTCTGATGCACAGAACTTTCCACTGCCGGAAACACACTGAAACACAAAAACCTTCAGAGAATTCATGGTGTAATACATGGGAGCAGTGCAGAGTGAATCTCAAACTGCACCCATGTCACTCATTCAAGCAGCTTCCATTTCCCAGAATTCCTCACAGTCTTGTTCATGAGGGGGAAAAAAGCCCCAGCATTTAAGTACAGTTACATTAGAGAGACCCAAAGCTATTCAGGCTGTTGGGGAGCTTAAAAAGGTTTATAATCATACTGAGATACGCCCTGCTTTATCCACATAAAAGACCAAGACGTTCACAAGACCTACCAGCTCTTTAAGAACATCAATCAAGACCTCCACATTCCAGGTATGGGCTTGGCTTCCGTCACTCTTATCTTTGCCGTCACTCCAAATCCCACTGCCAGGAGCCGATATAGACTGCAAGTCAAATACACTGAATCAAATACTAGTTAAAAATAACACAGTCTCAATATCCACTGGCTACAGAACTCCCTGCACTAGAAAGGTATAAACGTAAGTTTACAGACTAGTAATGGTATCAGTTTAACACTCTGAGAATCTTTCATTCATAAAAGTATTACAGACATCTACAGCAGAACAGTCAGAAGTACAAGTATTGAATAATACAAGCAATTGTTAAAGTGCTAGAGGTTAGCATTTTAACTCCTTCTTCTGCTAAAACAGAATCCCCAGCACAACAGGCCACTCACTTGTAATGGAATACCGTCTGTCAATCCTGAATGAGTTCGAGCCATCATCCCCAAAACCCTGGCAACCTGGGCAGCCGTGACTTCCCGAACGCCAAACTGCATGATTATGTTGCGACATTCCTCAACACTAAAATGCAACAAAACAAAGAGGTCTTACAGGAAAGCAGGTTGCACTGCAGCACAGTATAAGACCTCCGTCACATTAGTCAAATGATCCAACATAACAAAATTCCAGGAAAATCAAGAATAAAAATTCAGCAGACAATCTGTGCAATTATTCCCATGAAATACACTGGTGCCACGTTTCCAGTTCAAAGCCAGGTGTACTGAAGTGACAGGGATGTCACAGATGTTTCACAGCCTATGCTCTACCAAAGCAAAAGCGCAGGGTAGGTTTAGCACTCTTCTTGGTTTAAAGCACTTCCACTATTGACCTGTGATACAGAGCTTCAAAGACTCAAGTTTTCTGTTACCTAAAAGTGAAACAAAGGCTTTGAAAAGGCACATTTCAAAACGCTGATATGCACTGTTTAAAGGTAAGCTGTGAATGTTTGCCCTTCAGCCTGATACAAACCATGGCATCCCTGAGCAGAGGGCACCAGCGAAAACCTCCCAGGAGACAAGAAAGAAAACAAAGAGCAGATGCCTGAGTTTCAGCTTCAAAATTAAAGGGGTTTTTTGCAAGATTTTTTTTCCATTTTGTGAACACTTCATAACTAGGCCAGGAAGATTTATATAGCAGGAGTATATAAACTGTTTTATTAACATGCATGTGTTAACAAAGGAAATAATTCAGTATCTTCCAACACATGGTGTTTTTATTTCTTGGTTTAAAAAGAAACTCACGTCAATACCTTTGAGATTTCATCACCTCTCCAAAGTAATCAATAGTGTTTCTCTTGAAATACAGAATCATTTAATTCTACCTTATGCTTCTTACAAAAAAGCAAGTTTGTTTCATTCTGAGGGCTAAGTTTTGCAAGAGTAAAGTTCCTCCAACACTCTAGTGGGATTTAGCTGGAGTTTATGTCTACCCAGACACTTTCATTTTCATGTACGAAAGGGTGATAGTCAAATTCTTAGGAAACCTTCACAAGCAATGTGAATCCTTTCATGTAGCACTTCTTACCATGATAAATTCTACACAGTGCCCACAGGCATGTAATACACATTAGTAGAAAGCAAAATACAACTGAATTCAAATAAACAACCTCATAACACTTGATAAGATTCTACTTATTTTCATATTTAAAGTGTTCTTTATCTTTTACCTTGAGAAACAAGAAAGAAAATCACCACTATGCAAAATTACATGCTTGAAAATGACATTTTCCTACAAACCTTGCACAAAAGCCATAGCCAACTTCTTGCATGAAATCTGCCAGAGAACTCTCCATCATGGTTTTGGCTATCCCTCCAGAATCAGGCAAGATCCTGTCCATTAGAATGTCCCGTTTTTCAGGGTATAGAAGTGGTGCAAGCACCACAGGGCAACGCTCCTGGGGAAAATCTAAAGGCGAGAGTAACAGTGTCAGAACACCAGTTGCATGTTTAAGAGTATTCAGAATTATTCCACAGCTGTGCTAGAGTTGGCCTACTGCTGCAGAAATCAAGAGAGCACTGATGCAGCATCCCTCCATCCCATTCTCAGTTCTCTACTGGCACTGAAATATTCTTGGAGAAGAAGCATGTAGACTAAACTAGGCTCATGCAGGTTCACTGCAGCTCTGCAGCTGCCCAAAAGGCCAGCAGCTGTGCTGGTGTAAGTTTAGAACTAGACTGTGACTAACAGCAGTCATCCAAAAAAAGCACAGAGTAGGAAACAATAAAGCAGTCCAGCAAAAGCTACTCCTCCAACTCAGGTAATATTAGAAAACAAAGGATCTGCTACTGAGTCTAAGAAATACAGCAAAACTAAGCCAGGCACTTGGGCATAGAAAGAGTAAATACTCATTTTTTAATTCCTGGGAGGCAAAGATTAAGAGAGACAAGTAATAAGAGTATCAGATCTAAGGATCAGGGTTCTGCTCACAGTGGAGAGCGGCCAAGACACCTGAGACAGCACCATTGACATATAACATCTCCATGCCATGCAGGGCCATTCATAGAGGAGTTCCCAATATCCCAAAGCAAAGAGTCTGGAATTACACAAGCTAATGCACTAATCTTTATTAAAATACGTATGAACTATGAAGTTATATTTAAAAAAATTAGAACAAATATTTTGCTCTTGTATGAACAGTAGCTTCCTCTAGGTCCGTGCAGAACCAAGGAATGGTTCAATTATCATCTTGAGTCCAAATCTTCCCTAGTGTGGTAGGTTTACAGCAACCACTGGTTTTGGAAAGGAACAGACTACAATGGTAGCCGTCAGGAAATAAACCAGGTAAGTCAGAAGCACCTCCCTCACTGTGCTAGTGTCTCCTCATAGATCTGCATCTATAAGGGGGTTTTCAACTACCATGCACTAAGCTGCTTTAGTTAAATCCACGAATATCAGACCATATAAGCAAACAGACTTGAATATCCCTTCCTCAGTGTTCATTTACCAAAACTTTTCAAGAACATGAGACCACATTACAGCTCATTGAAAGCAAAACTGTACGTTAGGACCCAGAGCAGTGGTACTTTTCTGTCAGTTTACTACGAAAATTTACTGAGTTCTAAGTCAGCAAGCTCCCCACCACTTCAGCACTCTGAACTGACAGCAAGTCATGAAAATCCATCTCAAAGCCTGCATCTGGTCAGGCTTCCTGAATAGCATCACTTACCTCTACGTAATGTTTTGAGAAAAGCGTCAATCTGCTCCTGTCCTACCCCAAAGGCTCCCTTCTGCCCAAAGAGGAGATGGGAGAGGAGAAGGTGCAGGACCTCTATTGCAATATCTTGGAAGCCACCTTCTTGATTTCCACTGACGTCCGCGTCAATGTAAGAGCGCAAAAGATCCGGGAGTTTCTGTTTGATAAACTGGGCAGCTTTTGGAAACAGAAGAGGTTAAGAGTCAAAACCTGGGATTCTGCTGTAACATGAGATTCATTTAGCTAGGTACTGTTCTCTTAATTTGAGTTTGTTTACCACAAGCCACAACAGTTCACATTTAAACAGAAATCTCGTACCTGAGAACTCAAATATTAATGGACAATTACAAATTAAGATATCACAATACCCCAATTTGATTCATTGTCAAGCCAGTCATACATGAAATGGTCCCTTCACACAAGATGACTGTGTTATCTATTGCTCCTCCCAATGGCACCACTAATTGCAAGGTCAGGTCAGGCAGGTACCCATTAACCCATCTAGAAAGCACACTGCTGAAAAAGGCTGTCTTTGCTGTAGTACTTTAGAAAACTTACCAAAACCTCGCAGATCTGAGCTGAAAGAGTTCAGTAAAGCCAGACCAAAAATCACCTACAAACAAAACAAACATCACAGTAAGTGGACTTCATCCTTTCTAACTAGCTAAGTTAAAAAACCCAAAAATTAAAATATTTTTGAAATAACCTACCTCTTGAACTTTACTTAATTTGATGACTTTACTCAATTGGGCAAATAAATGGGGTGAAGGCTTTAGACTCTGAAACAGGTAAGAATATCAACATGAAAGCTGTTTAGGGATTAATCTCATTTGTAACATGTCAGACTACCCAGAGACTATTTGCAAGCTTGGAATATTAGTAACTATTCTGCTGCAGGTTAAGACAAAGCTTCTACGGCTAAACAATTTTCCAGCTACTTCTGGATACACCTCATCTAAAAGCTTCTTCCACATATCCCTCAATTAAACCACTACCATGGCTTTCATATTGAAGAAACAGAAGCACCGATGATTTGTTTTGGTTCTGGTATCATAAGCCATGAAGTACCAACATTAGATAATTAAAATTAAGTTTGCAGTCATTCTCAGTGATTTACTAACTTGCTTAGTTTAAAAAAAAAAAAAAAAATCCCACATCAAGCAGGTAAGCTAAGTTTTTGAAAATTTTACTACAGGAGAACACAAAGGAAAACCAGCTGGTTTCCTAGAGACCAATCCAGTGCAGTTTCTGACCCTGGGATCACCTTCAAGAAGCATACAAACCTTCTGATAGTGCAAGGGATTGTCAATGGCGTAGGACAGCGTCGAGATAAAGTTTGGTTTTGTAATCAGCGACGCACACTCCTGGATCAGAAATTGAGTCTGAAAAGAAAAAGATAAATTGAAGACTCACAGTTTTGTAACAGGACAATGAAAATAAACTACTGTGCACTGTGTACAGAATAACAAAAATATAAAATACTTATTTAAGTGCCCAAATTCTCTCTAACATCAATTAGCTTCTTTTCATTCAAGCTTTCTTCAGGTTTTCTTTGCTTTTAAGACTGACAAAGTGATGAAACATTCTTCATCATATGTGCAATGTTTTGCTTTCTGTAAACATCCTCACATATTGCAATAGACAACCCAGAGTATCTGATTCATGGTTAGGAGCTAAAAAGTCTGCAGCAAAATTGCTTAAGGATGAGAACATTCAATAGACATAGTCAGCACCAGAAATGTCAGTTAATGGATTCAGACAAACTCTGAAGATACACAGAAAAGCTTTCAAACTAGAGCAGTGCATGTGGTAAAAGGAGCATTTGTACTGATACGACCCGTTTTTTTCCAGATCAACAGATTGTAAGTCAGACATCAACAATTATCTTCTGATCTGAGGACTGGCAAAAAGTGCTTGCAGTTGAAAGGCCATATAACCAGAAAAGAAATTTGTTCAAAGCTACTGCTTCTAACATGTCTTTGTGCTTGACCTTGATGAAATCCCATCACAGACTTTTAACAACCAAAACTAATAAACAGATGTGTTGGTGTAAACTGTACCTGATGAAAATCTTTGCCACTGCTTTTACCATCGCCACTGAAATCCACGTGCGAGAATAGACAGCGTAGTAAATGCCTGTCTGCCTCGGGACCGTGCCTATTCACAATCTGGAAAGAAATATCAAAAAGAAGCTTGGTAGCAAACAATCATTACACAGCAAGATCTGGGTCTAGTACTATGGATACAGCAGTACTGCTAGTAGTTAAATCACCTGTATTTTCAACAAAACTGCTATAAATGTTCCTTTTAATCAGTAACTTAGAAACCGTATCATTAACCCTATGTGCAAATTAAGCAAAGAGAATCTAGACACAAGTCACTGACACAGAAGTCACGCATTTCAGGGGTGGTATTCTTAAAAAGCTAAGTAAAAAGGGGTTTTTAAGCCACCCTCAGGATTCTGCCACCAAAGAAGACAGTCCATGGCCTCACTTTTCTCCACACATGCAGTGCCTAATTCTGCAAGAACACAGCCTTGGGACAGCACCCGTGCAATGGGTGATCTGCATTTGTTGACTTACAACACCTCTCAGTCATTACTAAATCGCAACAATATTGAATTTTTGTTTGCATTCTCTACCGTTTACCTTAACTCTTGGCTACAGACCAGCTCATCAGCTTGTTGTCTGAAATAGCTCCAACCTGTTCCTTTCTTACACCCCAACCAAATGAATAGTGTTACTTGTTTTTAATAGAATCCATACTGTCAGAAACGCGAAGCCAATCAACAGCAGCTTGCCTCTTCGGCCAAACAGCAGCAGCTAGTAACATATTCAACCTTCATTTACTGGCAACATTTTTTCTCACTGTTTCCCCTTTTCCAGCTGCAGGAGAGACACAGATGTGCCAGCACAAACTTGCAGCTCTGTCTCTGGCCTGACTGCCTCCACCAAGTCCAGTGCTTCATCTGTCATGAATGTCCTTCTTTGCCAGTAGTTTCTTTGTGTAAAGATACAAACAGGGTTTTTTTAGGCTCTGTTGGCCCAGGCTCTGATGTTTGACTGTTTTCATCTCAATTTTTCTACTGTTATCTGACACTGTGCTTCCCTTTCCCTCGGAGCCTGCTCATTCCAGTGGCTGCCAAGTTTTCTTCTGCTGGAAAGAAACTTCCAAGTCAAATCTAGCTCTGCTTCTTGACCAGAGGCTATAATATACATGCCTGTGGTATGTCAGCCCAGAGTAAACAGCCCAGCTGTGATGACAGCTGGGCCTTTGAAGGCAGCCATACCCCAGGACCAGGAAGATGCTCAGATTGGTGCAAAAAGGCAGCAAACCAGAATTAACAGCAAATTCTACTCCCTAGCTCAGGTTTCAGAAAACAGCAGTTCATTTAGGCAATCCCAATCAAATACAAAGATTTGGATGTGCTAGCAAGACTGACACAAAGCTGGATCAAATTCCTAAGGAGCTGCCTGGTGCTGAGGCCAAGGTGAATTCATCAAAGTAAACAGATGCCAAAGAAAACTGTTCATACTAAAGCCATCCACACAACCTGTTTGCATCAGAAGTAGACTGCTTCCTTGCACTGAGGTATCTACCAAAGGACAATAATTTGAAAATTTAACAAGCAGGAAAGAAGGGAAGAGAAGGCTGAAAGTGCAGTGTATCATATTTCAACTCTAACTACATTCACAAAAAAGCTCTTCCAGGAAACGGGGAATGAGAATTGCCAGTTTTCCTGAAGAAAGAGCTGAAAAAAACCTTTGTATTGGCAGTCTTGATACATTTACATGACAGCGTATCCAGTTATAAAATCAGATCAAAAATACCTTTTTTTTTTTTTTTTACTGCAGGGGTGACCAAGCACTCACAGGGGCTACTCAGAAAGGTTGGGGAGTCTCCATTTATGTCGGTACCCAAAAGCTGCCCAGACATATTCCTTGGCAACCCACTCTAAGTGACTGAGCAGAGGTTAGACCAGATTACCTCCACAGGTCCCTTCCAACCTCAACCAGTCTGTGATTTAGGATAAAGCTTGAGCCACATGTATTTGGATTTATCAGGTAACATGTTTGGGCACATACAGGATTAGACAAAAAAATAACTCTGTTTTTCTAGATTCAAAAAGTTTTGCTTTCCTAGATAAACTCACGCACAAAGCCCTCTCCTGCTCTCCAAGCAGGCTCTCGTTACCACTTTAGGAGAGGGAGACCACAAAAACTCACATCAGAGGAAGCCATGGTTTAGAATTTATGTCTGACAAATGCATAAAATATTTTTGAGGTTTTTTAACATATATGCCATTTTTAAAGCATCAGCTATATTAAATGACTACTGATAGCACATTTAAACAGAAATTAGTTTCTCAAGCTTTGCCACTCTTACACTCGAGTGATGTATCTAAATGTAAGTGTAATTTTGGTCAGCTGAGACAAGAACAACTCCAAGTATGAATTTCCATAACTCTACATACTTAGATGGAAACTTTGTAAAATTGAGTGAATCATGCCAAAAATCTACCCCAAGCAGTGCACCATAAGACATTTACAGCACATATATTCTGTTCAACTAAAGAAATACTGTACCAGCAACCATAAAAATAAAGCAACACCAGGAAAATAAAATTTAAAAAAAAAAAAAGACAACAAGGGATTAAGATTTTAGGAATTTAGCCTTGAAATTCTAGGTCTGCTTGATAACCATACACAATCCAGCCATTTCCACAGACCAGGTCCCAGTCTCTTACCCCTCTCACCACAGTGTGGCTAAGAGGCCTGCCTGAAGGGTAAGGAACAATCTGTCCCTGTTTCAGAGAGCTGTGCTCTAAGTCAATGGCAGATCAACCGTATCTTCTCCCAAATCAAGTCATGCTTCAGTCACACCTTGCTGCAAAAGCCATCTGTTGAAACTAACAGTGATCAAAAGGATAGCATGATCCCAAATGAGCCCCTGGAGTACTGAACTGGCAAAAACATGACAAAGTTACAAAAGTTAGAAGAGACCTATTCCATCTTACATTTAAAGCCAATACTGCTGAAATCACTCTGCTCTCACCTCAAGATAAGGAATGAATGCACTTTTAAAGACATCAAATGTTACAGAAACTCACTGTTTAAGCCTTCTGGCCTTCTAATCTGATTCAAATCACTGCAGGATTGCACTGCTGCAGGTAAAAAACCTCAAAATTAAGTGGCCCAGCTGTCTGCTGGGAACTGAACTAAACCAGTTTCTAAAACTAGCTCAGTAGCATTCACTGCCTCCTAAGCACTCCTCTGCAGATAATGCTTTCCAGTCCACCCTGCAAGTCAGAGCTATTTTTAAAAATGTCAATTAAAACAGAATTCTTGCCCAAATCACAAATATTTGGGTCTCAACATGCAGTTACTCTGCCTGCCATCTGAAAATCCAGGGCCAAGACAGTCAGCTTGGCTTCATGACCAAGCCATGAGTCACTGAATGAAAAGAGGAAAAAAAAACTTCTATCAAGGGAGGAGAGAGCATTCAGAGGTAAATTACAACATACTCAGGCTTTCAGTGCAACAACTCAACACTTAATGTGCAAGTTTTCCTCCCCTTCCCAACCAAGTGTTCTACTGAATGCTCCAAAGTGGAAAGATTTAACCTGGAGAAGAAAGGAAAGCTTTTCATACCACCCTTCAGGAGCAGCAGTTGATCCTGATATTCAACTACAAAGTTAATACTGGACTCAGCTCTGAGCTATATCTCATGACTTGGCAAATAAACCAGCAGGAGTATCAGACACGCCCTGCAATTTCCAACACCACACAAAACAGCAAACAGTAATATGCACAAGAGCACCACAGAGCACAAATACAAACAAGAAGCGAAACTCCTTCCAAAACTTATTTCGTAGCACTGTATCATTTTACTTACATGCTGTATTTCCTGCTGGCTGGCTCGGTAGTTTTTCTTGGTTAAATTATCCACCAGGTAGCTGATTTGAGACAAGGCCAGCGAGAGCGAGTCAAGATTCATTGCTGGTTGGGGCGGAAGCAGGCGGCCGAGCCCGGCGCAAAATCACCATTATTCCCCTTTAGTCACCTCAGAGACAGGCCAATTGTTTTTCCCCCAATGAGCCTGTATCTGTTTCTGTGTTACTTGCTTCAGCTCTTCTTTCTCAGTTGTCTTTGTCTGTTCTGAAACATGGCACCTGGAAAACGGTATTAAATTAGATTTAAGTTCTGCAGCAATGTCACTTAACTATGTTCACAAGGAAAATGAAGTATCATTAAGTTTTTACAACACAAGCTCAGTTGTTTTTACACTACCTGACCACCTTTGTTTCTGCATTTTGCAGTGTGAAAAGAGCCGGCAAACAGCTCAGTCAGAAGAATGATTTTCAGCACCGTGAGAAAGAAGAAAATGAGATGAATAATGAAAAGGATACCATACAGCAACAATCAGAGGTCAGAATCACTCAAAGCATTGATCATAAATTAATATCGAAAATGCACTTTTACCATCTCTGCTTTTTTTGCCTCAGTACATCCACCTCAACCCTGTACACTAAAGCAAGCAATTGTGAATGAGCAACACACAAAGAACTGCAATAAACTAACCTTAACATTTGGCTTATACTGAAACAGCTTTCCAGTGAGCTACAACAGCAGAGCTTGCCAGCTTAATAAATTTCTATGACAACACAAAACTTGGCACTTGACATCTCATCTGTTAGATTACAGATTGCCAGCGTGACAAAACTGCATCCCAAAGCAAGTCCTGCATATCCAACAGTGTGAGGAGCCTCGAATGAAGCCCCAGGCTGCTCTGAGAAGCAGCACTGTGCATTAACAGAGGTAGAATCAAGCCGAGAGTCACTGCTTGGAAGCTGTACCTGATCAAAACACAAAGGCCACTGGGCTTCATGCCAAGAGTCTGAAGATCTCTTTTTCAGAACAAAAACTATTGCTTTGCTGTCTTGGCTTCATAGCGAAAACCACCAGCACGAGATTTCTGCCTCATCATGGAAATGGATGGCTCGGGTGATGTGTTCACCCGGCACGCAGAACCGAGGGCAGAGCAGCCCAGGGAGCAATCCTGCAGCAACACAGCTCGGCACATCGGGCCTCCTTCTGCCAGCACCCAACAGCAGCAACACAGGAAGCTGAACAGGCTGTGCTGGGTAAAAACAGAACTCTTCTTCCCATCTCCCTTTATACAAAGGTTTTCACTTGCTTACACTTGGAACCATAACTTATTTAACATCTGCCTATGCTTCCAAACATCAGGAGCAACAAATCCTATCAAAGGCAATGAAGACCATTCTGCTCTTTGAAAAAGTTTATTACACAAATATATGGGTAAATTATTTGTAAGAAAAGTCAAATCAACTGACTTCCAGACTTTCCTTATGCCATAGAAAACCCTGACTACTCAATGAAGGTATGCAAGATCCTTCTTATGCAATAAAACTCACATCTCACAAAGAACAGATTTTCAAGTAGTAATACTGAAAGCATTCCTCCATGACGAGGCAGTTGGTCTCTGAAAGAATTTCAAGGCACGTCTAAAACTGCAGTGAGAAGAATTACACAAAACTTTCATTTCTTTTTAGTACATCTGACAAGCTAGAATTCATTACCTTTATATATAAAGATTTAAAAGGCCACTGACTGTGGAACATCTAGAAAGCAAGACTGGTACAAAAGTTTTAAAAGATTTCTCAGTAGTACAGTATCTGATTTTTTTTAACAACCTTTAAATTCCTCTTTTGGAATAGCCTAGAAAATGTCACTGGGTTTGGCAAATATATGCCTTCCAAAATAATCTCACTGGCAGGATTTAACATACATGACCAATATAAAGCTTCTGAAAAGCATTTGTCAAAAATCAAGCACACAGACCTCGGCACAGTAGCTGCACTTACTAAAACCAGCAGTCAGCAAGGGGAACTCAGTCCCAGAGTACTGAACTACAGCAACCAGCCTGGAGAACTCACAGGCTGTTCGAACTGCCTACAGGACACAACACAAAACTCCAACTTGACCAATTTTTAAGGCAATAACAGAATTCCAGAGCTTTCTTTTCAGGCCCCTAGGAGGAAAAAGCACATTTCTCTGGGCATTTTTTTTCCTCATACCAATACAAACAGCACAGCCATCACACCTACTCCACCTAAAACCCAGTGGGTTTAGTACTGAAATTCTCAAGCTGGGCTGAGGCCTCCCTGCTGCCATACAACACCCTGCAGAGCAGGAACACTGACCATCCCACCCTCCTATTAGCATCTCTGTTGTCTCCCAAAAAACAGGGAATGCTTTGATTGCAAGGAAGCAAAACAAGCTTTGCCACCCTCCAACTGCAAAATCTGGCAGTGTCACTGGACAATCCCAGCTGAAAGCAAAATGGGATTTCTCCCTTCAAGGAAGCCTCTCAAGGAAGAGCCTGAGCAAACACAGAGACTCAAGGAAGAAACACAATAGCTGAGGAAACAGCTTCCTACTTATGTTCCAAACATATGGTTTGCACCATGTGTATCCTGACACACAGCAAACCCTGACAGCTCCCACGGACACAATGTTAACCACAGTTCAGAGGTTCAAACGATGCAACCTAACTCAGGAGAGTACAGAATAACCAAGGGAGCTTTGTCTGCAAAGCAGAACTGCACAGGTGCCTCTTTGGTCATTCAGTGCAAGGCTAAAATTCAATTACTACAGCACTGATTAAGGAAGTTATGAATGCTATGTGAAGCAGACTTTATTTTTAGATCCATACATCCTCAGCGGGAATGAATCTCCCTACACTGGCCTCAACAATTCAGGAAGCTTTTGGTCCATGGGACAAACCTGCCATGTTCAGACAAGTCAGGCCTCAGCTACAGGGAGTTCAGCAACAAAATTTAGATTACCTGGCAAAATTAGCTACTTTTAGTCACAGATCCTATGATACAGTAATGGATTAAGATCCCGGGCATGGGACTCAGGAGCTCTTACAATATTACTATTTTATATTGTGCAACACAACCCATTTTAAAGAGATAAAAAATATTTACCAAATTCTACAGCATTACACACCCTGTACACTTCCTAAGGAAAACAACAGCCCATCAGCAAAAAACATTTGGCATCTCTTTTAGTAGATCTTTCTTCAAGGGCAGAGTTCTGTTGGATTAAAATGTAAATGCAATAAAATTTCAGGCAAGAATCCAAAAATCACAAAATAGAGAGGGCCAATATGAAACCACCCATCAGGTGTGACCAAAGACACTCCCTACTAACCAGAAATCACTAGAGAGTAAACTAAGCCTTGATACTGAAGTTGACAAACCTGAAGTCTTCCAAAAATTCAGAAACACCCTTACAAAGAAAGTATTTTCAAAATTACTTTAAGATAACTTTTTTCAGAATTTTGCAGAAGTAAGTAACTATTCCCACTGGATTTCAAGAGTTGTATGATTTCAGGGCACACATGCTGCATGTGGAGGATAAAATAGATCAAGTGACACAACAGCAAGTGTTTGCTGACTAGGTTCTAAACTCCTGTCACAAAACATCACATAAAACATGCTAAAGGGACCACTGCTAAACCTGCTCTCCAGAACAGCCCCTTACCATCTTTCTAAACCCATGAACAAATACAAAACATGGAAGAGTACCACACCTCTCTGAAGGCCAACACTGGGAGCAATCCAAGGCAGAAAGGTGGTTTTAAATCATCCTAAACTTTGTATTTCAGGATGACTCCCACTTTGAAATCTACTGAGGAAAAAACCCACAGTGGAAGTCACATTAGCAGCAAAATAAGCTCCAGATTCATTTGACTAGCTCAAATTCAGGTGTTTACAAACAGAAGAGACACCTGAACATTCCATATGCTGGAAAGCTGCACCCACTTCCAGTAAACTGGAAGTGACAAAGATGATTAGACACAGTAACTTCAGTTCACAGAGTGTGGCTGAACTAAGCACCTATGTTGTTTCTACACACCCAGGCCAGTGAAGGTGCAGTTTGGAATCTACCTCAAATACAGGAGATATGCATTAAACATGACATGGCTGCTTCAGGCATTTTCACATCTCAACCTGGACTGTTAAGTAAAACAAACCAAGAAACTCTCACTTCCCAGTTCTCCTTCAGATAAGCACTGCAGAATAAAGTTTCTGCTGGAGGGAAGGAGGGACTTGTTATCAAATGCTTCTTGGTTTTTTACAATCCAAAAAGAGTTTTAAAACAGCTAAATGCTACTTAAAAAGTCAAAGGAAAACTGCAGAATTCATCTATCAGGGATGTTTATGGAACAAAAGAGAAATCTGGCTAAAACAGTGACGGCCTCAACCATGACCCTCAGTGATAATCATTCCCAACATGATTTAGTTATGTCCCACCATGGGGACACAAAACATTACTGTCATCCTTTAGTAAGTTATGTTTCCACAGTTTCTCTTCCACTTACTCAGCTGAACACCAAGAGTGGCCATTTCAGCATAAATCAAAAACCTATGAACACTATACAGGATAAACAGGACAAGGTGTTTCTCCAAAGAAAAGACACAGGTAGGCAGCAAAGTAGCTGTGAGTTTGGTTTGGAGACAGCAGGCCAACAGCATCAACAGTTAAGAGTGAACTTAAAAGGGCTAAATGAATCAAAATAACAAATATGGAAAGGATACACCAGTCTACTACTAAGTTTGTTTCCTGTTTATAAGAGTCACCCCACCTGGACTCATCCTGCCCATAATTTTAGGCAATGACAAAGTAGTTACCCTAGACACAGGAATCAGTTGGGTACACTAAGAATGACTTGTCAGAGTCACACCTGTTTTGTTACCTGCTTTAAAAAAGTTTCTGAGAGCAGTTGCCAGGCTTCCGTGCAACAAGTGGGATTCAGAAACAATCTGAGTACACGATGTACCAACAGGCTAGTGTTGTATTTTCAATATTATCTCACTTCTGTCGAAAATACAGTCCAAATTGTTTGTGGTTTGTTGAAATTAAACTCTGAATAATCACTGGTCTTCCTGTATAAGGAGTAAACGGTACTAATCTAAGTTAGAAAACTATCGTAAAGAAGTTCTTGTACCGATACAGCATCTGTCGAAAGACCCAACTGTTGCTATTTCTAGTTCAGAATTACACAAGTCCATTTTACGGGGCAGCGTTTTCTTAACTGGAGAACAGTACTGAGAAGGATTTCTCTCCTGTGGTCTGCAAGAAGGTTATGTCACCGGATTTTTACTACAGCTCACTTTTTCCGTATTTGACTTGCGGGCAAGTCACAACACCACCGATCTCCTACGGAGGCCGCCGAGCCCGGCCGGGGCAGGCCCGGCCAGGAGTCCTCAAAGCTCCACCTGTCACCACCGGCGTTAAACAAGCGAAGGGCGAGAAATGAGCTCCAGAGCTGGCGGTTTCCCCGCCACCTCGCGATGCTGCCGCCGCCACCTGCCCCCGCCACCGAACGGCGAACACCCGCGGCTCCCGCCCCGGACCCTGCGGAGGTCCCTGTCGCTCAGGGCCGGCGGAAAGACCGAAGAGTGCGAGGGGAGAGGGCCGCGGGTCCCACTGCTGCCTCTCGCACAACCTGGAGGGCGGCCCGGCCGGGCGGGTACCTCAGCCGGCCCCGCTGCCCCCAGCGCAAGCCGGCCCGGCCCCGCTGCCTCCGGCCCCGTCCCCACCGCCACTCCCCGAGCCCCGAAGCCCGCAGGGCCCCCACAGCCACCCAGAGCCCCCCCACGGGGCCGGGCGGGCGCCGCTCCCACCTCGGCGGTGTCGTGAGGGCCGGGCCGGGGCCGCTCGCGCGCTTCTCTCGCGCCGCCGCCGTTCCGATACAAAATGGCGGATGGGGTCGCGCGCTCGCGCCGCGGCCTTTCCCCTCCCCCGTCCTCTCGCGGGGGGGGGAAGCGGGGGGAGCGGAGGGGCGGAATGCGCGCGGAGCTGCCGCGCCCCCGCGGGGGAGCCTTTGCCCAATCAGAGCGCGGGGCCACGTGGAGTTGGCCAATCAGCGCCGTGCGACCTAGGGGGAGGGCATCCTGCCGCCCTCCGCGCGGAGCCTGAGCCGCGCGCCATTGGCCGGGAGGGACAGAAATCCTTCCTACTCCCTCAGCCAATCAGAGCTCCTAGCCCTCTCGGCCTGCGCGTGCGCGCCGGCAGCCAACCCGCGCTGCCGCGGCCGGCCAATGAGCGAGGGGCTTCGCGCGGAGGCGGGGCGGGAACGGGAAGCGGCGGGCGGTGCCAAAGGGCGCGCGGAGTCATGGCGTGGGGGTGTACCCCTCTCTGAGTGCTGGGGCCCGCCCCGTTCCCCCTCGCCTCGCTGTTTCCTCCCCTTCGACGGTGGTACAACCCCAGGAACGGTTTTTCCCCCCCGCGCGGCGCCGTGGTAGAGGCCTATGAATTGGCGTCCCCTCCTCCGCGCTGCCTTGGTACGGCCCAGGCGCTGATTCCTCCACAACATGGTGGCTGTGGGTCCGTCACAGCGCCCGGCCTGCGCTCCGCACGTTCCAGGGGCGGGTTTTCCTTTCTGAGGAAATCCTCTCTCCATTGGCACCCTCCCGGATGGCCGACTTCAGTCCCCAAGAGGCAACTCCCTTCAGTTCCTTCCCGGCCGTCTCAGCCACACCACACCCGCCTGCCGGACCAGGGGTCGACATTGGGGTGCCACATCAGGACCGGGGCCCACAGAGCCTCCCCTGGCATCCCCCGGCCCTGGGCGCGGATACCCCGGAGCATGAGGGCCTGAGGAAGGCGGTGGGACTTTCCAGCTCCACACCATCCATCCCAAAGCTCGGAGAGCTGGGATGGCATTTCAGGATACGGCTTCATCCCTATATCCCACCCGGGAGCATCTCCCACAGAAACCACTTCGTGCTGGCCTGACACACGCATCACAATGTCACTTTTATTGAGTACCCTCCACTTTCTGCGTGTACAAAATACATGTTAAAAGGCCAGTGTTTGTAAACGGGAGCAGTAAGGCAAACAACAGCCACAGCACCTCCAGACCTGCCCTGCCCTCAGCCACAGGGACACTGTGGGAGCACCAAGGGAGCCTAGGTATTTCCCAGGTGACATGAGACACTGTGTCCTCCTCCACTTCGGCCAAGGGACTTCCTCATGCCTAGCACACCTTCAGGAAAGCCAGGGCCACAAGACCCACCAGGTACCAAACTTTTTTGTCTTCATGCAGGGTGGGCACTGGAAGGCATTTTGGCATTGGCATCTGCTGAGCATCTCTGCTGGGCTCCACGGGAGGTAGCTCTGTGCTCCCCACATCCAGGATAATTGGACATCTTTATGCCAAAGGGTCCCCAAGCCCCAGCTCCTGCTTTGGGCTTTTCTTCCTTCTCCATCTAGGCCTCCCTGTCCCAAGCAGCAATGGGGAGGTCAACATTTACAGGCTGTGTTAGTAAGGAAAGAGCAAACACTTACACGTGGGGAAGCGCCCACATGCTGTCACCCCTCCTGCAGCCTCTGGTTGCAGCGGGACAGAACCACGCTGAGAAGTACAGGAGCACAAGCCATGGTTCTCCTTCCCACCACAACAGCCTGTGCTGCTTCCACAAGATGCAGGAGGTGCAGGGCCAGGTTTTGCACAAATCTGGGCTGAACTCTTATCTGCATCAACAGCTACACCTGAATTCCTCCCTCCCCAAGGGTTTTAGAAGCCAAACAAGATAAACAGAAACTCAAAGACAGAACAAGAAAACTTTGCTGTTGAGGTTTAACGCCCCCAGCCAAATCTGCAACTGGGGGAACTGCTCAACCCAGAAAACGCAGGAATAAAACTATAATCCAGACAGGCAACAGAGGGACAGCCCAGAGCAACATCAGCCATAGAGAGTGTAAATGACCAAGAGAATGATGAAACCCAAATTAATATTGACAGTTTTATCCAAAAGCATCCCTTAAAACCTGGCCCAGTCCCATTTCCTGGACACCTGGAAGAACGGGATTGTAAATCTGGAGAAGAGCTTTGCTCTGTTGTCTGTGTCTTCAGTAGGTCGATGCAGTCACAGCAGCTTCTCTACTGAGCGAGCAACCCCTGGCAAGGCAAACATTGCACTGGCATGTCCCTACCCCAGGGTCATTCTGATCCTCAAAAGAAAACCCCAAAGAGTCTGAAGGCAACCCTTTGTAACACAAAGTGCAATCCCCCAGGCAGAGGGAGATGTGAGAGTAGGGGCAGGAGACCAGAGTTCAAACCAAACATTGACAGCAAATAGGACTATGGAGGTGTCTCCCTGTCTGATAAACATGATTACTATTTCCTTTTATGCAGAACACTGCTTCTCTCTCCGAAGTTGGGAGAAGGAGTTTTAGCTGTGGAGAGGAGCCCCACCAGCACAATGGTACACAGATGAGAGCAGCATGGCTTTGCAAACCCCAACCATGATCCTTTAGTGATGTCTAAGGGAGTAATGTCTACCCCAGGGGGCAGAAAGAGCTTGCCCTGGATGACAGGTCCCCTTGTAGTGTTGAACTGGCTTCACCAGGGAGCCAGGGCTGAGAGAAGTCTGACTGCCTGGTTCCTTAAGACAATGAGATACAAACTACCACAGGGCTTGTTCAGCCAAACCCCAAGTCACAACGGCTCTCTTGGATCTTCCCAACACACCAACATGTTTTCTTCCCACTTCCCTTTGGTCCTAGGGGAAATCTCCATCCCTTGAGCAGCAGCAGTGCAGTCCAGCCTGTAGGAGTCAGGCTGTAAGATCCACAAAGATGGCATTGGCAGTGGTCTGTCCAAAGATGAAGGCTCCAAGGGTGACCATGAACACCCCATAGCTGACCTGAGCCCACCAGCTGTGGATGCAGAACAGGGCATATTTAGAGGGGTCCTTCACCCCAGTGTCCACAGGGGAATAGGGGAGAGGGGAGGCACATTTCAGTTACCTGATTGCCCGGGTTTCTTGGATCTCGGAGAGCTTGGCTTGAATCAGGCAGAGCCCTGAAAGGCAGGGTAGGCAAATTAGAACCAGATGAGGGCTGTCCACTGGGGACTGAACAGACACTCCATAAAACAGGAAGCTGCACTCCCTGTTACAGAGCACCAAGTCCAGCCAAAATAGTTGGGCTGCTGACTGGCCTCACACCACATTTTTGTCCTCCTCTAAAAATCTCCTGATTCCTGTGTTTCCATCCTGCCCCTCCCTCTTTGAGACACAAGGCCATGAGACCTTTGTCAGTCCTTGAGCATCCTGGGATGCCCTACCTGGGAAGACAAAGATGAAGCAGGCGGCCAAGCCCCCAATGACAGAGATGACTTTGCCAATATCAGGGATGAAAAGAGCCAAGAGGAGTGTCAGGAGGAACCAGCTGACGGTCTGAAGAAGGCGCCTCCTCCGCTCCCGAACCACGTCCTCTTCCACTGTTATCCCGGTATAGCGGAGCCAGAGACCCTCCAGTACAGCCCTGTGGGCACAGACTCAGGATAGAGGGGTTTCCTTGTGCTGCTCCTCCTTCCCAATCCAGCCCCATCTCTCCCAGCGCTCACCGGCCACAGAAGTGCAGGATGGGGTAGGATGTCAGCACACAGAGGATGATGAAAGCCCGGGCAAGGGCAACAGGGATGTCATCGGAGGGGTAGGACATCAAGACATCCTGCTCCACACCAGCTCCAAAGGTTAGGAAGCCACAGATGCCTGCCAGGAAGGGACCAGTCAGCAGGGACAGGGACAAGTCTCCTGAACATCTGTTTGAAGGACCAGACTTGGATGGATATGGCACAGGGCACATTGCAGAGGTGTTTGGTGGACTCTCCTCCTTTTTCCCTCTGACCCTTGCTGACCAGGGGGTTCCTGCCCTCCCAAAGCTCACAGCCAGTCCAAGGACTGTGCCACACTCACACCGTGTCCCCTCACTTACCAGTGCCTGTGTAGACGAAGAGAGCAATCACCATGGCTGCTGTCACCACTGCCCCCCAGGTCTTCACCTCTGGCTGCTTCATGCTGTTAAAGACGGGCACGCTGCTCACATGGCACTGCCAGGACACAGAGACAGCGGGGACACATGATGGGCTGAACCACGTGGCATTCTACTCGTGATATTCTGCGTTTATTGTGCTATTGTGACCCCCCAGGTTTGTCATTGGAGAAGAAAAGGGGAGGGATAGGCTGCCCTGTACATCCTAGCTGGGGTAAAATGGATCCATCTCTGTCCAGAGGTGGTGAGATATTAAAAAGGCTCCAGCTTCCTTGCAAAACTGTGCAGTGAGCACACGGGCAAGGTTTTAGCCAATCACCAAGATGATGACACCAGCAGGGTTTTACTCTGCCACCCAAGCAACCACAGGATGGAAGGTGAGTGCCAACCTCATGGCCTTACCTGAAATCCAAAGCAGATAGTGGGCATGGCATTGAAGACAGCTGTCCAGGTGGAGGGGCTGGCAGGAAAGAAACACCCAGAGTCAGACCAGAATCCCCTGTGACCCCCATCCAGGGCCCCAGGAGAGGATGAGCTGGGAGTGCTCAGAGTCTTTGCTGTTACTGGATCCTCCCACCCAGGACGATGCCATTGCATGGAATGAGGTTTTCCTGAGACCTGGCATGCCCTGAAGACCAGGGCCTTTCACTGAGACAGAAACAGCCAAACCTGAACATACAAAAGTAAAAGTATCAGTAAAAAATACGGATCTAGTAAGGCAGTTCAAAAAACTGGTCTAACCTTTGCTCTGCCATAAAATTCCTGCACTGGATCCAAAAATATACACCGTGAGGAAGGGAATAAGCCACAGTGGTTGGGCTGGCCAAGGAAATAACCAAAATCATCCAAATATAGACACAACCCCTTTTGCTGGGTGAGCACAAGCACTGCACAGGGAATCCAGGGCCTGGACACGTAAGATAAAAGCCAATCAGTGCTGATCTAAACCTGTGATGGAGCCATGAGGACCTTTAAGAGGTCCTTTTCTTCCTCTTCACCACCTGCTCCTCTGAAAAATACAGAGGTGCAGCCACTTGGGAGCTTCTGGTAGTAACATGCAGAGTCCTCAGGACCAGGGATGGGACTGGTGAAAGATTCACCCCCAGCCTTTGCAGCCCTCACTCCCACAGCCCTGCCTGGCTCCGCAGCGCTGTGATGGCACCGACAGCATTGTGTCTCTTGCTCTCACCTGGTGGGGATCTCCACAGGCACCAGCTCCTTGTCAGGCCAGATGTACTTGATGATAATGACTGCTGTGACATACCATGTGCCAATCACACTGAGGGAGCTGTGAGAGGGGATAGGAGGCTATGAGTGCTCTGCCTCCCCACTTCATGAAGGGTTTCCTCCCAGCTTCTCCATCCCCATCTTCTGTTCTGCACAGCCCAGGCTACCCCTCTCCTGCCTATCAGATCCATTTTTGCTCTCCCTTCCCATGGGAATATGCCAGGAAATGTCACCTGCTGTCCCCCAGGCAGATGCCAACACAATTCTGCTCCATTTGGGGATTATCCCATGCTTCTGTGAGTGGCAAAACTGCCAGACTTGGGTTTTGGGCTGGAGAAAGAGGCGAGTGTTGAAGCAGTGACACTCCTGGTGCCCCTGGTCCAGCTCCAGCAGCCAGGTCACACCAAGATTCTTGGTGGAGCAGGGCTGGCCTGCAGACCACCCAGCCTAGGGACACTTACTGGCTCTCCTTTCTGCTGGATTGCCAACTCCAAAGATAGGAGACAATGTAGTTGAAAGCAGCACTCCCTGCTTTCTCCAGCATGCAGATAGGCGGGGCACAAGCCTGAAGTACAACACTGTGGCTGCACGGTGCTCAGCTGCTCCTCTGCTTCCCAGATGGAGAAACTGAGGCATGGGAAGGCAGATGGTGAGTGGGCAGATATGGCATTAGAACTACAGCTTTTCCAGTCCCTGTCCTCTGCAACCGTACTTCGGTGGGTGCTGGCTGGCCCACCCCAACTCCCAGCCCCAGAGGGCTCTTCCCACCCACCTGGCATATTTCTGGAAGCCAATCTCTTTGGGGATGGAGAGGGGCAGGATGAGGAGGAAGGCAGTGATGCTGATGGTGAACTTGCGGTCTGTGTACCAGCGGCTGCTCCCAACTTCCTCAGGCTCCTTCACCAGAGCAGCAATGACTGTGGGGACAACCGAGATGGTCAGGTTGGTCCTTCCAGCTGAAGGGACAACAACTGGTTATTATTTGCTCCATGGGATGCTCTTACTCTTGTCCTCCTGGTCTCCAATGATGATGAGGAAGGCGATGCAGGTGCCAAAGGTGTAGACAGCGATGGCCACCTCACACAGCACACCAGGCACCTTCCCGCAGACGGCCCACACAACCTCCTGGTACGTGCGCTCGTTGCTGGCCTGTGAGCAGTAGGCCAGGATGACCAAGCCTCCGATGATGAAGATCAGCATGCACTGGCATGGGAGAGAGACAGAGAGGGAACACTGAGCCAACAACATGGCAAAATCCCCTGAGCCACCCCAAGCAGCCATCCCTGAATACACTGAGCACCTCCGGTGCACCTCATCCAAGAGCTGCTTCCTAGGAGTCTGGTCCTCCCCAAGCCCTTTCTGGGGCACCACATGGCCCTCCCATGCACTCTCCCAGGGTGGAACAGAGGACCGTCCCTTCCCCACTCTCACCATCTGCAGGGTGATGCCTGCAGCCACACCGCCAGCCATGCTGAAGGCAGCAGGGAAGTTGAGCAGCCCAGCCCCAAGGGCAGCGTTGACCACAATGAAGACAGCTCCCAGAGCCGACGTGGTCCCCAGACCGTTTCCTTGGCTCTCTGAATTTTTGGGCACCGTCTCCACGCTGGGGCTCTGGAGGAGCCTGGCCCGTTCACCAGCATCATTGCTCCACTCCCAATCCTTGTAGTCACTGTTGATGCTCCCAGTGCCCTGAGCCATTGTCCCTTCTCAGTGGCAAACGCCACCATCCACGTCTTACTAGTGGTTCTGCACCAGGCTCAGCTGGACACCTCGAGGAGGGTCCTCAGCCAGCACTGGCTCCATCAGGCAGGAAAGGCAGCAGATAGGCTGGAATGCAGCAACAGGGGAGTCAGGCACTTCCCTATTCCTACAAGGGATGAAGAATGACACTATTAAGAATGACACTGTTAAATTGTACTAACAAGGGACAACCTGGGTATCAGGTGGGGGCACAGGGGAACTGAGTTCTCTGGGTCTTAGCTTGGGGAGGGGTACAGCACACACACACACACACACACACACACACACTAGCAGAGATATAGCAGAACTCACCTCTTGTCCCTCAAACTGAGGGAGAGGATACAACTGCTGTCGGATGGGGAACTGAACCCTAGCTGTGGGGTTGAGGAGCTGCAGCCTCACAGCAGGACTCGCCTTTGTGTGGGCATAAGACCCAGTATCAGGCTCACTTCCTGATTTCCAAGCCTAATTTCTGCAAGCTCTGCAAGAGCAGCTGTGCACGTACTCCTGAGTAAAGGGCAAGGCTGGGTTCAACAGGAATGACCTGTGTGCAGCAGAAATACTGTGTCAACAGGAAAAGCAGGACTGGCCCCTTCCAGTGCACCCCCAGGGTGACAACCAGCAGGGGATGATGTCTCAGAAGCTTTTGGATTTGAAGATCTGGTGTTTCCAGTGTCACAGACCTTGGGGGTTGTAAAGTCCAAATCTCGTCTTAGCGCCTCCAAGCTGGAGGAGATCGACACTCACAACTTGGCAGGATTTTGCAGGAATCTACATGACCACGAGAAATCTCTTTTCAAAGAAATCTGGTTTTTATTCCTAGAGAACATCTACAGACTCTTTCTGCCCAGCTCTCTCCTTGCTTCTGGGCTATTTAAACTGTGTGCTTATGCTATGAATCCTCTGTAAAAATTTCTGGAGGAGGGGAGGAAGGGGAGGAAGGGCTGCCCTGTGCCCCGTGGGTAGGAGCGTGGAGGGACAGGCCGGTGGGTCCGCGTGGGCTGAAGTTCCCACCCGGCCGAGGATGCTGCAGGGGGTCGATGCTTCTCCCACGGCCTCGGGGAGGATGCTGAAGGGTGTCCTTTCCCTCCAGGCAAAGACGCCATACTCTGGCAACAAGAAACCCCGAGAGCAGGCGCTTCACCGAGGGTGACTCGACAGACCCGCGGCCCCGCTCGGGCCCCGGCGGCGCCCCCCGCCCGGAGGAGCAAGGCCCGGAGCCGGTGACGGTCAGCCCGCGTTCGCAGAGGATGCACAGACTCCCGCCCGAGCCGCTCGCTGCGCTCCCCGCGTGTGTCCCCCCGGTCCGTCCGTATCCCGTCCCCACTCACCAGGCGGGGAACGCGCTCTCTTCTGATCTCTTCGGCCCCGGCCCCAGCCGAGCTCCGCGGCAGCGGCGGCGACGCGGCGGCCCCGCCCTGCCCGCTGCACGCCGGGGGTTGTAGTCCAGCCCCGGAGGTGGGGGAACATCAGCGATGGGGGAACACCCCCCTTCGGGTAGCCCTTCCCAGAGGCTGAGCCCGCGGGGACCCGTGGCAAGGAGAGGGCGAGAGACGGGCTGTGCTCCAGGGTGCTTTTATTGTACAGAGAAGGGGCAGGAGAACGGCCCCACGCGGGTAAGAGGACAGGAGGCGGCAGCTCCAGAGCCACGCAGAACCGGGGACCACAGCACAGGAACCCACAGCACCATGGGGCAGCACCTACGGCGTGTGCGGCATGGAAAGCGGTTTATTGCACAAAGGACAGCAGCAAGCAGCGGCTGTGGGAATCGGGCCAGTAAACAAGCGGCGTGGGAGCGGAAACCTTCTGTCAGGGAGCGGCGGGAGGATCCAGCCTTCCAGCAACTGTGGAAACAACGTGCACTAGACCGAGACATGTGCACCAGACCGGACCTGTCCCAGCTCCAAAGGGCACACAGCTGCCTTGGGCAGCAATGGAAAATGAGGACTGCCCTGCTAAATACTCTGGTATGGCTGCAGAGGGAAGAGGTGCCAGTGGATGGAAACAGCTCAGAGACTCAAGAGGTAATGCCTCCAGCTTCGCTTCTTAGGAAGGCTCCACTCCACTCCATCATGGGCCAGTGGCCAAGGATGGCCCCATGTCCCAAGGAAGACAGCTTTTGGGAATTTCTCCTGTCCCTAGCAACACCTACGTTGAATGCCATAGGCTTCAATTTCAGCTGTGACACTAGCTCACAGCTGGACAACCTCAGTTCACACACACTGTGCTCCTGAGGCCATCGGTGGGAACTGCCTCTTTCTACATGGGCTTCTCAGGAGATGAGGGTCTCACTGGTCATGTAAGATCCCCTGTGCTAGCATGGCCCTGAGAGGGAATGTTTGGTGCATGGAAGGGACAGGATCCAGCTGTACAATGACAGGATGAAGTCCCCAGCTCAACACAGCCATGCACCAAACCGTTTTTATTTGGATTAAAAATCAGAGTCCAGTTAAGTCACAGGACCTCAGGGACACTCGACTTAGAACGACAGAATGGTTTTTGAGTCATCAGCTGATTTCTCTCAAGATCTGTTTTCTGGTGACACCACAAATGTGGTTGAACAGAGCAGAGAAGAATACCCCACACCTCCAAGTGAGGGGGATACTGCAGGGCCAGCCTCTTGGCTTACAGCTTTGGGACACGCACAAAGACTGCAGGGAGGGCTGCTGGAGGTATAGGACTGGACTGCTGGGCTTAGGACAGGAATGGGGCAAGGCAGAGACCACCACAGAGCAGTTTTCATAGGAGATTCTTATTGGGGAGGGGGGGGTGAGAAATTGTTTCACCTCCAGGTATGAGACAGGTTTAAAAGAGGGACTGGTCTGCCCCACGCACTGATGCCACTGTGAATTACACCTGAAAGGAGAGTTCCAGATGGAAAGAGTGAAGCCAACAACGGAGCAGAGTTTGGTAGTGAGAAGTCCTCAGAGCTGGTTGTCAGAGGACAGCTTTGGTGCTGCCCAGCCCCAGGCTGGGATGACGGAGGATGAAGCCTGCTGGCAGCAGGGACTGGCTGAGGAATTTGGAGGAGCACACCAGAGCAGGCCTCCAACTCAGCCCACCTAGCTCCCTGCCTGCTGCTGCTTGGGCCAGCAGCCAACAGCCTCACAAAGCCTTCTCATGGAGAAATGTGTGCGGAGAAGCCTTTGGTGGCTACACTGGTAGGATGGCATTGCTAAGCATTTGCTTCCTCCAGGATAGATAGGTGCTGGGGCTGATGGAGAAAGGATGGACAGCAGGGAAGAATGGCTGTGATGAGCAGGAGCAGGAGCCAGCAATGATGTCCCTGCAATGATGTCCCTGCAACGAGGTCCCTGCAACGAGGTCCACAACACAGGGTGGATTTGACTAGACCTCTACAATAACTCATCTACAAGATACATTCAGCAGCGGCTTCAAGTGCTGTGGTTGGAAGTATTCTGCTTGTTTCTTTTCCCTCCCCATCTTTGACTAGTGGGGAAGGGAAAGCCACCAGCTCCAGGGCACCCCTTTGTCTTTACTTTGTGACTTGATGGATGGCATGAGCCAGGTAACCCACGTTTCCTGAGGTAACTCCCGCCACAGAGATGCGTCCATCCTTTGTCATGTAGACTGAGAACTCCTTGATCAGCCGTTCCACCTGGGGCAAAAGAGCAAAGTTCAAACTGCAGGCCAACCTCTGCTGTGTCAGCAAAATGCAAATTTATCCAGCTTGCTGAAACTCAAAGCAAACTGCCTGCCAGCAGACCAGGCATCCTACTACCCGCAGAGTACCCTGTGCACCAAGAGAGATGCTGCTCAGCTCAAGCAGCAACACTGCACATGTTCAGCTGGAAGAGTCACCTCACTTGAGCTGACCTTTAAGGTCACTTCAAAGCAGCAGCAAGTGACTGCTTGCTTTGATAGACATGACAGCTACATTTACTTTCAACCTCCCCAAGTACAGCAGAGAACAGAGCAAAACCAGTGTCCCCATGATGTCCCAATGCTTAGGGCTTGAAGGATGTTCCTCTCGAGGAAGAAGTGCTGACAAGAGCTCATTTTGGCATCTGCAGTCAAAACCTTACTGACAAGGACCGCAAATGACACTTTGAGACCACTGGAATTGCATTTACCTGCTCAGGCTTCAGCCCTGTGAAGCAGAACATGCCAATCTGATCAGTGATGTGCTGCCAGTTGCGGGAGGATCCCTCTTTCTTCAGGTTGGACACCAGCTGAGTCCGCATGCTGATGATCCGGTCAGCCATGCCCTTCACCTCTGTGAGCCTGAGGAGCCAACCCAGGAACCATTCAGAGCAGAGCTGGTACACACCAGTGCTGCTCTCCCCACCCCAGCTATTAAAAATCAACCCCTCCACCTCTCCACCCCACCCTATGGGAGGGGCCCCATAGGGGAATGCAGATGAGCATGAAGATGTAGCTCCAGCTGGGGAGCTGCTTCTTTCTCCTGATACCCAAAGGTGACCTCTTTTTATTTATTCCATTGCTGTTGGACACTACTACCAAAATATAGGCATTTCTCACATCTGAAAGCCACAGTGGAATGCCTCATGGCAGCACTACTCAAACCCAGATAAAATAGTATCTACAGATAAACCAAGAGTGCAGGAGTAGCATTGACAAACAGGGCCTGCTACAAAGCAGCTAGGATATGTCTCTGCTGGGCCCTGGATCAGGCACAAGTGTCAGGCTGCCAAAAGAACACAGCCCCCAGTGAGGGCACAGCACACTGCCAGCCTTTGTTCTGCCAGGCCAGCTGCTGGGAGAGACCCAGCACCAAGGGGCTGGGAAAACAGCACAGGCTGACGCCAGGAATCAGGCTTAGGGCATAAGGGTTACATTTCTGGGTCTTATTCCCAGGGGGCTTACGCTTCCACTTCCCCCACATGAGACACACTACATGGCTACACCACCTCAGACTTATGTTTCTCAGATAAGCAGCTCCTGCAGCCCTCAATCCTTTTCAGTGTTTTCTTCCTTGGTGACACAAGGAGAACCTGTGTGTGTCAGGTTAAACTGACACCAGCTGATGCCAGGACATAAGCAGGGATTTCTCCAGAATAAACATGGTTCTGACTGTTCTCGAAGCTAAGAGCTGCCTGTGACAGCAGCACACAGTAAGCACAGCACAGGGCTGCACAAAGAGACCTCACTGTCAGGAGCATTACAGATTTCTTCTTACCACTCCTTCCGTAGGTCAGGGGTGTTGAGGATCATGGAGGCGATGCGTGCTCCGTTCACGGGTGGGTTGGAATACATGGGGCGGATGAGGATCTTCAGCTGTGATTCGACCCTCTTGGCTTCATCTGCATCACTGCAGATCACTGTGAAGGCGCCCGCACGCTCTCCTAAGAGAATCACAGAATATCGTGAGTTGGAAGGATCATTGAGTCCGGTTTTTGGTCCTGCACAGAACAACCCCAAGAATCCCACGATTACTGTGTCTGACAGCATTGTCATAACACTCCTTAAGCTCTGTCAGGCTTAGTGCTATGACCACTTCCCTGAGAAGCCTACACCAATACCCAATCACCCTTTAGGTTAAGAACCTTTTCCTAATATCCAGCCTAAATCTCCCTGACACAGTTCTATGTCATTCCCTTGGGTCCTGTCATTGGTCACAGAGAGCAGATCCTGCCCCTTGGGGGGAAGCTGATGCCCATGATAAGCTCTGCCCTCAGTCTTCTCCAGGTTGACCAAACCAAGTGTCCTCAGCTGCTCCTTGTACAGCTCTTTTAGACCATTCACCATCTTTTAAGTCTTCTTTGGACACCCTCTGAAAGCTTTATATCCTTCTTATACTGTGGCACCTAACAGCACACAGCTTTAGTGGATCCCTGTTCTCTAGAAGGGTCTCCACCAGCTCCTAATGGGTTATCCCTCCTCAGTACTGCAGGATGAACTCAGGCAGCAGAAGACACTGGCTGCTAAACCCTGGAGGTATTGGGATCCCACCAGCAGCCTGGATGAAACTATTTCCTTGCCACGTGTCCTACTCACCGTAGAGCCCCATGTTCTTAGCGAAGGACTGTGACAGGATGATGTTGATGCCCTGCTCGATGAAATGCCGGACAGCCCAGGCATCCCGGTTGATGTCCCCACTGGCAAAGCCCTGGTAGGCCATGTCAAAGTACACGAGGAGGTTTCGTTTCTGTCAGCAAAGATGGAAGAGGGTTTCACAGAGGCTGAGCACCCCTCCAAAGAGCAGGGCAGCAGGCAGAGAAAAGCCATGCAGACAGCAGTCTGTCCACCTGCAGCCATTCTCATCCAGAAAGAGAGCCATTCCCCTTCACTCACCACAGGGAAAGCAGCCCAAAATCTGCAGCTACCCACCCCAGAGCAAAACAGCAGCTAAAGACCCTCCAGAGCATTTATGGGATGTGCAAGTCTGGCCCAGGAAGCAGAAGTAGATTCAATAGTAATAAAATAGTCTGCCTCAATGTTTTCTGTATTATCAGTTTCCAGGAAAATCACCTGGGAACTCTCTAGTTAGCTAGGCAGATACCCCAGATGGACTGCCCCTTAGTCAGGAGATCTACCCTTCTGTAGGCCACAGAGATCACTTGGATATCTACTGATTCTCAGGACCCTACTAACACCAAGTATCTCCAAGCCAAATTTCACTGGCTACAGGCTTAACAGAGCAGCAGGAAGGAGGAGAAAGTAGAACCTGTCTCTGTATTTCCAGCTGAAGCTTGCAAGGACACATCAGGCATGTGAGAGATCTTCCAGCATTTTTAATACATCAGCACTGGGTGCTCTCCTACAGCAATCACAGCTCATGCTTTCAACCCTGCTGCTCTCCTTTCAGGTCTCCCTATTCCAGCTTCCTGGGAAGGTGCCAGCAGAAAGCCCAATGATCAGCTAGAAGCTTTCTGGGTGCATTTGGCTGGCTCCTGTCAGAAACATGACACCCATCCTGGCTTCAGGGAAGGGAATAACCTTTAGTGAAGTGAAAACCAGGTGCCACTCATAAAGTCCAGAGATGTGGTTTTCCCAGGAATGGCACAGTACCCCTAGGACATTGCTTACCTTTACCAGAGCTGCCAACTCCTTCCATTGCTCCTGCCGGGGATCCACTCCAGTGGGGTTGTGAGCACAAGCATGTAGGAGGATGATGCTCTTCTCTGGAATTTTCTAAGGAAGATGTTATAGAGAATGAATCATCAATGATATCTGAGCACTCTCCTTAACATATAAGACAGCTTAAATAAGCTCTGTGAGGCTTCTAGCCTTGATTTAATGTCTTCAGGCATCATAGAATGATAGAATATTCCAAGCTGGAATAGACCCATAAGGACTCCAACTCCTTGGCCCTGCACAGGACAACCCTGAGAACCACACTATGTGCCTGAATTGTTCAAACACTCCTTGAACCCTGGCAGACTTGGTGCCATGACCACTTCCCTCAGGACCCTGTTTCAGTGCCCAACCACCTTTTGGGTGAAAAACCTTTTCCTAATATCCAGCCTCAACCTCCCCTGACACAGCTTCATGCTGCATCATCACATACAGGGTAAAGTAAGATCACTACTCTTTTCCCCACATGACCTCCCTTCTTCCAGGCATGGAAGCCAACTCACAGAAATGTCATCCATGGCTCCAGAGAAGTCAAGGCTGCACGTCTTGGGATCATAGTAGCGATAAGCCTGAAGTTGCATGCCAGCATCACGGAAAATGGGAGTGTGATTGCCCCAGGACGGTTTGGGTAGATACACATCACGGCTGGCTTTGAAGAATCGTTGCTGGTCAATAGAAAGACAGACTGTTCAAACAGGTTGAATACATTTGAGCAATTAGAAAACCCTAAAACTTCAACTCTGGTCAAAATATGTCCTTTGCTTCCACTGCTGGCCAGGCACTCACCAAAAAGTTGGCTCCAATGCGCAGAGATCCAGTCCCAGAAATACCCTGCACAGTAACATACTGCAAGGAAAGAAAAAAATATCAGAGTCTGAGCAGCCATGTTGTATTACAGGGAGAGCACAGTCACTATGTCAGCACTGGCAGCAGCACACCAAAACAGAGACAAAGGGCTGGAGGGACCACAGAGGTCAGCAGCTCCAGCTCCAGGGCAGGAAGCTAGGGCCCCCTGGCAAGGTTAAATCCCCTCCTTGGACAGGGCTGTTTCATCCCAGCCTTCAGAGGAAGCAGTGATCCTTGGGCCCAGCCAGCCCACAATTCAGAAGCATCAATAATCCACCAGTTCTTCCACATTTGCTGAGCATCCACATACCAACCGTGTGTCCTCCCTGCCCCCTGTGTCCCGGCCTCTCCTTACCCGGCCGCTCTTGAAAGCCTCACTGTTTTCCCCCAGAGCCAGTTCTGCAGATGCCCGGGTGAAATCTGCTAGTCCCCCGATGGGCAAGTACTCCTTATCCATCTTCTTGGATGCTATCATGGCCTCTGCCTGGAAGAGAGGACACAAGGTCAGCGAGGAAGGCATCACTGTGGAGAGAATGATGGACAGCTGAAGATCACTTCTCTGCATATTTGCTTGCTCGAAAGGGGCAAAGGTTGGTTTACACGAGTTTCTCTGCAGGGCTCATTCAAGGGGCAGCAGTAAACATTTCAGACAAAACTCTGCAGCCACCAGAGCCCTCAGTGGGTGACAGCATTGGTACAGTGGAGCCAAGGAAACCTGGCACCAGGAGAGAGCACCATTTCCATCCAGCCCATTACAAGTCAATGCTGCGTCACAAGAACACACACTTTGCCCAAGCAGGAATTGTCCTGCAGGAAAGCAAGATTTTACTGCTACTGAAGAGGCAGATATTATCTCTACATAGGAGACATCCCCAAACCAGGTAGAGTAGCAAACCTTTTGCAGGGCCTTGTCATGTTGGGAGTGGCACAGACTCTGGCAGCATTCACATACCACCAGGAAACTGTCCCTGTGACACCATCCAGGCTCCCTGGTTGTGACCCAGCTGCACAGAGAGAGGAAGGGCAAGGGATGGCTTTAAACCCCACACTGATGAGACACATGGAAAAGGTACTCTCCCTGTCAGTGCAGCCAATCAATGCATGTGTCAGCTGCCAGCTATTTAACAGCCTATTTCTACCCTGACAGCCCTAAAAGACCCCATAATCCCCTCAAGGGCAATGTCCACACCCAGCTCCCTGGGCTGGAGTTTTAGACTGGCTTATGGAGAAACTGGTAACACCGGCTCAGTAGAATTTCTAAGACTAATCCACTAAAGGGGCCAATGTCAGCTCCTTCCTCCCTTGTGGGGTGCCCAAAAGAAATCGGCCTATTCAAGAAACACCTTGAAGTTCAGAGAACAAGGTGCATTGGAGCGCTTATGGAAGTCAGCAACAAGTTAAGAGTTACCTGAGTGGGAACAGGACATGTATTTCCTGTTTTGTCCTGTACTACTTAACGGCTCTGTCATGTCTCAAAAGCATTAGTCCTGCTAAGGGAGACATCCAGGAATACTGTCCTGCTCTGATAGAGACAAAGCTTATTTTAAGGACCAACAGACAAAACTTCCTTAGTGACCCTTCCCCCTCCCTGACTCCCTCAGGGTACCTGGCACCTGGATCTGGCTCTGCTCAGCAGCCAGAACCTGACTCACCTTGCGAACACAGTTCAGGACATATGGCTTCCCGTTGTCATCCCGATATGCCCCTACACCCAGGTTCATCTTCTTGGAGTTGGTGTCACGTTTGTAAGCTTCTGTCACCCCCAGGATGGGGTCGGGGGGACCCATCTCCACATGGGACCACCATGAGCTAAAGGGAGAAACAAGAAGCTAAGCGTGAGGCTTGAGAATTGGGCAGAAATATGCACCAACAGAAACCCTCAAGGGAAATCTTGTCTTTAAAACCACTGAAAAAGGTAGAAATAGTGTTCAGAAAATTACCCAAAAAACCAAACCGAACCATTTAAGTCACATCATATATTGCAGAATGGGTGAAGAGCCTCAGTTCATTGTGGCTGAAGATAACTGACTCCCTGTCAGTCATTAGCATGTTGAAATGCTCCTATTTGCCTTATGTGCTAACACCACAAAGAGCCCAGGAAACTGAAGCCTTGAACTCTTATGCTCTGGACAAGTGCGCAGAACCTGCATGTGCAATTGCACAGGTTACTCCCCTCCAGGGAACCTTGGCCAGACTCGGGCAATTGCATAAAGCATAAATATGGAGTCTCTTCCAAACTCCTGGAAAGGCTCTAGTACATGAAAACTAATTTGTTTTTCTCTCAACATTGCCTGACAGAACAAAGATATTTCCACTCCTTGCCCTACAAACTCTGCCTCCCCATGTGTTGTAGACAAATGCCGTTTTCCAGGAAATTACAGAAGACAGTTTCTTCCCTGTGTGACAAGCTCTGATGTGAAGACTCTTCCCCTGCTGTCAAGCACAAAACCTCCCTGCATCAGGAAGAGCTTTGCGTTCCCCCAACACGAGGAGCCACCTGCCTCTGCCCTGCTGGCAGCACACCCTGAAGATGGAGAGGCTCTCTTAATGTCAAGGGCAGAGCAGACCATGCTATAAAAAGAAACCTGTTTTTTCCTTTGGCCACAGTCTCTGCCCTGTCCCACGTCCAGGCTTTGCAGGCCTGCAGACAGTGCAGGAGCAGCAGTGTGGTGTTTTTTAACCTGCCTGGCAGAGGGCTGTGGCTGTCACAACCCCCTCTTGAAGGCATTGCATGCAGCTCTGAGCGTCCTGACTCACCACAGGCACCTACCCAGGTCCCTCAGCTTAGTGGGGAACAAAGGGTGCTATACAAAGTAGATTGGGTTTATCTCCTGGGGAACAGAACTCAAGCCTTGATTGCTGAAGGAGAAACACACAGACAGAGAGACATATCAACTTTACTAAGCTTTGCAGCCCAGGAAAGGCTACCTCATCTGATAACAAGATTCTTTCCCAACTTGGGAATGCTGTCCTGGGGCTGGTCCCTGCCCCAGGCAATGCAGACAGCCTGGAGCCAGCCCAGGGCCACCCAGAACTCCTGCTGAGTGTGTAGTACAGACTGTAGGTAGATACAGATCTGTGGGCAGCAGGGTCAGGCAGGTTAAGGAAGCTCCATCTGATCAGCAGAACTCACAAAATCGTCTTTCCTTTGCACTCTGTCCCTGTTTTGGGTCCATTTCGGCCACGTTTACTCACTACAGAAAAATTTTGCACTGTCCTATGTATGTAGATTCCATCTCATGGAGTCCCAAACATAATTTGCCCTCTTCAGACTAATTGCTCTTCCCATCTGTACACTATTTCAAAGTTTTTAAAAAAGCCTGTTTCTCCTTTTGACAGGTTTTGAGGAAGAGGTAGAGCCCTCTCAGGTAGTTTAAAAATGGAAGATGTGCTTAATGTTTTTTAGACCACTAACCAGTCTTAATTACCTCTTAAGTATAGGATTAGCTTAGAAAGGAAGATGAGTCAGTCATGCCATCAACACACCCTCCAGAGAGGGACAGGGCTGCAGCCAGTGTGGAGGGAGTGACCCGGGGAACCAACCTGAGCAGAACACGTCAAGGGGACTGTCAGAGCGAACTCCTGCTGCGGGTTCAGGCGGCTCTGGACAAACCCCTCCCAATGTGTTCCTGGCAATGGGGAGGCAGGGAAAGAGAGGAACATTGTGCAGTAGTGTGTCTCTCTGCAGTTCACCTGGTCTAGCATTACTTTGGTATCAAGGGCTGCAGGAGTCTGGCCATCTATTTTAAAGAGCTGCTACTCTGGAGATGGTGACAGCACCTTCTTTCTGCTGGGCTAGTCCCCAAGCAGCTTACAGTGTTTGCGGTATTTAGGTCCCTATCCTGCTAAGGCTTAGGCAGGTCACTGAGTTTTAACATACTGCAATTAATGCTGATCCTGCAGGCATTTAGCTAAGCTGCAGCACTCCAGAGAGTTAAGTACTTTTGTTCTGATCTGGTTTTTGTGTTGGCTTAAGGCACCAAAGGGACTTATTTTCCTGTTCTCAGCATGACTGTTTCCAGGTGAAACAAGACTCCTCTGGTGTTTTCAGGGAGGTGAACTTGCAGGGAGACAGGAGAAAAATGTTGAAAAAACTAGGCTCAGTTGTCCAAACACATCAGGATACCAAGGAGATCACAGAGGCAAAGCTTTCCAAAAGGGGTTTGGGAAAAAGAGATCTAGTAGGGGTCCAAGCCCACATACCCTAAGACACTGCTACCACATTACTGTTGTCCCTCCACTGCCTTGTATTTTATTTTGAGCAATTAAAAGAACATTGGGCTTCAATAAAGGTCAAAGCTATAAACTGCACATCTCTGCCAGGCCAGAGGTATTCAGTGCAGAAAAGTAACCAGAGGTAAACTTAAGCTGGGGTTGACCTACCCGAGGGATACCCAATGTAAGCCAAAGGAAGCACATTCTCTAACTACAGCACTTCAACACAGAAGGCCTGGACAGAGTTAAGAAGCTGGTCAGAGCTGGCACCCAAATGGTCTCTGTATTCTTCAGCCACGCTGGTCTTCTGAGCTGGTTTAATGCACAGCTGCAAGTGCAGTGGGACAGAGAGGGTGGGAAAACGCACCAGGAATTGCATAAATTTACAACACCTTTCAAAAATACACGTGGAACTTATGCCTCAAGTGCACAGACCTAAGAAGTGCTTAAGGACTCAAGCCAAGTCTGGAGAGCAAGCATTTACAAGCCCAGTGAGGGTTTCCATTGTGGAAAGGCCAGCCCACGTTCCCTGAGGTACAGCCACATAAGATACTGGATTTCAGAAGCTTTGCCAAAGCCCCCACAGCAGTTCTGCAAGCCAGAGCGGAGCAGAGTGAGGGGCCAAAGGCTGTACGTAATCCACATCTAAAGCAAATATTTACACAATATTTACACAAGAACAATGCCCGCAGGCTGCTGGCTACTACAGGGCCTTTCAAGCCTACAAATTCCTTGCCTCAGTGAGCTGGGTAGGCTTTCCACCAAGAAAAGTATTTAAATAGCTATCTTGTGATACATCAGAGCAGCAGACTGAGTTATCACCCTAATTAACATTTGTGTGTCAACGGAGCAGTTTTAACCATTTCCTATCTCTTTATCTTTATTCTGCTTTCAGAAAGAGCATTCTCAGCACATAGTAATAGTAGCAGCTGGGGCACCACATTATATTGCTGAAGATAAGGAAACAGAAACTGCTAATCAGTGCTTGGCTTCCCTTGTTGCATAATAAGCCTACACAATTCCTGAACAGGAAAACGGGGGTGTGCACAGAGGCTCCTTACGTACAAAACTTAACAACCTCTCTTAGGTGACCTCAATGCAATTTGGTCATTTATAGTTTGCTGTATAACAAGCTTGAGAAAATCGAAGCTTATGCCAGCAGGCTCCATATCTTTCACAGGCCTGCCACACTCCATGGGCACAAAACACAAGTTCTAGACAGCTGCTCTTCTGTCCTGCCGAGAAGAGCCAGAAGGCTGGTTCAGAAGCAGTAGTGACTGCTGGAATGGAGATTAAAAAACCACTGCTTTCCTGCTCTGATGTAGACTGGAAACTGTTCATAGAGACTTCCAGACTAGTGAGACCCAAGAATCAAAGGGTTCTGGAGAGCAGCAAGGCTTCATCTACATCCCTCTGCAGACTCTGCTTCTTGGCTTCTGCTCTCAGTGATGTTCCCAGCCCCATGGCTCTCTGGTCAGCTGTACTTTGTGGAAACTGTTCTGGACTTTTCACACAGCTCCAGCAGCTGTGTAGCATCCTTCTATGCAAACCTCTGCGGACCAGAGGCAGAAGAATCCAGAGCTGCCAGTGCAGGACTGGTCCTCACAGAAACACGGTCACTCCCACCCTGCTCCTGCCAGGATTTCTACCCCTGAGGGCACAGCTCTAGCACAGCCAGCACTACTGCCATGGATCCCGGGATCCATGAGGGCACAGCCAGCCTCTATGGATCGTGGAGTAACTGCAGACCTGCTGCACCGTGCATGATGTCCAGGTCCAGTGCACAGTGCAGAGGTCCCTTTAGTCCCACTACACAGGGCAGCCAGACAGCACCACCTCAGGCCCATTTCACTGCACACAGAATCCTGGAATGGTCTGGGTTGGAAGAGACCTGAAAGATTACCTTGTCCAAACCCGTCATAGACAGGGACACCTTCCACTAGACCAGGACGTCCCAACCTGGCCTTGAACACTTTCCAGGAATGCAGCAGGCACAGCTTCTCTGGACAACCTGTGCCAGGGCCTCACCACCCTCACGGGGAAGAATTTGTTCCTAACATCTAATCTAGCCCTGCCCTCTGTCAATTTAAATCCATTCCTCCTTGTCCTGGCACTCCATACCCTTGTCAAAAGTCCCTCTCCAGCTCTTTTGTAGCCCATTTAGATACTGGAAGACCACAATTAGGTCACCCCGAAGCCTTCTCTCTTCCAGGTTGAATAACCCCACCTCTTTCACCCAGCCTTTCCTCATAGAAATGGTGTTCCATTCCTCTAATCATCTTTGTGGCCGCCTCTGGACTTGCTTGCGCAGGGCGATGTCCCTCCTGTGCTGGGGTCTCAAAGATGGACGCAGTGCTGCAGGCGGGGTGTCAGCAGAGCACACCAGAGGGGCAGAATCCCCTCCCTTTACCTGATGCCTACGCTGCCGGTGATGCAGCCCAGGACACGGTTGGTTTCTGCGCTGCGAGCGCACATGGCCGAAGCACGTCCAGCCTCTCATCGACCACATCATTCGTGCCCTGTAGCAGCGTACAACACTAGCAACACCCCGGCCCAATCACTTAAGGTAAAGGGTGTCCCCAACCCTTCGGCCAAGGCACAGAGTGTCCCCAGCCCGTTGTTAAGGCACCGGCTCCCCCCGGCCCCGTTTCTCGGGGCTCCCCGGTGCCTACGCGCCCTCCACGGCGGCGCCTCAAGGGCAGGCGGGGGGCGCCGGGATGGGCCGCAGCCAATCAGAGGGCGAGGATCCCCCTCCCCAGCCAATCCGAGCGCGGCCCGTCCCCCCGGCAACCCCCTTCCCCAGCGCGGCGTCACCCGCTACCGCACGGGGCGATCCGCTCCCCGCAGCCTCCCCCCATCGCCACCTCGGAGCGGGGCTCAGCCGCGGGAAAACCCCTCCGCCGACACCGGCGGGCTGCCCCAGGGGCTGAGCTGCCTCTCAGCCCTCACCTGGCGCGGGAGGCGGCGGCGGCGAGGCGCGGGGCGGCGAGGAGCCGGCGGCTGTGCAGGAGCGCCATGGCGGCAGCGGCAGTGGCGGCAGCGGCGGGCGGGCTCTTCTCACCACGGCCGCCGGCTGAGCGCCCCGCCCCGCGCATGCGCGCCGCGCGCCGGGCACTGCCGGCGCTGCCCCCTGGCGGCCGCTACGGGTCAGTGCAGCTGCGCAGCCCGCCCGCTCAGTCCGGGGCGGTGCTGGGATGTACTGGGCGGTACTGGGATATGCAGGACTCGACTGGGATGTAGTGGACGATGCGAGGCTGTACTGGGCTGTCCTACTCTATACTGGGCTGTAGTAGACTGTACTGGGATATGGAGGACTCAGCTAGGACATGGTGGGCCAGACTAGATTGCTGGACCATTTTTACCAGGCTGTACTTGGCCATACTGGGACACACAGGATGGTACTGCACCGTACTAGGCTGTACAGCGCTGTACTTGAGATGTATAGGACTGCACTGCATCATATGGAGCCATACAAGTCTACACAGGGCATTCTTGGGCCACAGTGAGCTATACAGGATTGTAACACATCATATGGGACTCTGTAGGATATACAGGGCTCTAGTTGGCCATATGGAGCTGTACAGGACTGTGCAGGACTGTACTGGGCCATGCTGGGCTGTATGGGGCTGTACTTGGTTGCTCTGTGCCATTCTGGGGTATACAGGGCCATGTGGAACTGTAAAGGTCTGTACTGGGCTGTGCTTAGCCATACAGGACTATACAACACCACACAGGTCTATATAGTGTGGTACTGGGCCATACTGAAATGTATTGAGCCACAGAGGAATGTACAGGGCTGCACTGGGCCATACTGGGCTATGTGGCGCTGTACTGGGTCATAATGGGCTGTACAGGGTTGTACTGGGCTGTACATGTCCAGAAGGGACTGCACTGCACCATACTGGGCCATGCAGGCCTCAGCTGGGCTGCACTGGATAGTACAGGAGTGAGAAATGTTGCACTGGAACTCCACCGGCATCATCACCCTCAGACTGGTTTCCAAAATTGGGAGTGGGAGAAACAAACCTTGGGATGTCCCAGAGGCTTTGGCAGGGTCTGGGAAGGGTGACTGGGAGGGGTAACTGGGAGGTACAGTGTCCCCATCCAGCCTGCCTGCACTCTTCTCCCCAGGGATTTTCAATGACCCTCATTCCATCCCAAATGCGCCATCTCTCTTCCCCACTCAGCAACCATGTCCTCTGTGGGATCAGCATGTGGGGATGTCCCCCTCCTCCCTGTCACCCCACAGCCCACCATATAATGGAGAAATAGGGGCTCCAGTCTAGCAGTACTGGAATTTATTAGTAAACTGTTCTTTGGTAAATGATAAAAACTCAAGAGACCAAAGGAATGAAAACAACACCCCCGCAAAGAAAAAAAAAATCATATTATTAAACAAACCAGGCAGATGGGAAAAAAAAAAGTTTTCCCCCCAAATGGGATTTTAGCAACCTACAGCAAACCCAAGAGCTGTTGGGGGAGCTCTGCAGTGATGGGCGCTCCCCCTTGTGCTTGTTTTAGGGGAGGAGGAGCATGGGCTGTGTGTATGGGGGGTCCTACATGGGGGGCTCATTGCAGAGCACCATCTCCAGTTCCTTGCGGTAGAGTTTGCCCCCGTCGGAGAGGTTCATGATGCTCTTCCTGTAGTTGGTGAGCTGCTGGATGTTCATCTCCTGCAAGGCATGGGGGCAGAGGGGGTGGGCATCCCCTTTCTCCCTGGGGAGTACCCCCAGGCTGAGATTACCCTCCCCCCAGCTCCAGTGCAGCTTCCCATGAGGATGCAGGGTCAGCACCCAGACCAGCATCTCCTGGTCCCCATGGAGCATGGACATGGAAAGATGCTGCTGGGAGAGGGGAGAAAGAACTGGGGGGCTCTGGGGGTGGCACCCAAGCTCTGCCCTCACTTACTTTCTTATTCTTCTCGTATAGATCTTTCAAAAGTGCATCCAGCTCATTCTCATCAATGAAGCCATTTCCATCCTGGATAGTGTGGGAGGAACATCAACAGCAAGGACACAAGCCCTGCAATTCCCCCTTGGACATGGGCATCCCTAGACCCTCACCCAGCCCAGCCAGAGTTAAACCCAGTTCTCCCACCCCAAACCAGAGCAGTGAATTGCTCCACCAAACCCATATGATTTGGGGTTATTTTTTGGCAAGTTATATTTATTTGGGGCAGTTTCCCATGAGCCAGCTCCCTACCTTGTCGTAGAAGGCAAAGATGGCATTGAACTCATCTGAGGACAGCTTCATTCCCTGGGAAGTGACAAGAGACACCAGGATATGAGAGAGGGGTTGGAGGTACAAGCAAATGAATGGGTTGTTTTTGTTGTTACTATTAGCAGTAGGGAGTAGTATTATGTTACCTGAAACTTCAGAAGAAAGTTTTCTTGCACAGGCAAAAGTCTGAAAAACAAGAAGGGCAGGGAAGAGCGGGAAGCAGCCAGAAAAAGACACTTTCTTAAATCAGTGATGTTTTGCTCAGAAACATGAGTAAATTAAAGAGGAAAACAGTTTTCCCTGGAAGCTGGAGCAGACTCTTCCTAAGTACAAGCATTTCAGGTGCCTCTCCTTCTCCAGCTCTTCCTTCTCTCTGCCCATGACCTTACCGGGACATCTCGGAGAGGCCCAGCTTCCCATCACCATTCATGTCAAACATCCGCAACTGTTGGGACACAAACAGTGCCCTGTCACCCATCGCCTCCTCCTCCCCTGCGTGCCACCCCCTGGGGTGCTGAGACCCCCAGTGGGGGCACAGTGCCCCAGGTCCCACTTACAATGGTCTGTGTGTACTCCTGCAGCTTGGGCTCGTCATAGGGCCGGTTTGCCTTCTTCAGCAGGTCTGACAAGAAGCCCTGGGAGGAGAGGGTTTTGCTCTCTGTCCCCATCCCCTGCTGTCCCAGCGGGGCCGTCCCACTGGCAGGGACCCAACCCAGCCCACCCTATGCCCACAGCCCACCTTGAGCTCGTTGGCTTCGATGTAGCCGCTGCGATCAGTGTCGTACCTGCGCCAAGCCTGTGGAGGGACTGCCATGAGCCTTTGCAGGGGCTCATGTGCCCCAGTCCCCCCTGATGTGTGTGTCCCCATAAAGGGGGGGACAGTGTCCCCCACCACCCTAAAGGAGATGGGGCCATCTCACAGCTCCCACTGGTGTCACCTGTGCTCCCTTGGGGCTGGATGCTTTTGTTCAGCACTACACCGAGAGTTCAAGCGCCTTTATCCTCATGTCAGTATGCAAGAACAGGCTTTAATAATTAATAATATTTAATTACTTTCCCCAATTAAACAATAGTGCCTGCTCTCCCCCCCCCCCCCCCCCCCCCCCCCCCCCATATGCCACAGGGTGCTCTTCTTTCAGCCTTCCTCTCCACCCAAGGTTCAGTTTCCATGTAAAAGCTCCTTCCTCTCCAGGATGCTGCACATTCCCTTCCACCCCCAGCTATGTTTTATTCCCTATCTGCAATTCCTCTCCCACCTGCATGGGTTCACCCCCTGCAAAGGCCAAACAAGATTGTGGGGTGGCACAGAGCAGTGTTGGCTTTGGTACATCCCTTGGGCACTTAGGAGCAACCATGAGGGGACATTTACAAAAAAGCCCCAAATCCTTGCAGCTCACCTTGCCTGGAGGCTGGGATGAGGCACCCAACTGCCCTGAGAAGTATCCAACAGGTGCTGAGAACTGGGAAAACTCACGCTCTTCCCTAAACCAGCACTGCCTCCCACTGCTGAGTTAATGCCAAGAGTTTTGGGGAGACCAGGAGAGGTCTGGGCAGTTCAAACTCCCAGTTGTTTTCCCATGGTGGATCTGGATTAAATTCCTTGGGGATCCCCGAGCACGCCTGTCCAACTCACCTCCATGAACTCTGAACTGGAGCCCACATGCTGGCGGAAACACAGCAGAAAATTCTCCTCTGTGGGCAGGATCTGGGCCAGCTGTGGGGAACACAGGCATAATGGAATTATGAAGGGGAAACACGAGCATGGGGGTGGAACAAGAACAACCCGAGGTTTGTCAGGTCCAGCACTGCTCACCTCTGCCATCTCGATTTTGCCGTCCGCATTTTTGTCGTATTTGTGCATGAACTCCTTCATCTTGTCACCCAAATTGTCCTTCTTTGAGTCCTGCCAGCAAGGAGAGAGGGGATGGGAGCATTTTCCCCGTTGCCTGGGCTGGTGTTCTCCTGCTTTCCTCCCCAGTCCCACCCATCAGTGCCCGAAGGAAATGGGGCTGACATGAGTGTGAATCTTTGGGCATGAGGGAACAGGGGAAGGAGGGAGAAAAACCAGGAGATGTTCTTACCACACCCGCCCCCTTTCTTGCACTTTCCAGCTCCTGGAAGAAATTTTCCAGCTCTTTGCCTTCAATGTAGCCATTTCCTGGGGAAGGAAAAAAATGCAGTAAGACTTCCACAGTGTCAGAGCACAAGAGGAGAGGGACAGATGCTCCCAGGGGATGTGGTGCTTGTTCCCTCTGCACCAGGACATGGCTCCTAGGCAACTGTGGCAGCAAGGAAACGCCAGCCAATGTTGATGCTGAATGTTACACACACTGGTGATGCCCAAATTTGCAAATTTGCCCAGGTGACACACAGCCCTGGACTTGTCCCTTACACTCATTTGTAGGGCACATGGGACTTTGTTCATCTTGATCTTTGCTGCATTTTTGTATCTGATGCTTCGACCAGATACCTTAAATAAAGGCATCCCATCCCGTGCAAGCATCTCTCAGTCAGGACTGTCTCCTCTCAACCCGCTGTGGGGGCCACAAGGGCAAATGGGGAACAGAGGCAAGGCACCCAGCACATCCTGGGTGCAGGATCAGCCCCGGGAAGGGGTGACCCCATTGCCAATCTCTAGCGTGGCCAGGAGCTCCAAGAGATCCCTGTCCTGTGTACCTCGCACCTCTCACTGCCGGTATCTGTGCTGAGATGTGGTTCCTCTGGAACCTGGGGTATCCACAGCCCTGTCCTGCCTGTGGGATGCTCAATGGCTGGACGGCTCAGCCAGGGCTCAGCCACACACAGCTCCCACAGTGCTGGCCCTTGGTGGCTTTGAGGGGTGGCTGCTGTGCCTGCCAGCAGCAGGGTCACATCAGGGCTGGGGACAGCAGGGAAGACACTGGCTCCATGGTGCTGTCAGGCAAAGTGTCACCTCCCTGCCAGAAATCCTCCCTTCCAAGAACATCTGGACACAGCAGAGGGATGTTGCCCTTTACCCTGAAGTGCCTGGCTGAGGGATAGCCAGGGCTCTTCCTTGTGAACATTTTCCCCAAGACTGCTCCACATTTCAGCCTCTGGAGGCTTGGACCACAGCTCCCTGCTCTGTGCTGCCTTCAGCGTTACCACCTGCAGGCTCTCCAGCAGCATCTGCTCCCCACTGCAGCACAGCAGCTGGGAATAACCCATCCACATCCCAGCTCGAAGCACTGGGGAAGTCCCAGGGTCCATTCCTCTTTGGTGACCACATCCCAATGGATGAGCAGCATCCTTCCCAGGAGGGGATGAGGGGCTTGGGTGATATTGGGGTGCTGGCGTGAGCCACTGAGGTACTTGGCTTCCCACCGCTCTTCCCAGGGGCTCTGCTTTTGTGGGTGCAAGAGAACCCCAAGCGGCTTTGAATTCAGTTGGGGAAAAAAAGAAAAATCAACAGGAGTTTTGAACTGGGAAAAAAGAATAAGGCTGTGGCCAGTAGCTTGGCTTCCTCCAAGCAGCAGCTTGGACAGGTCTGATCCATGTCCACAGAGCAGCGGGATGTGGAGCGTCATGGAAAATCCCCTCCGGAGAGCTGCAGCCAGTCCATGCAGCTCCACCTCGGAGCCTCGGGGCAGCTGTGGCTGGTAAAGTGAGGACATCAAAGACATCCAAGGGGACGTCTCTGGGGCATGAGAAGCCTTGAGGGGAAGCAGCTCAAGGCATGGAAGCCACATTGGAGGGGTTTAAATGCAGGGATGAGCTTGGGTGAAGTAGTCCCACGCACAGGGCATGAACCCCAGGCCCATCGATTGGCGCAGGGAAGCAGCCAGGGCTGTTGGAGCTCCTGCCTGGTGCAGCTGAGCACTGTCCTTGTCAAGGCCACCTTCTTCCCCGACGCCTGAGTGCCTCCTCTCCTGGGCACCTGCCGTGCCGCAGCTCGACAGCCTTGCCCTGCCTGGGGGCCGTGGGCCAAGCTGGATCCGTGCCTGCCGCTGTGTTTTGGAGATGACAGAGCACATCCAAGGGCGCAGTGGGACACACTGCAGGGAGGCAGCTGGACACCCACATCAGGAGTTGCCCACTCCCACCGGAGTGCCACCTTCCCAGCCGGCTGCTCCAGGGCCAGCTCCAGCAGTGACAGGGACCTGTGTCTGTGTCCCCGATGCTGTGAGGCTGCAGAGGGGAGAACACCAAAATGCAGCCAGGAGCAAGCTGAGCTCCAGTTCCCGCAGCGCAGCTGGGGAGGCTGCATGATGCAGTTCCCAGGAGGTTTTTGGTCCCCAAGCCTCTCTGCAGGAACAGGAGACTCAGTGAAGGACAGGAGCTTTCCCCTGGGCTGCTGTTCCCAGCAGGCTGAGCCTCCTTCACGGCACCGCAGCGCTGGAAGAAACTGTTTTCCCACAAAACAATGCTGGTTTTTGCATTTCCTCCCTGCTTTTTGGGGCTGACATTGGTAGGAACAGGGATGTCCTGCCCAGATGTGACTCCGTGGGAAGGTGACATCCCCACAGTGGACACGGTTTTTGCCACAGCATCCCCAGGGAGAGGTTTTGTGAGGCTGGGGAGCAGGCAGGCAGAGAACAAGCACTCCAGAGGTGGAGGGACGGTTCCTAAGCCTGTTCCAGGCGTGGGACACCCGCCCTGTCACCCCTAACAAGGGGGTGGCCCTGGGGCCAATCTGGTGGCCGCACTGCCCCCCTCCCTCCAGGTACCAAGTGTGGGGCAGGGAGACGGAGGGGACCGAGGGTGGACACTGGACACCCCGGGAAGGGCAAGACTCCCAAAGCAGCACCCAGAGGTGACACCAGCCCCGAGCGAATCCCAGCTCTCTAGGCACCCAGGGGACGTGCCAAGGAGATCCGGGATATCCCGGGGCGCAGCGTCCCATGGGCTGAGGGTTCCCAGTGGGGTCCAGTTCTGGGGCTCCCCGTCCTTTCCCGACGGGGAGGTCCTGGGGGATCGATCGCTTCCCCGACCCGGAGCTTCAACCTACGGGGCTGCGCCCCGGAGACTCTCCATCACCCCGGACACTATCCGTCCTGGAGTCTCTGCATCCCGGGGGCTCTCCATCATCCCGGGGGCTCACCGTTATCCCCGAGCTGCGGCGGTGGAAGTTCTGTTCTCTCCTCCGGGATGTCCAGGGACTCTTCACCACCCCCCCTTCAGCCCCGTGCCCCCAGGGATGCTCAGCCCGCTGCCCTCCCCGCCGGTTTTTTGAGAAGCGAAGTGTCCCGCCCGCCCCGGGACTGACCGTCCGCGTCGAAGTGCCGCCAGATGTCGAGGAACTGGGAGGCGGTGAGCTCGGCCAGGTGGAGGTGCGGGGCCTGCTGCGGGCCGGCCATCCCGCTCCCGATCCCGCTCCCGATCCCGCCGCTCCCGATCCCGCCGCCGCCCGCAGCCGCCTTTTATATCCGCCGCCGCCGCGCCGCCCGCCGCCGCCAGAGGGAGCCGCCGCCCGGCACAGGGGGCAGCGGGTACGGGACACCGGGATACCGGGATACCGGGATA
>VZSR01000393.1:11549686-11602885 GCA_013398615.1 Brachypodius melanocephalos | reverse complement strand
ACTGGGACACCAGAATACTGGGACACTGGGAGCAGCACTGGGCACTGGAGTCGGCAGCCTGTGTCCTGACACTTGTCCCTGCCTTGTCACCTAACCCTACTCTTTCACCTATGCTGCCCCATGACATCTACTCCTGCCCTGTGTCACCTATCCCTGCCCTGTGCCGCTTACCCTTGTCCCACACCACCCACCCTGCTTAATGTCACCTATCCCTTCCCTGAAACCTAGCCCTGCCCTGTCACTCTGCCTTGCTGTCTCCTCCTGTCTGTCACTCCATTCCTTCCCCAAGTCCGTGTATCCCTTCCTGTGCCACTGAGCCCCACCCAAGTCACTCTGTCCATACCCTGTGTCACCACATCTGTGTCACTGTCCCCCTGCCTCATAGCAGCTTCAAGGCTCATGATTTGCTGGTCCTGGCAGGAGGAGCAGGGCAGTGGCAGTCCCTGTGTCACCACCACCAAGGGACCATGCAATGGCCACAGCAGAGCTGTCACTTGCACCCATGCCTGGAGCGAGGACACAAAACTTGGACACTGCAGCCATCTTTTGGAGGAAAAATTATGGAATCCTCAGATCAAGGCTTTGCCATCTGTGCTGGAGCAGGGCTCCTTGGGGGACAGAAGGGATGCTCAGCCCAAAACACATTTCTCACCCTGGCTCCCCTTGCTGCTCACCAGCTCGTTGCAGGATTTTCTTTTCCCAAGTTTTCCCAAACAGCAGGGAAGTTTCCAGGCCCAAACAAAACAGCCACACATGGGGCTTGTCACTTGGCTCCAGCACAGCCTGCCCAGGGGAAGCGTTGCCATGGCTACAGTGGAAAAAAAAATTCAGATCCAGCAAGAAGGCTGAGCCGATGGAAGTGCTTAATTAAAGATGAGAAGGCATCAGGGAAGTTCAGATGTGTGCAGAGCAGGGACACAGTTGGCAGCAGGCAGCTGCTGGGAGTTATCCGGGGCACTGCCCATCCTGCCGGGTGCTGCTGCCTCTTATTTTTGTCTTTTGGCTGGAAGCACGGGGGGGTGAGGTGCTCCCTCCAAATAGCAGAGGCCTGGAGGAGCTCAGTGCAGCAGAGATGGAGCCACTCCTGGCTGTGGGAAGCTGAGGCAGGGTAGGACACAGGACCTCAGGCATGGGAACAGATGCTGTGCGAGCATCCCATGAGAAGAGCCACACTGGGAAACTGAGCAGTGTGATGGCCTTCTACTCCTCCCTGCTGCACAACGCAGCCTTCAGGTACACATGGGACACTGAAGGGTGTCCTGTGTATTCCATTCACATTTCCTGTGCCATTTTGCCACAGAAATTAGTCAAAAAAATCTTTTTTTTCCCCGTTATTGCAGCACAATTTTCCCCAGCAGAGCCCACTGCTTTCTTGTCCCACTGCCTCCAGAGAAGATTTTTCCTGGGAGCTGACAGGAGACACTCACTGCTTCTGCAGGGCTGGGTTTAGGGATGTGCCTCCAGTTGTGCCCAGGCAGGGGAGAGAATTGGGCACAGGGACCAACATTGGTCCATCATTTGCTCCACAGGGAGCAGAGCTCCAGCCCAGCGTAGGGATGGCTCTGGGTCACCAGCCCATCACATTCATGCTGCTCCATGACACCCACCTCTCTGCTAACAAAGAGCCAAGGTTGCTCCAAGTTGGGGCCTGGGAGCAATATTTGGGCTCCAGGTGCACTCCCCCCCCTTCTCTGGAGAAATACTTTCCCAAGTTGCCTCTGAAGCAGCTGGAGGGACAAGAGGGGCTCATTGCTGTAGGAAGGGATTTGCTAAGATTGAGAAAGACTTTTAGAGAGGGCTGTGAAGCTTCAGGAAAGGAAACAATGGTGGTTGTGCTGCTGTTTGAAGCCATCTCCCACACGGGTGTCCAGGCACCGGGGATGTCCCTTGTGAGGGAGAAAAGGCTGGATGGTTCCCTCCAGCCTTCACCACTGTCCCACCACCTGGGTACCAGGAAAAGGTTCTTCACCCAGAAGGTGGATGGGCACTGGGACAGGCTCCCCAGAGAAGTAGCCACAGCACCAACCCTGACAGAGTTTAGGAAACATTTGGACAACACTCTCAGGCGCATGATGGGATTCTTGGGATATCCTATGCAGTGCCAGGCATTGGACTTGATGATCCTTGTGGGTCCACCTCAGGACAGTCTATGATTCAATCTGAACATGCCATCAGATTTTGGAAAGAACAGACCATCATGCTGTTTACAGAGCCAGGACTTAACTCAGCAACACACTGAGATCAACCCACTGCCATGATCCACATCACTCCCCCTGCTCTGCACATTCGGCACAGCAGGGGAGAGTTTTGTTCTTTCCTGCAAATGAAATCCTTGCAGTGAAGACCTAAAGCTTTTGGGAAAAAACCCAAACAACATACCACTATAGCAGAATCCCCTTAATTCAACTGGTTTTCAATAAAGAGAAACATCTAAGGGAATTTTGATAACTTGAAGGCAATGCACACGCTCACTGCTGAGCTGAGACAGCACAGGTTTTTAAAAGCTTTCTGATTTACTTTTAAATACGAAAGAATGCAAAAGGCAAACATCACGTTAAAAAAATTAGGAAACCGAGGCTTGCAAAGGAAACAGGATAATCACACCATCAGATTTTTTGGGTCACAGGGTTGTTTCTCAGATAACAGCAGAGATCTCTACTTCAACACTCATGATATGGTCCAGCCAAGGGCTGTGGCAGAGGTTTCTCCTCTTGGCCTCACACTTTTATGTGAATCTCACATAAAGGCATCAGCATAACACCTCTGTCTTCTCCAGGGGACTGGAAACAGCAGGACCCTGTGGTCTGGAAAGTCTTCTCTGGACTGATGAGCAAGGAAAAAGAAAAGGCTGGCACAGAGGATGAGGCAGACTGGCTCACGAGTCCATGGCTGTTAATAAAGGAGGAGCTGTGCCAGCTCTGCCCTGCATTGACACAGGTGTTCCATGTGTCCCTTTGCCACAGGTACAGCCACATGGGACAGCCCATGCTGGTGGCATTCCCTAATCAGGCAGCACCTGGGCTCACTGCCAACCACAGCACTGAGAAATCCAGGATCATCACATCATTTGGGGCTCCTTTACCACTTGCCAGGTGTCTTAGCTTTTCATGCATCTTTCAGCTTATCCTCATGACCACAATGCCCTAGACTTCAGAAGCAGGTAAAGGGCACAGAGCACAGGAATGAAGAAAGCTGTGGTTGTCATTTCAGCTATGGATGTTGCCAGAAACCACCAAAAACACTAAACAAAAGGCAAAGCATCACAGGAACTGTGTCCTGCTTCCAGTATAGATGACTTGCTGCTCTGGCAGTACCACAGCCCACTGCACTTTCCAGCTGCTCAGAAGTTAAGTTGAGTTTCTTTGGTCCTTGGTGTATTTTCCATGAGTTTGTCAGCCTAGTGGGATCCATAAGAAATACCTGTGCCAAGTGCTGGTCAAATGTTGGTCCTGTTTATCCTGAGCTTTGAGTTCTGGTCCACCAGGGATGTGGTGCTATGGGGTTTCCCTGGGTTATCCTCCATCCTGGGGATTGGATGTAGGTGGAGCAGTTAAGCACCTCCTTTCCTTCTAACCAGTGGCATTGGCACAGCAATGGATCCTGAAATGGATCCAGCAATGGATCCTGAAAACACACACGGTTTTCAGGATCACAGAAGGTCTTATTCCCTCACAGTTTCCTCCCTACACATCTTACCCATTTTACATCACTGTACTTCAGACTTCTGAAATTCATTAGCAGTAAAAAAAAATCAAAATTGTATTAAAAGTATCTCCGAAGCCAGATGAGCTCACTGTGTTAATTTTTGTATTTCCCCTCTTGCCTGCAAATGAATAAGATTCTTTCCAAAGTGCCCAGGGCATCTTCCTCTTACCATTGGCAGGCACTAAAATCGGGTTGTTCATGCAAAGTCTGGGCTATATAAAACAACTCTAGGCAGCTAAAAGAAGACCCCCAAACAGTTTAAGGGCTGAAAGAAATGATAAATTTTAGAATTTGGTTTGTTTGTTTTTTTTTTAACAGACATAATTTGCTGAAGACTTAGCTGTACAGTGATTTTCAGTTTCAATTTTAAGTTGCATTTCAGCTGTATTCAGACACAAGAGCATGGTATCTGCCTCTGGTGCAGCCGGAGAGAGGAGCAGACCTGGCCTGCTGAAAGCAGGTGCTGCTGCCAAGCTCCTCATCATCTCAAACCCTGCCTGAGAAGCACCAGCACAACAGCAGGGTTTTTTGGATGCTTCTCTTCACATCCCAGCCCAGCCTGACTCTGATTAATTAATGGAGTCTGCTGAAATCCCAGCCTTAGCTACTCTGGCTGCTGCTAGCTACAGTGAGCTGCACAGCTGCCTTCCACTCCCACTTGAGAGACTTTGTATTTACCAAGTATTAATTAGATGAACGTGAAGCACCATTTTCTAGGCAGGGGAAATTATCTGCTCTCTCCCTGCCCTGTAACAAGCTCATACTGGGACAAGTCTGAAAGGGGAGCAGGTAGAAGTGGATCCTTCTTGCTCTGCACATCTGCCTCTTTTCATATTTCCCTGCTTGCACTGCCCCTCTTGACAAGCACTTCACTCCTGCTTGATCTGGAAAGGGAACAGCATCGTGAAAGATGGAGCTGGAGCCTCTTTCTCTTTGCAGATTACCACCAGAGCTGGTCCCAGAGACTGTCCTGACAGTCAGACACACCAAATGGGAAGAGCTGCTGTCTCTGAGGGCTCCTCCAAGTGCCAGGAGCTGCTGAACAAGTGACTCTGCTAGAAAAGCACAAGCAATGAATCCTTCCCTTCCACAAGTCCTCCAGACCAGGCTGGGCAGATATTTCTCAGGGCTTGACCACAGCTAACATTGCCCAGGAGGAGAGAAGGGGGCCACCCCAAGATCTCCCCTACACCTGAAGTGCTACCATTTAATGGAAAACATTCACAGCACAACTGTTCCTCCTGGTGGCAACATCTGCACCATGGATACTGCAGCTGACACCAGTAATTGCAGCATGAAAGGCTTCAAGCAAATACCCATCTGGAAAAAAATGGAAGAAATGTCATGGAAGGCTGAAGGCTGTGATGGAGGGCGAGCATCAGGGGTAAACAACTGGTCAGCTAAATTTAGGAAGGCAGGTTGGGAGCTCTCCATGACCGGTTGGGTGTCTTCAGTTCAGACCACTGAGTCAACTAAAAACATTTAGCTATGACAGTGATGGGCTTTATAGAGGGCTACAAGATAAATGAAGGGAAAAAGGTTATCTAATAATTACCGTCACTGTTTCACATCCAGCTGCATTCACAGCTCAGCTTGACCTTTGAGGAACAATGAATAATGCACCATTCTGGTGAACGTTCCCCCTTTCTTGACAGAACGTCAGCACACTGGTAAGGAAGAACCTCTCCTGTTTGTCCTTTACTGCTTGGTTCAGTTTCTTTATGTAAGAGGATCAAGAAAGTGCCAGAAAAATATCATACCTGTTTCAAAATATTTCCCCTGTAATTTCATATTGCTAAAATCCACAAACCACTGGTGCTGCAGGGACAGCAGCAAAGCTCATGTGAAACATGGGATCAAACTGATCTCTCTGTCTTTGGGCACCAACAGGAAAGCAGTCTGCAGTGCTGAAGCCACTGATCTCCAAGATATCCAGAAACTGATCAAAACCAGGGAGAGACAGACCTGGATTCTGTTTCCAGATTGGCAATGTTTACATAGTGCACAGGTAAGCCATGCCTTGTACTGAGCTGAATTTTCATGTCCTGCTAAATTGGGCAATGAAACAGAATAGAGAGGTGTGAGGGGTGCTGGGGATGTGCTGCATTGTAGCAAACAGCTACAGAGGTCTGCGGCTGGTCATGAGGAACCAAGGCTGAGGAAAGATAGGGCTTTCTGGGAGACCTTCTGGGAGGGGAAGGTCACACAACCCCATGGCAATGCAGTGGTTTCCCAAGCTGTAAAATCAATTGCAATTCACCTGCTCTGCACCATTGCTTGTTCCAGGCAGATCTCATCTTTAGCCTGGCCCGTTTTGTATATCCAAAACTCTTTTCGTGAGCTTCCACTGGCTTCAGACCAGGCCCTACCAAAGCAGGCACCAACTCTTGACCTGGCTCATGTGCAATGGGGAGCAGAGACTTGGGGCAGGAGGGTGCCCCAAGAGAGACAGCTGGAGGTCACAGTGTGGGGGGTTCTGCTGACACTGGGGTTTGGGGATGTGCCAGAGTGTTGAAGTGGCAGCAAGCTGTTTTGGTCACTGGCTACTAACGAGGGGATCATCCTGGCAAAATTCAAAGCAAACTTCTGCACCTGATCAGATAAAGCACAAAGATCAAAAGGTCTATTTAAAATCGGGAGAGAAGGGGACATTCCCCCTCAACAGCTCTCCCTAACACTTGGTATGTTATGATATGAAGGATTAATGGCTGGAGGTCATGAAGAGCTTGTGCTCTCCCCCAGCTTCCCAACGAGGTGCGTGACCAGCTTCTGCAGGGCCTCAGCCCGGACCACCGAGACGCGCAGCACTTCCTCGTGGTTGGCTTTCTCTTGGCTGTCATAGCTCATCACCACTTTGTTGGTGATGAGGGAGATCCCAAGGACTCGGAGGCCACAGTGCCTGGCCACAATTACCTCTGGGACAGTGCTCATGCCTATAGTAGGAGAGGAAAGAACCAGAATGAGTCAGGATTTACACCAAAACAAGATCTCTCCAAGGCTGCAAGCCACGATCCTACCTCCAAGCACACAGCCTTGTCTCATTCCCCCCAGATCTGTGTCTGAACTCTGTAATAGTTAAAGGCTGTGATATGTACAAGGTTCAAATAGCTGCAGCACTACAATTACAACTCTGCTCAGCACAGTAAAACTCCTGCATTTCATCCTTGTGCCACAGCTTCCTCCTCAAGATGTGTCAGACTGCTTGCAGACTTGGTAAGGAAGTTCTGATGTGCTGTGTCATTTGGCTCTTCCTTGGCTAAAAAAGCTATTGCAAATAGAAATGGCTTTGAGGGGAGCTGAGCTCCTTTCCTCACACACAGTGAATCTGCATGTATTAATGAACAGACTTCCATGAGCCAGGGGTCATGCAAGGAATCATAGCTGGAGGAATCATATGGATCATGGCACTTAAGTTTCTTGTACATAGTTGGGAAGGTATCCATGATTACCATCCCTGAACAAGACTCATAAGGAGGTATGGATTGGAGAGAAAAAGCACAGTGAAAATCTCTACAGTGTCAGAATTAGAGGAAAAATACTAGAAAAATACTTCATTTTTATTGGGCCCCTCTCAGTCCTCCTGAAGTGGAGCCATCTGAGCACGAGAGATTTTGTGTTTGGGAAACAAACACAAAGTTGTGCCGAGATCCCTGTCCTGCGCAGCTGTAAGCACAGGGACTTTCTGCAGATCCTCCCAGGAGCTGCACTAAGCCACTGCAGAATGAAGCAGAAATACACAGAGCTCATTTCTCCAGCCCCAGGAGACCTAGAGAGCCAAAGACTGAAGCAAGTCAGCCTTGAGCAGAATTAACTGTTCAATGCATGTGCCCAAAGAACCCTGGCAACCCAGCCTGGCAGCTCACCCACAGCATCAGCTCCCAGTGCCTGCAGCAGGCGGCACTCAGCGATGGTCTCATAGCAGGGCCCGGCCAGCATGCAGTACACTCCTTCCCTGGTGAAGCTCAGGAACCCTAGCTCCTGTGCACTCTCCATGGCCAGGCCAAGCAGGTCTTGTTCATAAGCATCTGACATGCAGGGAAACCTCACTCCAAACCTGAAAGGCAGTAAAGGACATGGCCGTGTGATAGTGCTACTGCTCCCTCCATCAGAGTCCAGGGATGGTCGTTCTTTGGAGAAAAGGGAAGTGTTAAGGGCAGAACTGCCATGGATACAATCTCTCTCATTCCACTGTTACCATCAGGTAATTCTGCCATCAATCATGAAATAATTTGGTTTGGAAGGGACCTTCAAAGGCCATCTCATCAAAACCCATGCAGTGAGCAGGGACATTTTCAGCTAGATCAGGTTGCTCAGAGTCCTGTCCTACCTGACCTTGAATGTTTCCAGGAATGGGGCACCTACCTGGGCATGGAATTCCTGCTAGATCTAATCACCCAAGACTGTCAGCACACAGAGGCTATGGCTGTTGGAAGGGCTGGCACTACTTCCCTACTGCAGGAACCCTTCTGGAATGGTATTTCAAGGGCTTCTGTCTCTAGCAAGCAATGATGGCCAGTTGTGTCTCTGCTCATGATGACTTTTAAACATTCCCCACCAGACAGTTGCTGCTCTTTGGGCTCTCTGAGGCACAGAGTCCCTCAGGCTGTCCCTGAGTGGGGGTTTGATGGAGCATCAGTCCCTACATTTAAGGCCCATCACAGCAGGCAGCTACTTTACATCTTGGAGCTCCAGGGCCGTATTTTAGGTAGATTTCATCTTCTGCTTCAGAACTGTGTCTCTTGCTTTAGGAATCAAAGTAGCAGCCTGGTCCTGCTCCTGATGGAGGGAATTCTGCTCTTTACTCAAGGAGAGCAGAAGTAGATGGCAAAGATTGTTATGCTGCCACTGAGGAAACCTGGAAAATAAACTCTTAGCCGTGTTCACCAATACAGTTCAGTAGGAGTGGACCAGGTCCCTCATTTATGCTCTTAAAGCTTCTGCCTGTTTACATGTTCTTCCAGCTGAATGCTTAGGGCAGTAGGTGGCTTATTTTGTTTTTATAAACACTAAATATTATATAAATAAAAACAAACTTTCCCTTCTGGTCTTAGGCAATAAGTATTCATCACCATGAAAATTGCTTCCCTTTTCTGAAGGATGGCCAGCAATGCAGAAACCCAATTTCTAATTTATTTAAAAAATATTATTTCCACATCACTTCATTGCCTCTAGTTTTGCTCTGTTGTGCTTAGATAAATCCTTCCTGGTAGGTCAGCTGGACAGGATTTTACAAGTTTGCTCAGCTAAATCTCTGCAATACTTTGAAATCCGATTCATAAAGACCTTTTGCCCATTTTGATGCCTTGGTCAGCAGTACAAAAGTCACCTGCCAAAGCACTGCAGTCTTCACCAAGAAGCTGCTTTTGGGAGGCAATGAGGCAGCTCTGCTGCCTTTGAACATTGTCCAGATGCAGTTGTTTGATTGGAGTTTCTCCTTCTGCTCCAGAGCAATTATGCAAGTCCAGAGAGCTTTAAACACTCCACGTGGCTTCCCTGCTTTTGATCCCTTTCCTCCAACCCACAGCAATACCTACAAAAATCTAAAGATGTTCCACTTCAAATGAGTACTGTCCTCTTGCCATGGAATCACAGCACAGTGACTGTTTCTCCTGAGGGAGCTGCCAGCACCTTTCAGATTCCTTCAGAAGCAAGAGCCAGGTCTGCTGTTACATCAGGAAGGAACCAACTGGAAACCAGGCAGGCCACCTTACTCTCAGCAGAACTTTCTCTCTGGAAAGATCGGAGGACAATCCAGATGCCTGCCCTGCAAACCTGCCCAGTTTTCAAGATGGGCCTTCCACCTTACCAGTCTCATGGTGCCTTGGAAGGATTTTGGGATCATAAATTCACTTTGGAAGGGACCTCGAGGTCATCTAGTCCAGCATCCTGCTCAAAGCAAAACCAAATCTGGTGGCAACTGCAGTTCAGGGATGAGGATACGTTAGAAACTCCTCTCTGCACTGTCCATAAGGTAAAAATTTTGGTACACAGCCAGTACAGGAAATCTGATTTCCCAGTTCAGCCAGCAGCAGGTGTCTCTTACAGTCTCAAAGTCTCTGCAGAAGGTACCAAGACAATCACCTCCGATCATAGCGATGCCTTCAGTGAATGCAAAGGCATCCCAGTTTAAAGACCTGGATACAGCAGTGGCTTTTAGGAAATTCAGAGGTTTCATCTTTGCTCTGCCCTCCACTTACTGCCTGGCTTCTGCTGACCCACTCCATCACACCAGAAATGGCTGTTGATAAACCCAGGCTGGAGACAGCACAGTTCACTGATTGCTCAGTTAAGAGGAACCAACAGAGAGAGGGGCTGATAAGAAGGGGAGCAGTGGGTGTCTTTAGCAGATGGTACAGCTGGTCATGTCAGGAGAAGGATCAGAAGCCTACTTGTACAAATTAAAACCTTCTGAGCGTTTGTGTGTAAACTCCTTGTAGGCTTGTAAAAGTAAGCAACAGCAAAGGGAAGGCAGGGCAGGTGGCACAGCATACACAGAGCTATTGCTGTAACTCTTCCCTTGTGGTAACCTGGAACCAAACTCTCTCTCTCAGTAAATATCTGTCAGTAGGGACAACTGGCAGCCCCAGCCTGTGGCTGAAGGAAGAAAGGATTAATTGGTAACATGGAGCTGATGCTTTCTTACTTACCTCTCATCATTTGGTCCACGCAGGGGATTCTGCCCTCCCAAGCCAAGCAAGCTGATGTGATCCTTTATGAACATGATGTCCCCCACCTGGAATTGGGGATTCAGTCCTCCAGCAGCATTTGTCACAATCAAGATCTCCACCCCCAGGAGAAAGAACACCCTGATGGGAAAGGTGACCTACAAGAACCAAAAGCATTTGTGCAATGAGTATCACAGTCAGCAGAGAGCCACTGCTACTACATTTGTAATATCACAATTTGTGGATGCAAAGAGTCTACATATGGAGACAAAACAACCTTCTTCAATTTAAAACATTCCTCTAATTTAAATAGAAGGCTAATGCTTTTTAAACAAATTAAACATAATATTGCAATGGAATAAAATCTTGCATTAAAATCCAAGACCACACTTCCTAGAGTTGCACTAAGGTCAAATAAAGGTGGTACAGAAAGAACACGCAGAGAGTTTTTGCTCACTGCCAAGGTCTTGCAGAGATCAAACCACTTTGCTGATTGAAGTAACTACTTATGCACAGGGACTTGGAGAGTAATCCAAAGTTAAGGAACAACTGGGAGCTGGAGAAAAAAAAAATTAAGTAGTTTGATTTTGAGGAGTCACAAAGAAATTTGGATGATACCTGCTATCAATCAAATGCTACTCTGAGCAAAAGATTTCCTAATAATGGACACCACTTCTTCAAGAAATTAGTTAATTTTAATAGACAACCATGTCTTGATAAAGTTAGTTTTGTACTGAGTGATTTTAAAATAGTTGTTTTCTACAAGAAGTAGAGTGGTGCCAAAAAATTAGTTTATATTCAAATGCAAACAACCTCAATGCAAAAAGGCAAATCTCAGCGCTATCCAAATTTTAAAAATAAACAAATATTATTGTTGTTTTCTAGCAGAAAAGTACATATGTGCACAGCAGGTAACATAAATCTCTGCACATTCCAGTATGTTAGCTGAGAGGTTATAGAAGCTTGCAGTAGCCTGGGAACTTTTTCTAGGAAAAAAAAAAAAAAAAAAAAAGCTGTAAACTATACAAATGCAATAGAAGATTAAAATAGATTATTCTTATCAAAGTTTTCTGGTGGCTGATTTAAATCATGATTAAATTGACTAAGTTAAAGCATGTAAATTAATCTGCCTTCTATGATAAACTATTCCTCCCTGCAAGAGTAGCAGGGTCAGCCAATTTGTGTGGCCGTGCAGCATCACCTTCACCCAGCAGAAGCCAGCCACCTCTTGGTTTGAACTCCCATTTTTTCCTATGGGGGAAGATCTGAAATCTAAGAAAGACTCATTTCAAGAGCAATGTAAGTTCATTGCAAGAGCTAACATCCTGCAGCTAGATAGCAAGGCAAGCAGTCACTTCTGCAGCTTTTACAACACATCTCCCCTATGTGAATATTTTCCTTAAGGAGAGAGAACTCACCGTGCTGAAAGAGTAGCCTTCATAGGAGTGGAAACGTCCCTGCATGCACACACAGGGCTGCCCGTTCAGCTCCCCAAACACCAGTCTGCCAACATGCCCTGCCACTGGAAATTAACAGAGTCTCAGTTTAGTTACAGGTCTCAAGGACTTTGGCTTTAGAGTGATCTGTTAGTTGATGATTTTGTTTACCACAGGGCCAAGCACTGCAAAAGCAGGAGCTGGAAGTGAAATAAATAAATACATATTTCTGTGTTATGATATTTATGGGGTTTTTTACTGTGAACACACATTTCACCAGTGTGGGACTGGTTTGCACACTGGAGCGATCCCTGTGTGAGGCTGTGCTGCAGGCTGCTGGTGGGTGGGGCGCTGATGCCCTGAGCTGTGCTCACCCGTGCTCCGTGGGAAGTGAGGGATGTCCTCGTACAGGAAAACTGTCTTGTTATCCAGCAAATCAGCCAGACCTCCCAGGCCAGAGCCGCAGATGATGGCGATCCTGGGCTGCTGGGCAGCACGGGCACGCAGCCACTCTGCTGTTTCCTTATACACCTCGTAGCTGTTTCTGCAGGGGGAGAACAGGTCAGTGAGATTATCAGCCCATTCAAAGAACGAGCTTCAAAGGATAAAAGTCCTTAAAAGGTGCAGAGAAAAAGGAATTTCATTAAGACTATAATAATAGAAGCTTCACTGCTATTATTGAAGATGTATCACTTTTAATCTCATGTATTTTACCCGACTACAGGGAAATCATTTGAATCCCCTTGGCTGGTTTCATTCTGTAGATGAAGAATGGCTAATGATACCTAGATCACAGAAATGTCACAAGGCATAATCACTCCTGCTTCTGATGGGCTCTGGTCTCTCCTGAGTTACTGAAGAAATGCAAAAGCACAGTTAGACTGAGAAATTCCAACCTACATGAGTGTGCATGGGAATGTCCAGCCTCTGACAGGGAAATCCAAGTGTGGAGCTCTGAAGACACCTGAACATGGAATGCTGTGCTGATGAAGGAGTCATCTGTCATCTACAGCAGGTAAAGATTCAGGTAAACTTCTGAGACATGAGTCAAGCACCATCTACAGAGATGGAGAAGCCAACCTCTCTAAGTGTTGAGTGCCATCAGCTCCCACTACTTCCATCCAGGCTGGTACCACATGTCAGACACCCACCTACCTTCTTGATACCTCGTGCCTTCAGTACAGAAGGATAAACATGGAGATCTTACTCAGCCTCTTCTCTCCCACGGAGTGGGCATGGGATCACGCCTGCAGTCCAGACATAGCCAAGAGGCCCAATGACATCAGTCTCCATCAAAACAAGTGAAAGACAGAAATCTGGGCTCCAGATCTTAGACTGATTCAGAGAGGGACCAAATACCTTGGTTAAAAGTCTTATCCAGCAGGGAACCCCACTGCCTGAAGGTGGAATAGAAGTTGGCATTACAGTGCCTGTTGTATATCTGTCTCATGGGAAGGGAGAAAAGTTCAACTTTTAACCTCTTAGCCCAGTATTCAGATGCCTTAATCACAGTTTTGAAACAATCAATAGCAAAATAATCCTATAATCCTGTTTCCAATAGGACAATGCAGATACTTTCTGAAAGTTAATATCAAAGTTGACTGGAAGCTATCCTCAAAAGCAGGGATACTAATGGCAGTTCTTGGAAGCAACTCAATCATTACCATTGATGAGTAGAATTAATGATTGTACATGATAGAGGACTGGGTGCTGGAGAGAACCAACACAAGCAGGGGCAGTGGTTCTCTCTATGAAAAGTTGATCTCATTATTGAGAGGTGAGAAAATCAGATACCGTGAGACTGAAGGTGATGTAAAATTGACTGCAGGTGGTGATAAGCAGTCCAGGAATGTTTCTTTTGGTTCTTTTTTATCAAGTCTCTTGTTTCAACAGGTGTAAACCTTAGTAATGCTGTGATGCTGCTCTCAGCAGTCTTAGAGGACAGACAGAAAAGCTTTCAAAGTGATGCTCCTCACTCCAGGAGGTCTCAGGCCACTAAAAGGATTTGAGTGTCTGTGTACAACTGGTTCCTCTAACTGAAGTACCAGATATTGAAACAAAGGTTCTCAGTTCTATGCTTTTCCTTTCTTTATACTGACAGGGTCAGTAGTTACTGCACAGGTGTTTTCTGTAAGCATTAATCTCTTAGCTGTCTAGTTACTACTCTAAGTCTCATCCAGCATATGATACACCAAACTTACAGTCCTGGTTACAAACTGTGATGTCAAAAATACCCAGAAATGTCATAAACCTGCAATCCAATGGGAAGAAATAACTTCCATACACATAGATTAAAATAAAGAGTCATACTTAGCTGAAGTACTTTTCAAAGGAAAAGTTTGGAAATTTGAGAGTTTATTTACCCCAACATACTGAGTTTTCTAAGTGTATCATGAGCTCCTGAAATAAGCAGGAGCTGTGAAAATGACATTAATAAAGACTACACTTGACTACGTTATCACTTGCTCCCAGACAAAAGCTTTAAAAGTACTTTACATACATTAATGAACAATTCCCCATAACTTCTTGAATAACTGTAATCCTTGTTTAGAAATTCAAGGGAACCAAGAGAATTTATATGTAATACCCAAGCTCTTGACATACCTGTGGCAGGCATGAGCAAAGAACAAGGTCACGAGGGTCTGCTCTTCCTCGTGATGATAATACTGCTTGTTTCAGTTTTTTGGGGTTTTTTTTCAAAAAGTGCATAAACCATTGCAAAATAACATTAAAGAATGGATATTATTCCTATATCCTCAGAAATTTTAGGAATGTGGGATGGAACCCATTCAATGTCTGCTGAAGACATCAGGATTGACTGAGCTATGCCAAGTTTTTTCCTTTTAAACAGAAGATATTAAAATACTTCTTAACCTAAGAAGTAAATCTCCAGTGCTGCATATGTTTCCTTGCCTGAAAGGAGCTCCAGCAAGTGCACAGGAGCCTGGCAGAGCCCTGTCCATCCCAAAGGCTTTGGGCACATCAGAGCTGTCCCCAGTGCTGAGAGCACAGCGATGCCAAAATTAATCTGCTTGCAGTATTTAGCTTTCAGAAACCTTCCGGATGACATCAAAAGGACTGGCAAGCACTGATAATTTCTGAATGCAAGGGAGATACCTGCTCAGCAGGAGCAAAGGGGGAGTTTGACCTCTGGGTCACCAAACAGAGTGTTCAGCCTGGAACTGCATGAGCACAAGGCCTGTGCAAGCTTTTTGACAGCTTGAATTAATACATGTAGCACAAAGGCCCCTCTAGCTGCTCTAACAATGCACACCTAATAATAGTGCTCGGTAGCATCGCTTTGGATTAAACCACAGGATCAGCCGAAAACAAAATCCCCTTTTTTGTGATTGCACTGGAGAAACGCCTCTGTTGTGAAATACAAGACTGTAACGGATGACAGAGCTTTTATGGCATGAAAAAAACCCCACCCTTATTTTGCTTCTAAACTGGCTGAAAGTAAATCCATGTAAAAAAGCAGACATATCCCAACAAACAGCTAAAGCATTATGTTTGGGGGCACACGGCCATACGTATTCACAGTCTGTGCCTCTCCACAGGAGATATTTGCCTCTTCTGGCCCATAACCTCTCCCAAGGTCACCTACTTGCTGCCATATTTCATAACACCAGCACCTGCACAGGCAGATGGCCAGATTCCTCTCCAATAATAAGATGTTTACTTCTGAGCCGCCTTTGTCTGACATTTATTGAGTGCCCAGTAGAAAGAAAACAAGGAAAAGAAAGCAAGGAGGAAGAGCGATGTAATTTCGTTAGCCCCATCCAGCTTGGACATCTGTGCATCCCCTATTTCACAGCACCTTACCTGTCTTCCTCAGCATAGGCCATCCTCCTCCTCCTCTCTGGTTAAACAAAAGAAGGGGATGGTTGCTGGAGATGGAGCTGCAGGGTTGACCAAAGAGCACAGGCCTACTGAACCTGCAGAAGCTGCTGCTGCTGTCTCCGGCAGTGAGTCAGGGAGGTGTGTCCCAGCTTCTCTCTGCTGTCCCATGAGCATGTCTAATCCTCGAGTAGGAGTGGCATGGTCAGAACATCTGCTTTTCTGGCCTCACCCCACATGACACACATGCTCTAGAGCTCTGCAGAAAGCTTACAGGCATGCACACACACACACACCCTGTAATGCAGGTTAAGCCTAGAAATTTCACACGCATGCACACAACTTTTCAGCGGCTGACAAGGGATCTGCCTGGATTTGCACCTCTTGTGTCACCTGGGAACCAGCTGGAGTCACCTGCTCCAGTGCAATTCAAACCCCTGGGACTGTGCAGACTCTGCGAGATGACCTGTAACACCTACCACTGACACCAGACCTTTCCATACCTCGCATCATTACCTCCCCATTCTTTCAAGACAACCAGGGGTGATGACCCATTAGCTCCCCTCAGGGTCTTTTGTTCATATTTAATTGCCTCACCCTTTCCAAAAGGAAATACTTCTTTGAGATATGCTAAACCTCTGCTCAGCAGATTATGGGAGACACATGAAAGAAGACAGACACCCCATGATCTCTCCCTTTAATTTTAGCTTTGCTGTGTATGAAAACAAATATAAAAACAACCTTGTCATATGAATCTGTTTGTGCATCAGTGTTTGATCCCAACAACTGATGTGAACCACATTTTACAGAGCCAGAGATGTTTCCAAGACAATTGAATGCCAAAAAAATTCAAGAAAAGCAATGATGAGTAGAGACCTTACACGCCCCAGCTGAAAGGCCACATCTACAATATGCACTCACAGCTTAATAGATCCAAAATGGACACACGGGGGTAGAATTTATAAATATCTCAAGCAGGGAAAAAAACTTCAATTAGAACTTGTTAATTCTTAGACAAATCAGCCAGACATTAACAAAAATTCAGAAAACTGGGCATTACCCATTTCAGGTCTTGGATTTCTTATTTCTTACATTCCTCTTTCTTTTATGATCTTGAAGACCTTGCATCAAACAGACCATTGGTGCCCCAGAAAACTGTCTCTGAGAACTTTGATGTTGAAAAAGGTAATAAATGCAGCAAGAAAAAGCTAGGCTTTTTTACAGAGAAATATACTTCATGCCCAGAAACCCAGTGAAGCCAGCACAGGCTGGGAGTCTGCAACAATCAGCAGAATTTAAAAATACAATTCTGTTTAATTTGTTGAGAAATACAGTTGGCACTGAAGAAATCGAAAATGGACCTGAAGAGGAACCATAATGAGGACCTTTCCCGTCAAGTTCTTGACCATCTCCCTTAAGTTCACACTTTCATTTCCTTCTTACTTTCTCTTAGAAAGCTCAAAATGCCTCTTCTACAGAGACAAGCAGGTGGGGTGCTGCCACTTCATTGCTGCACTGGCATGGTGCATCTCACTCTTGGTTTGCTGGAGGTAGTGGGAAAATCAACATTAAGGATCTATAAATCATTTTCCCTTCTATGCCCTCTTTCTAACTCTGTCTTTACCATGGTTCCCCTAATTTTTCAGCTATGTCTCTTTTTTGTCATTCTCGTTCTGAATCTTGGTCATCTCTGTCTCTCCCTGTTCTGGGTATATCCTCCTTTTTTCGGTATTGTTTTTCTGTACAAAGCACAGCAGACTGAGAGCAGAGATGGTTTTAGGTAGATTTAACTGCACCAACCCCTGTGCCCAAAGAGTGCCCACACTGCTTGGCTGTGAGCCAGTGTGCCAAAGGATTCTGCAAGTCACCATCACCCCAAGCAATTCACCCAAACCCAAGGTCTTAGAGCCACTCCCAGCTGATTCTAGTCTTTCTGCCCTCTAGAAGTCCAGGCTCCTCTTGCCAGTACTCAGAACTTCTTTGAAACCCATTACTTGCTGCCATTAAATTAAATTACAGAGCAATGTTAGGCCCTTAATGTTGATTTTCCATATAGTTTGTTGGTATCAGCAGAGTTCTGATGCCCCCCAGATATGTTCCCTTCTTCAGCCTTAATCTGATTACATTCATTAATCTGATTCTTTTTTGCAAAGCAGACAAGAGAGATCAGACAGCCTGAGAGCTCTTCCCAATTTGCTCTCATCTAAGACAATCTCCTTCCTAGTTCAGATTTACATGGAAAACAGGATTATCAAAAAGGGGGCATTTTACCTATCTTTCTGCAGTGTCTGTTATTTAACAGCAACAGAAATTATTTGAGTTTTAACCTGTAATGCCGCATTGGCTGGACAAGTACGAAATAAAAGTTCACCCTACTAGGACAAAATTAATTTGAGCACTGAGGGCATTCATGCCAATTAGACTGCAGGGAATATTCCAAATCAGATTTATCTAGAAAAAGAAGGTATTGAATAGATTGCATAATGCTGGAAAAAAAAGCATTGAGATTCTTCTGTCCTGAAGGAATCTCAGTTGTCTTTGTCTGTATGTGTCTGCAGCAATTTGTATCTATAATCCTGATTTTACTGCCTTGGCTGTCATTCAAGCCCTGCTTCTGTAGTGAGAACTTCAACTGCTACAGGATGCAGACACAATCACCTGAAATCATTTTCTAACAATGCCATACATCCCTACAGCAATTTCCATCTAAAGAAGCATCGTGAAGTGTTTTGCAGGCATTTCATCAAAACATTTAATTAATGCTTTAGGGTAAGTCTCCACTTCCCTGTGTGCTGACATTATCACAGTATCAAATTATCTTGCAGTCTTCTCACACGTACCGCACATCACTCTTTGGGAAGGGGAACTGAGCTGCAGAAATATTCACAGAGTGTCTACACAGTGGGGTCACCCAGCCCAGAACAAAGTATCCCCCCAAAGCACTACAGGCATTACCATGCCCTTAGAGGTGCAGTGCTCACTTAGCTGGGGGGCATTCCTCCCAATTCTCTCATACTTAAAAAAGCCAGGATTGTGCCTTAGTGTTTTGGAGGAAGGTGAAATGGCTAAAGCCTGGAAAGATTTTGCTTCTCTGCTGATTACTGAAAGCACACGTTACAGGTTTGATTAAAAAATTACTGCCAAGAATTATTCAGGAATTTTGCAGCAGTTTGGAAAGGCTTTGTTCGAGAAGCTCATTATTGCCTGTACACTGGCTAGGCAGACAGCCACTGGAGTGTTACTAGCCACAAGAAAGGTAAATAACATCAAATTATAGTTATTCCCCAACGGATAATTTTAATAACAATCTCTAGCAATATCTGCCTGGAGCGGTGTGCGTGCTGCTCATTGTATTTCGAAAGAAACAGACCTCTGACCACAGTGAATGCAGCAAAGGGTTGGCCAGGGGAACAGAAAACCAGACGTTCAAAGAGCCTGTCATGGTTAGCTGAGCAAAATGAGAGCAAAGCAATGCTTCCATGACAGCCTAAAAATGTTGCCATGGAGGCAGGAGAGATACAGAAGCTTAAGACAGGCAGCAGGAAACCGAGGAGATGCGTGTTCAGTTAGGCCAGACGTCAGAAAAAAGCTTCCAGCTGCCCAAAATGTGCAGTTCTAAACAGCCCTCCTGTGAGGGCAGTGGGAAAAGGCTTTTAGGACAGAGATCAGTTAATGTAAAGGGTTTATGATGTTTACTGGCAGGGAAGCAGCCACAGCACCCACAAATTGTGTGCCTACTCTGTAAAACCTCACCATCTTTATAAGACTCAGGCAGAAAGAGGAAGCAACTTGATAAAAAACGTGAATAAAAGATACCACAGAAATCAGTAAAAGAGCAGAGATGTCCTAATACCAGCCAACACTTTCATCTTCCAGCTCTAGGAGATGTATCAAACAGCAAAGGGTAGGACTGGGTTGTGGCTATGGGAATTTGTGGAAGCAAAAGCACCTGTGGCAAGGAACTTAGAAAGAGTATAAAAAGGATTATTTGGGGATTTTAGGGGAAGGAGTTGTACCTTCTGAAGATACACAAAGCAGGGATCAGCAGAATGCCAGGTTTGAGGTGAATGGATGGGCTTTTCAAAGTGGAAGTGCTTTGAGGCAGGCAAAAAAATCAGAGAGTTCAGGGGAAAGCGTGGTGGATGGCTGAAACAATCCTTCAGTGAGGATAAGTGGAAAAGAAACAACAGATCCTGGTGGACTAGAGACTAAAAAAGGCCAGGTACCCCTCTGGCCTACAATAAACACAAGTAAATTGAACTAAAAATTATAAGGAATAGGGAAGAAATGCTTTCAGGTCTGTCACAGAAGAAAACACTTCTCAGATAATTAAATAATACTACACAGCTCCATGTATCACTAAGAATCCTTGGCAATAGGTATATTTCCCTATTCAACACAGGTAAATGCATTTCATATCCTGGCACCACAGCCAGCTGCTGGCCTGGGGCTCCAATATGCTTCTCCATATGAAAAATATGATTTCTCCCTAGGAAAGCCACTCAGGCATATCAAAACAACACAGGACCAAAGTTTATCCTGCTCTGTGGTCTGGTTTGCTCTTCAATAATTGATAATACTTTCACACAGTGAAATGCCAGACCTTTCACTAGGTCTTAAGACCATGTCCTCATCTCCCCAAAGCCCCCTTTGGAAAACACTGATTTCTGGAGGTCAGGAGATGAACACAGTACCACACTTGTAGTTGTAGTTTGTCAGGATGTATTTGTGCTTTTCCAACAGGATCAATGCTTCCTCATTATCTTGTTTGTGGAGCAATAATAACACATTATTGAACAGTCAATAAGTTTTCCCTTTTCATTTCAATGAGTTTTGTTTAAAGAAGCAAAGGTTAGACAATTGTACGTAATTTTCACTATCTGGCTACGTCAGACACTGTTTACTGGAGTTTCCCAACTCACTTTCCTTATAGCAGATAATGGCTGCAATTCCTCTGGTGATGAAAGTGAAACCAAAGTCTGCCTGACTTTGGACTGCAAGCCAGAAGCAGAATGAGAATGACCCTTACAGATCAGTCCCCAAGGTCATGGAAACCCACTTCATTAAGGGCAGCCAGCTGTTCCAGCATCATGCACCACATTGCAATAGATAGATGTGATTTAGATACCACACTAGAAAATTTTAGATACTCTATTAGCAATAAATCTAATCATAATCATCCATATAATCACTGTGGATGATTCTTCTCATGTCTGACTGAGAGCCTTCTCTCAACTGCTCAGCCACACCATTGCTATCACCCCAGTTTACAAATATCTTCCATCTGGCACAATGATAGATAAAACTATAGTGAGATCTGGTGCAAAATTATGTGGGTTTGGGACTGACCTTTAGAAGCAGTGAGAAGTACTAGCTATCCCACGGAATCTATGGAAGTTTCTTCCATGGCTCAGCATAGTTTCCCCAGACATGCACATATCCAGTAGGACTGAAAGAGCTCCCAAACACTCCAGCAATACTCCCCAGCTCCATCACATAATAGAGTTTTACCACATATCTACAAAAGAAAAAAAATCAGGGGCATAAACACGACTACTTTGTTTTTAATGAGATGTTTAACTTCCTATGTTTCACTGCCCAATATTCCCTTAAAGACAGATGCTTCCATCTGAGGCTGTTGGTGCCACAGCTGTGCACACAGGTTATGGTCTGACTGGGAAAATATCATCTGTAGATCAGCTGATAAAAGTTTAGCCCCATAGAAGAAGGGCTAATGCAGGAAGAAAGTGCTATGTTCTCATTTTAAGTATCTTACATGGACCAAAAACCCAAAACCAACAAACAAACAAAAGAGAGACATTATTTTGCATAAGATAGAAATGTCTACTCAAATTTCTGCTTTAACTTGAAGAGATATCAGAAGACATAGGAGGATCCTGAAGCTCACAAGCTGAGTTAAAAGTTTAATTTCAGAAAAAGCATCACATTTTTCTTAAGCATGCTATTCAATCACATTTATTTTAGCTAGGACTCTTGTGCTGTCATGTGCTCAGTGATGAATTGTTCTCTCCTGTGATTTGGAAGAGCCTTATCTCCAGGAGTCCAGGGGAGTGTGACACTGAGAAGCTGCAAGCTACAGTAAAAGCCTGTCAGGGTAGAAATGCAAAGGTCAAGTCTTGCTTACATACCACTTTCCCCTACGAGCTGAATTGTAGCTGTTCTCTTGGTAGCGTTATCCAAGCACTCCAGAACTCAAGAACATGTGAAAAGTGATGTGTTTAAGAAGAAATTAGAAAGAATCAACCCTTAAACTCAATGCTTTAATTACCTACAGTCCACAGAAGTCAGTCAGTGTAAGCCTTGTAGCTGATGTGTGAGTACACAGAAACAACAAAAGGAAGGCAACCAAAACATCACAGCACCACTGGAGGTATCAGAGAGAAAACCAAAACTAAAGGAAAGCTCTGTTCGGGCTTTTACTACAAACACAAACATTTCCGACTGTAACATATCTTTGACCTTCTCACTAGCTTTAAATTCTCATGAGACAAGATTTTAGCAATGCCATTACTGTGTGCCCTGTACAATCAAGACCAGGCACCGAAGAACCCAGCACACCCTCAGCTCCACACTCTCAGCTCCCCACCTCACCAGCTGCCCATCTGCTTTCATTCATTTGCCCCAGCTCTCCCTCTGCTTTTACTCAGCCAAAGATGTTGGTTGAGTAAAGGTGATTTTTAAATCGGCCAGTCAAAGGGTGAAGAGGCACTGACAGAGAATCTTCCATCTGCACCTCCGCTCTTTCTCATTAGGTAAAACTTCTTTCTGATGAGGCAGCCAGTAAGTACTATTTTGTTACACTACTATTAGGGGTCAATGTGACAGTCTTGGCTGGAAAAATATTCTCTTTTTTTTCCCCTCGAGGGATTTAAAAAGTTTTAGTCCTGTATTCCTGTTTATGGGTAGCAATGGGATTTTTCTATACTTAAGATTTTTTCTATTTTGTAGTAATATTGCTTCATTTTAGAAAACAAGTAAGCAGTTTAAAAGAGGGGAGCAAAGTTGTCTGGTTATAGATCCCTGTGCTCAGTTATGATTTTAACATACAAATTCTCTCATGTACCTAGAGCAGGAGAAAAGATCCCTATGTATCCATTATTACATCCTTAAGATGGACATGTAAAGAGGTTTTTTAGTTACTAGGCTTCAAGCAAAAAATTCCCAAGTTATCAGTTCTGGAGTGCCTAGTATTGATAGCACTGCATTTCTATACCAAAACTACTTCTGGCTTAGGACTGGATTGAGCTTCATGAAGAATATGTGAGAGTTCAAAAATCAATAGCAGGAAGCCCGGTATTAAAGCAAAAGGATTTCTGCTTACTCATGCTCCATTGTTGGCTATTTGTTCCCAGAAGGGCTGGAGAGTGCCACATTCCTGAACCTGCAGATAGGAAAATCCCCACAATATTTAAAGTCTCGAAAGCAACTTGCACCTGCTGTCCACTGTAATAATGAATATGCTTTGACCTTTCTGCTTCTGTGTGCCGATTAGATGCTGTTTTGCTGTCTAAAGCGTGTGTCTCCAGGGATGCTGCAATGGATGCTCGGTGACGCTCATTATGACTCTGTTAATATTTCAAGGCTGTTGCCTCCTGCTAACCCAAGCTGGGTGTAACAAGTCTCCCGGGGATTTAGAAAGGGCAGCAAGGTGGGTTATTGTGTGAAGAGTCTTCTTAAGTCAGTGCCTTGTGGGTTACAGAGGGCAGAGCAAGCTCTGGAGGAGCATCACTGCTGACTCCGGAGACAGCGTGTGCTGAGCCGCGGCCTCTGCAGGGCTGCGAGAACGATGGCGCTGGGCCCAAGGCATCGGGGAAAAACACACAAGGCACTGAGCCCCGGCCCTGCCTCTCCAGCGGGTGGCCACACAAAGCTTTTCTCTTCCTGAGCAACCTGTCAGCGTTAGCGCAGGGTAAGTGCTGCGCGGATAACTTCTAGCAATGCCGTCCTGCTGGCTCGCCCCGCTGCTCGGAGGCGGCTCCTCTGCTCCCTTTCCCCCGTGAGAAACAGCCGCTCTTGTGCTCCTCTTTAGGAAATGGAGCCGATTAGCCGCGCTGCTGCCCGCCCGGCCTGCGCAGCCTTCGGACTCAGCAGCTCTCCACCCACCGCAGCTGGGAGCCTTGCCCGGCGCTGATGGCAAAAGCCGCAGCAGCGGGAACCCTCCCGGCCCGGACCAGGGCGGTGTCCCCCAGGAGAGGCGTGCCAGGCGGCGGGCAAAGGGCCGGGCTGGGCGCGCTCCCGCCGGTAAGAGCGGAAGCGGCTCCGGGCCGCGCCGCAGCCGCGGCCTCGCGTAGGGAGCGGGCGGCGCGGGGAGGCGCCTGGGGCGGGCGCGGCGCTACGAGCGGCCGGGGCGGACTGAGGCGGCCGGGCCGCGCTGAGGCAGCGGGAGGGAAATGGAGCGCGGGGATGGGTGAGAAGCTGCGCGGTGAGGCGAGCCCAGCGCTCGGTCCTGGCAGGAAGAGGACTGGAAATGACGATGCCTGTTCAGCCGGCGTTTGCCTGTTCTTGCCATGCGCTGAGTGAGCTTGGATTTAGGGTTGAGCTTGTTACTATTATGGCCGGAGCACCTCTGGGACAGGCTAAGAGAGCTGGGGTTGTTCAGCCTTGGAAAACACTCCGGGCTGACCCCAGAGCCCCTTCCAGTACTTAAAGGAGACTCAGGCAAAAGAGGGCGAGTAACATTTTAAACGGGCAGATAGTGGTGGGGCAAGGGGGAACAGTTCTGAACTAAAAGAGGAGAGATTTCGATTGGATGTTAGGAAGAAATTCTTCCCTGTGAAGGTGGTAAGGCCCTGGTTGCCCAGAGAAGCTGTGGCTTCCCCATCCCTGGAAGTGTCCGAGGCCAGGATGGATGGAGCTCTGGTCTAATGGAAGGTACCCCCATGGCAGGGGCTTGGAATGAAATGGTCTTTAAGGTCCCTTCCAACCCAAACCTCTTCTATGAGTAACTGGGGCAAGCTGTAATTAAAAGCCTAAACTTATAGTTGGTGTTTAAATGAAAATAAACAAATTCAGGGCACAATGGTCTGTGTTTTGCCCAGTTTTCCTCTTTCCTCAGAACATCCTACAAGAAAGGATGAGATTGAAGCCAGAGCACAAATGCTTGGAGAACAGTGAAATTAAATCTGCCCGTTTAAAGGCCTTAAATTGGAAAGGCAGGATGAAACCTCAGCTGTGTGTGTGACCATGTGCCTCTCTTCTCCTCAGAGGGCTGATGGTCATGAGGAGAGACAGATGAGGGCTATGGCCTGAGATGCTGCATAGGTTCAAGGGGAAGAGTAAAGCGCTGAGGGTGGCCATTGTTTCCAAAGTTTCTCAGCTCTTTTGGTTTTAATCCAATATTTTCTCAAACTCAATGGTTATGTAACACTTAAGGTCATTGTATTTTGCTTTTGAGGGAATGGGGGGACTTGAGGGATGGCTAAAGTGATAGGCTGAGAGATTTCCCATCTCGGATGTTAGTTTTGATTAAATTATTTTGCTTAAATGAACATTTTAGTTTGGAATAAATTGCTGGCTGATTTCTGGTTAGTGCTTGTCACTGGTGCGGTGTGTGCTTTGTGCTGAGCAGTGGAGCAGATTGCAGCAGCCTCATCAGCTTTGTGTGCAGCGTGCTCATATTTATTGGTCTTTACCCACTCGCACCACAACACTTGTCACTACTTTCTTCTCTAACATCAAGCACATATTCCCATTGACCACAGCTGCAACCAAGTCCTCTCGCTTCAGGTTTATCACAGTTTTTTCAGTCGTTAAAGGAGGGCATAAGGGTTTGCAGTCATCTGGCAGAGAGTGGTAATGCTGAGCAGAGAAAAGGGGTTTTGCTCACTGGCTCGTGTCCAGCATCCCTCCAGGGCCCTTCAGCTGAGGGGCAGTTCTCGAAGGTGCCAATGAGGGGCTCCTCCAGCATTATGGTGGGTTTGGTGGAAGAGGTGAGAGCGTTGATCCCACTTGGGAAATTGGAGGAGCAGCAGCTGTGCTCACTCTCAAAGTTGCTTTTGCTTGTGGCTCTGCACCCTCCATCCTTTGAGCTCTCAAATGAACACTGCAAGAATCAGATGATAAAATTTCAGGACCACTTGCTGAATTTGGAGAGCTTGTGGTGTGTTCTCTTTTGTGACTGAGAGAGATATTTGTGTTTAAGTGTTTAGACCCATACACTGAGCAGAATATTGAGTCAGTGAAGGGCCAAGCACCAGCAAACTCTTCACTTACTGTGTAAATAGCAAGAAGGGCCATGGAATTGATGAACCTCCTGATTTCCTTATTGAATAACAGCCTTATTTAGGATAGCACACATTTACTTTCCTCATTGGTTTATTATTCCATGAAACATTTACCTCTGTTCCAGAATACAGCTGTTAAGCAGGACACATTTTTATTTTTTATAAAAAGCTTTTCCTGTTTCTGTACTGGTATGATTGGAATGACGTGGTTTCTTCTCCCTTGATGTTGTCCAGGTTGTGAATCCACCCAAGAATGGATAAATGTAAGCAGCCTTATGTTAACCAGAAGACCAGCCTTGAAAAGTTCAGTCCTGAAATTCTTTCTGAAATTGAGAAGCTCTTTGCAAAGAAGTTTACTTACACTAAGCCAGTGAATGATGAATGGAAGCTGCCAGATCCCAGCAATGCTTTTACATGTGATCATGTGGAATTTCACTCACTCCTGGCTCTGAAGGACTCAATGAATCAAGTGAAGAACCAGCTGAGTGATAAGAACCTCGAGGATTGGCATCGGCACACCTCCTTTACCAATAAAGCAGGGAAAATAATATCTCATGTGAAGAAATCTGTGAATGCTGAGCTCTGTACCCAGGCATGGTGCAAATTTCATGAGATTCTATGCAGTTTTCCTCTTCTCCCAGAAGAAGCTCTTCAAGATGGAGAACTGAATTCTGTCCATCTCTGTGAAGCACCTGGAGCTTTTATAGCCAGCCTTAACCACTTCTTGAAGTCCCACCATGTCCCTTGCCACTGGAATTGGGTAGCTAATACTTTAAACCCTTATCATGAAGCCAATGACATCCTTATGATGATCATGGATGACCGTCTGATAGCAAATACATTACCTTGGTGGTACTTTGGCCCAGATAACACTGGGGATGTGATGACATTAAGACATCTAACAGGACTTCAGAGCTTTGTGAGCAATATGACCACAGTCCACTTGGTAACTGCTGATGGCAGCTTTGATTGCCAGGGAAATCCAGGTGAGCAGGAAGCTCTTGTTTCACCCCTTCATTACTGTGAAGCAGTCACTGCTTTAATGATCCTGGGCACTGGAGGATCCTTTGTTTTGAAGATGTTCACTCTGTTTGAACACTGTTCTATCAACCTGCTCTTTCTGCTAAACTGCTCTTTTGAGGAGGTCCATGTCTTTAAACCAGCCACCAGCAAAGCTGGAAACTCAGAGGTCTATGTGGTTTGTCTTCGCTATATGGGCAGAGAAAACCTTCATCTGCTTCTTCCTAAAATGACGCAGAACTTTGGAACAGAAATTGTCAACAAAGCCCTTTTCTCCCAGCATACTCTACCAGAATCATTCCTTAGAACACATGAAGAGTGTTGCGTGTTCTTCCACAAGTGCCAGGTAGAGACTATCTCTGAGAATATCCGTCTTTTTGAGCGCATGGAAGAAGCAGAGCAGATGAAACTGAACCAGTTAAGAGACTGTGCAGTAGAGTTATTCATGAAAAAGTTCCACATGAAACCCATTGGCAGAAATAACTGGCTTGTCAAGAAATCCCAGGCTGGTTGCAGCATGAATGCAAAATGGTTTGGGCAAAGAAACAAATATTTTAGTACATACAACGAAAGGAAGATGATGGAAACCCTGACATGGAATGATAAAGTGGCAAAGGGTTATTTTTATCACTGGGCTGAGGAACATAGTTTAAATAATGCTGGGAACATGTGCATCCTGGAAGGACCATTTCCTAACCTTGAATGTAGCTTTTGGTACATTTTGGAAGGAAGAAGATTGCCAAGGGTAAAGTGTTCTCCATTTTGTGATGTTCAAGTCTTAGAAAATCTTAATGAAGCTGTGAAGGAGTTGGGTGGGGGGAGGCTAAAAAGCAGATCAGTGCTGCAGCCTTGTCGCTCTTGTGAAGTTCTTCCTGGGGAACTCATACTGGCAAAAGTGTCTGATCTTTCCAGGTGCCATCAGGAAGTCCTAAGTGAAAGTTGTAGTGACCAATTCAAGTGCCTTGTGGTGGGCTTTCCCTCCCTCTGTGACACAGGAAGTCAGCCCAATATGAAAATAAAGCTCATGGACTCCGCCATGCTGCTGACTTTCAGCTTCTCTTTGCTGTATGACGGAGAACCAAAGTACCAGCAGCAGCTTCTGGAGTGTGTTCTGCGTTCACTGGCCCAGCTGGCAGCAGGAGATGCGTTGGTTTTGCCTGTTCTCTCCTGCCTGACTCGCTTCACAGCTGGCCTGGTCTTCATCCTGCACTGCTGCTTCAGGAGCGTCACATTCGTGTGCCCGACCTCGCGCGAGCCGCTGAGGAGCGGCGCCGCTCTGCTGTGCGTTGGGTACCGAGGTGTCCCTGCCCCGGTTGTGGAGTATCTGCAGCATCTGAGTGCACTCATCGGCTCTTTGCTGGACACAGACTCTCCCCAGCAGGTTCTGCAGTTCGTGCCCATGGAAATTCTCCTCCAGGGCAAGCTGTTGGAGTTCCTGTGGGATTTAAACACGGCCATTGCAAAGAGACAGCTCCACCTAATTGTGCAGGCTCAGCAGCAGCAGATGATTAGTGACATTCCACTTTGAAATAATTCTAGAACTGTGTGAGTTGCTGCTGCTAGACCTTGTTTCACAGGCAGGCAGAAGGCGTTAAAAACGTTGTTAATGTGAAGGTAACATTAATACAAATCTGGTGTGACATTGATAGTGTTGGGAGGATGTTTTGAATTACCAATCCTACTTGCACTGTATTTTCTATGTAGGAAATTGGACAAAAGAAAACCAGACCTTGATTTCTGGCCACTGAGCTGGGTGTTTTAGGATGCAGAATAACATGGAATCCTTGATTCAGTGGAAGTAAGGGCTGACAAGTGAGCATAAACCTCAGAGCCTCTTGCTACCATCCTTAAAAACTGTCTTTTTAAATCCCTTAATTTACATTTGATTTAATTCTTAATGGTGATGTGGGGGAAATCCTGTGTAACTTGCCTTACCAGTTTGGATGGTATGAAATGGTGGTGGTTATGGGTATGTGTCCCCATTTACCATTCTTAAACAAGAGCCTCTGAATTTTCACCTCGTAGCCTTTGAATATCAGCCTCTTCTTTAGCACTTCAGTGAGTGAGGACTGAGATGAAAATTTCCTTGCCAAAGCCTGATAATGGTTTCTCCATCTCATTCTTGCAGCTGTTTTGTGAATGCCATGCTGATATCTTGAGTTCCAGTTCTTTGTGCTCTTCAGTCACTTGACAGAAGGATCAAATGGAGCTGTTTATGCCAGAGAACTGCTCAGCCTCTGGCTGTTCATTGCTTACTCTTCAGGCAATAATTTGGATTGCCATCAAGCCCTCTCTTGTGACTTCTTATAGGTCCAAAACTGAGCTCAATTCTCAAGAATGAAATCTGCTAAAAGAATTAGCCAGTGGCTGTAGACACGTAGACTTGTAACAAGCAGAACCTTAGGAGACATTTAAATGCAGCGAACTTCCACCAGCCACAAGAGGCTCATATAACATGCAGTTGCTGGGATTTTCCGGCCTTTCTGTGCTAAAAATCCTTAAAACAACGGCTTTGAGGTGTTACCAGCTGAACAAACAGTTCACCAGTTGTGTGCTGCCTTTCTTGTGCACACAAGTGTGTTCATGTTTGTGTGGGAACCCTCAGGGTTGTACAGCCAAGAAGCTTTTGTGTTGTAAGTAATCAGTGTGTGCTTTTGATGTGAAGGATGCATATATTTTTTCAGTAGAAGAAAAGATGTTGATTTACATGCCTATTGTATATTTTCATTTTATCGACAAATGTTGAAAGTGTTAAAAGACCTTTTTGTAAAAAATAGGAAAACAAATGTTTGGAGAAAATAAAGCCTTTTATTTTAGGTTTTCAATGTTGCTGTTCACATGTTTCTTTACCAAACATTGAAGAAATCAATCAGTAGGGGAGCCTAGGAAGGTTTAATTTTTAAATTTTTTTTAGCCAGGCTTTTCTCATCTTGCCATTTGGATCCATCCTTCATGAGTGAAGGGTACAGTCATCTTCATTTCTCTCTAACTTTAACTTTGGAGTTTACCAGCTTAGAGAGATTCCACTTGCAGATGTGGCCAAAGCAGTGGAGGAGGACTGCACACAGTTTCCTTGGCCTTGTCGCTGAGCCTTACAGTCCATGTCCCTCTCTGTGGTTGCTGTAACTCTTAGCAGCAGAGATTTTGTCTTAAGGATCTTCAGCTTCTCCTGGCTATGACAACTGCTCTGGTAGGACAAGGTTGTTATACACTGTATTTATTCTTATCCAAATGTTCTCATCCTAATTGCTTGCCTTCACTGAGTGGTGTGATTAAGAAAAAGCCATGTGCCTTATTCCTCAGGGCTGGCTCTGCTGCAATGCCAGGGTTTCCAGGTTATTGTCTTTAGGTTGGCTATCCAGTTTATCTGGAGACTTGCTAACTCATTTTAATTGCAATTATTAATGCTAATTTCCCATTGCCTTTCTCTTTGGAAGTAAGCATCAAGTAAGAGAGCTGGGGAAGATCATTCTGTGTCCTAGAGGTGTGAGGTGGCACAGAAAATGGATTCTGTTCAAAAACTTTAATTTCCTTACAGCTAGTTGGTGTTTTTGGGGGGAAATCTTTATGCAGAAGAGGAGCTGAACGGATGCTGAGCTGCATGACAGCGTTTCTTCTCTTAGTTTTAGTGAAGCTTATGACTTGGTTGTTAATGTCAAAATGTTCTTCAGAGATGTGAGGACTTTGCAAGCGTCCTTGAAACAGGAGACTGGGTTTGAAGTGCTTGTCATGGTGATTGTCAGGTTGATTTTGGTAGAAATACTGTTTAATGGATTTATGGTTTTACTGAATTACAGGGAAATGTAAATGCTCAGAATTGTATTGAAGCTTATAAAAAGTTTTATGAAATATTTGCATTCCCAATATAATAATATAAAAACAGTGCCTAAAGACATGAAATGGCAGATTGGAAAGTAAAGGGAAAATATGGATGTCTTAATTTTGCTGCTGCAGACCTTAAAAGATACATATGCAACTTCTTCAGTCCTTAAAGTCAATTTATACACCACATTATTTATCGTTTTGATTATGCATCTTATTTGAATTTTGATAGATCTTAATATACTAGCATGCCTGGCAGTTTTTGAGTTTAAATATTTGGTGTTGAAAACAAAGACAAAGCACTGAGCCCAAAGCAAATTAGCTTTCTCCCTAGCTGAACACCTATTTAACAAATGTCCTTTTTCTGTCTTGTGTCAGGTCCTCTGTGTCCCCCATGGAGACTGGGGAGATGAAATTTTACCTGTAATACAATTTGCAGTAGAGCACCACAGTAAATGGCTCCTTTTATTAAAACAATAATATGAAATTGTATATTAAAATAATATTTTTTCCTCTGTAGGAAACTTGAACAGATTTATTGAAGTGTATCTTCACAATGCTTTACTAAATGAGTATGACTCGCTTGTTAAAGAATTGATTTATCTAAACTGGGGGATAGCAGGGAGAAGTGCCTGTCACTTGCTGGTGAATTGATTTGTTTAGATTGGGGGATAGCAGGGTGAAAGTGAATCAATATTCAAAACTTATTTGTTGCTGAAGCCAGAGATCATTATCTGAGCATCAGAGATGAATGAGCAAATGCTGCCTGATAAAAATGAAAGCTCATGCCGAGGTAGCCCCAGGTCCTCAGCTGTCAGGTACCTGTGCCTCAAAACAATGACCCTGTAGCCAGTGGGTAATGAAACCTCAATTAAGACTAAGGAATAAAAGGACCATGGTGAAGTGCCTTAATTTAAGTCTCTAGAGGGTTAAGGTGATTAAATACTTGCTTTATAATCACTTGACTGCCCCAGGTTGATGACAGAGCACAACTCAACACCACTGAGTTGAAATGTAATGAAATCTGTCTTGGGGTCACAATTAAACCTAATTCCAAGGTGGCTGCTGAATAGCTGCACGTCCCCACAAATAATGGTGTGCTCTGACAGATGAGAGTTTAACAGAGGAGTGTGGGGTGATCAGAATTGTGTGAGCCCTCTGAGCAGCTCCCTGCCTTCACTACTGCAGCAATGCTGGTGGTACCAGCCATGCAGCTGGAGCAAACCATGCTACCAGCTGTGCAGACAGCAGGTAGAGCCCTGCATGGAGTGGATCAGTAGCATAGAATGTGTTTGGGATTAGTGCACCTAGGGCTGGGATGGCTGTAGGATTCCTGGCTGGTGGGAATGGTGATATTTGGCAGCAGAAGCTTGTCACACACCTGAAAACCACATAGCAGCTCTTTGAACAGTGAGTGTTTAGCACAAACTGGAAGGGACCTGGATCCAGCTGATGTATTGGAAATTAAAGGAAAGCTAGTTCAAAAACTTGCTTTTGCTCTTTGGGAACACTGGAGAGGTTAGTCCACACCTAGGGTGAGCTTGCACTTTCTGTGAAAACACCAGAGGAGGCTGGTGTTTAGTAATTGTCAGCACTATGGTCTTAACTATAAATCACAAAGTAATTGATTTCAGGGTGCAAACGAAATTTAGATTTATGGAAAAGTTCAGTTATGCCTAAGATGCACAGTTAATAGCACTGGCACTGAATAAAACCCAAATTAACTTTGTTTCCATTATGAAACAGGGTAGCATTAGCCCATAAATTTATATTCATATAAGTGGTTTGGCTCTTAATTATGTGACTAGCTTTGTGAAAGTTCTGTGCTTGAAAACTGTTTTCAGACTTGGAAACCTGTTCAAAGCTCTGGATATTGTCCAACTTTCGATTCTCAGCAGTATCATTGCTCTTTGTGCAAAAACTCAAGACCAGACTCTGACTGGATTTGCTGAGACTTTTTGGAGGGAAGAGTTTGAGTACAAAATGGAGTAAACTCAGATGTAAATTCACTCTGACTAGTTCCTCACTAGAATACAGAGGGGACAAGCAGGACAGCCACTGCTCCTTAGCAGTGAGATGCTGGGACAGTGCGCTTTACCAAAAGGGAGGCAGAACAGAAGTTACAAATGTAAATTGTATAAATTTATAAATGTACAATTGTAAATTAGACACATTCTGAGTCCTCTCCTATGATCCTGAGGACAAACTATGCTTAGTGAGTGTAACAGGCTTCAGAGCTGGTTTGGGGCTGAGCACATGCAGCAGCTGAGAAGACCTATTTATGTTTCAGTAACTGACCTTACTCATCACATCACTCTCTGCAGTTTTGAAGTGACCCCTGAAGGAAACAGTGACAGCAGCAGTCTCAGGAGCATGAGTGGAAGTAATGAAGCAGTAATTAGCAATTAATAAAGTGTGGTGAAACTTTTAACTGCTGTGCTGGCCTAGAGGTCTGGTGCTGGAGTGGAATAGTCCCTTGGAAATCCACAACTCAGAAGCTTAATTATCATAATTTCCTTTAGACACCATCTGCTCTTGGAGCCAGCTTGTATATTTGCTTTTTCCCTTGAAGGTAGATGAGTTCTAAGGACTCCACTTCTGTGGCTTTTCACAGCTGAGATTAAATTGAAGCTGGGATCAAGATACAGGGAATGAGATGGCCCCTGTGGCTGATGTGTCCTACAGAGACCGTGAGGGCAAGGTTCTGTTGGAATACCCAGCAGAGTGTCAGAAGAGTGTTGGGAAAACATGGACAGAATCTTCTTTGTAGTTGGCAGAGGGGTGTTATCTTTTCCAAGGGAGGCATAAATTGAAATTGTGTTGTCTCTGTGCTCTTCTCTTCCACCTCCCTTCTGAGCCATGTCTGGAAGATGCCACCTTTCAGAAGGTGTGATAGTGAAAGGCAAAGATTGCTAAGGAGCCCTCCTGACCTGAAGCTGCTGCTGGGTTACTGATAACAGGCAAACCTGAGTGAGGCCAGTAACACTCTCTGAGAAAGAAGCACACCTGTGGCTGTGGGGATCACCATGGGGAAGCTCTTTGCTCCTCAGAGCTGTTACACTGTGTTGCTTTAGCAGGCTGTGCTGGGTTATGCCTTGCTACACTCTGGAAGGTCAGCTAAGGCCAGAAGCTAAACTGCATCACCACTCCTTGCTGTCCTAAAGATGAGCCTGAAAAATGGTTAGATTATGAAAACATACAGCCAAATACCATCAGCCTTCCCCTCATTCCCTATTGTGTTAATCATTCATGGCAGGAGCTAAGAGCGAGTCAGGAGAGTCAGGTTAGGCTAAAATACCTTTTGATTTTCAGCTGTAGGAATGCCCAATGGACTTGAACAGAGCAAAACACTTTTCAAGCAGCAAAGGTGCAGAAATGGGACATGGGAATTTTGGAATATGTCAGTGCAATTTTAGACATCACTTGTTTGCACTGAAGGCTTGTAATAATGATTCTATTTTGTCTTGTGTAAATCAGTTTTAATTAATAGAGCAGATGTACCAACAATGCATCTGGAAATGAAACGGAGGAAAAAAGAAAAGAGGCAGCTGGTGCTAGTGAATGTAAATATTTGCTTTCTGGGAAGTGAAGCTCTGCAGAAACTCCTGACTCCATTTCAAATTCAGAAGCCTGTTTCCTATGCCTGTGGAGATATATGGAGCAGAAAAAATTAACTAAACCATAATGCTGCTTTATTTGAATCTAGTGCATGTGATGTAAGTAGCCCAAGTTTTTGGAATAGGGCCAACACATGAAGTCTTGGTTCCTGCTGAAATATTAAGAGTTTGTTGATGCAAGGTGCATTAATTCCAGAGGAGCTGTCCCTGTATGAAGAAGCCTTCCCAGACCTCTGCAGTACAGTCTTGGCTTATGAGCATGGACAAATGGAAATGCTAATGTTTGAACATTACTAGAGCAGAGCAAGGTGCAATGATGTTACTGAAACAGTGCCTGACTGGCAAACCAAGTGTAAGAGGGCCATATATCTGAAAGCTGCTGCTAGGGAGGTGTGACAGATGTGTGGATGGACTCTGAGCCTTATGTGAAGCTAAGGGTTCCAACAAAAGCAAGGCACGAATTAGGGCTTTGCAGGTTTTGATGGACTCTCCACAGTTCTGCTGTGTTATTTTTGTGCGCTCTTAACTGCAGAACGGTCTCTTAAATCTTCCTCACTTCTTTTCAGTATTGAACTTTTTGTGAAATCCCAGGCTATTTGTGTTAGAATTAGGAGAGCTTTTTGTTCTCTTTTGTGGGTTTTTTTTTTTCTGTTTGTGCCTGTAACTGCTAAGAAGAATTTGAAAACACAAGCCTGAAAGCACAAAGTACCACAGCAAACATAGAATGTAACATGCAAACCAAACCCACTTTTAAAGCAGGTCGTGACTGGCCAGTGGTGATGTCCAACCTGGCAGTGTGGGAGAAGGAAGACAGTAAGGGTTGATCCAGAGCAGGTATTTTGGCTTGATGAACCAGACAGCAGAGGTGAGAAGGATTCCTCAAGATAGTTTAAGTGGTAGTGCACATATTAATGCTTATTGCAAACTCTCTGCGGATAAGACAGACTTCCTTACTCTCCAACTTACTTTTGGAATAGGACATCAGGATACTTGCATCCAACCTTCTGTGTACATGTTCTGATTTAGGGTTTTGTGCCTCAATGCTGAGAATGCCCTGCAGCAGAGGCAACACCTCAAAATGGCAGCACAGATCAGAGCTGAGCTGGATCTGGATCGAAGTGAAGCTCCTCTGTCCTTAACACTTAGATAAGAAAGTTTGCAGGTGTAAGTAGGGCTGCTGCTGCTGAGGGGATTGAGTTTTCCAGGCCTGGGACCAGATTATAGCCCTGTTTATACTGAGTTTGCATTGTGGAAGCTTGTGTACAGTAACACCTCACTGTCTGTCCCTTCTGTTTCAGAGCTCTGCTGTCAGCTATTTAATACCCTGCTCTGGTTACTGCTGTCATTGTCCTGCTATCTTTCATCCTTAATTGTCCTTGGTGAGCAGCAGGCATCAGGAAGGTAGTGATGAAAATGTAATGGATTGGAAGAGGCAGCAGGACCACTGGCTGTGAGAGATTTGTACGGTGTTCAGTCTCCAGGTGAAGCAGATGAGATCTTTCAGAAGGATGATGTGTTTGAAGATGGGTCACACAGGGTCACCAGGACATGATGAAATTTAATTTTGCATTATAAAGGGATTTTCCACTCAACTTCAGACTAATAAGCAATTGGTTCTTGATACTTTAACAGCAGAATTTCCTTTAGTACTTTTGTCATTACCAGGTGTTGAATTGGCAGCTGACAACCCCACTGGTCTTGCTTGTCTATCCATCTTCCACACCACGTCTGCTAGCTCTGTGGGCTCAGGTTGTGTGCATTTCTGGAATGCCTGCACACATTCCTCTGCCCATTTCTTCTTATTGGAAAGATTGAATTGTGGTCAGTCACACTTCCAGGGTCATATCCTCCTCAGGTAATGGGAGGCCTGAAACTGTAGTTTGACTATTTGGGGAATTATCGCAGAACCAGAATTTAGGGCTGATGAGTCAAATGAAGAAAGAAGAATTCAGAGCACCCACCTACAAGCTTGTAGATCCTGGTTATGTGTGTGTTCAAGTGCATAGCTCTGTCCCCCAAGCTGCAGAAGTTACTGTGTGAAATAATTCTCTGTTTTTTGAGGATTTCTGGAAACTAACTGGAAGAGGTGTTATGTTCTATCTGACTTATTTTATTTCCTCAGTACAGCCAGGGTTGCTCTGACTGTGTCCTTAGGGTGTCCCTTTCAGGTCCTGGCCTTCTGGAACTTGAAGGGCAATGAAAAATTTGCCTTGAGACCCAGTGGACTGTGTGGGGGCTCTGGCAGGTTAGATGAGGCTGTGCCCAGAGTAGGGATTTTTCTAAATGCGCGGCTACCCGAGCTGTAGCCACCCGCTTCCAGGAGCACTGTAAATTGTGCAGGGCCTGAGCTGTGCCTTAGCTGACTCTAAAGTGTCAGGTAAACCTGTTGTCTGATGTTTAAATGCTGGAGTAACCTTGCTCTGTAGGGGAAATGGGAAACTTTGGAGGCAATGCTGTGACACAAGAGTCCTGTAAAGCAAGAAGGAGTGATTTGTCAAATGACTCTGTCACCTTTGATATGAAGGGAACCAGCACAGGGCACAATGTCCTGGGTGGCTTGCTTGATGTTTTGTTAAGGATTTGAGCTGCCCATTTCCCACTGAGCTTTGGGATGCAGATGTCAAAGCCGGCTCTATTTAGATGGAGCTCTGCTTCAGAGCTGCACTTCAATAGCTGGTGCAGAATATACCAGCAGGGGGGACTGTAATTGCCATACATTTTGCCCATAATGATATGGGGGAAAGAATAGGGGCAGCTGTAACGAATAAATGAGATGTTACATCTGATGACTCCCAAGTCTTCTTCCTGGGTGTTAGGTCTGCTGTGGAAGGCAGGAGGAGGGAGTGGAATCCTGTGTCTCCTCAGCTGTGTGGATGCCCCCTTTTTGAAATCCTGACTTAAAAATGGAATTCTTGTTAAAAAGCAGAAATCAACAAGGGAGACCTGGGCCAAGCTCTTTGCTAGCAGAGCTGTGCTGAACTCTGCCCTTGTGCCAGAAGATAATTTGCCTCCCACTGGTGAAAGGCTGAGCAAATGCCCCCCACAGAAGGGACATGCTTGCTCAATAAGGCTTCCTCTGCCTTTTCCTTTTTACTTAAGAAAAGAGAGTCAGCTCTGATGAGGATGGGATCATTGGCACAAAAGGTAAGTCATGGAGATATTTTCAACACCTTACCTTTATGAAACTAGAGCAGAAAGGAAGGTTAGGGTGATCTTTGGATTTAGCTTCCTCTGTGGCTCTGACAAGGCCATGAACAATTGCCCATCCTACTATACATGACTGTGAGCAAGACAGCTCACTCTGATGCCTGTCAAAGTGAACCTGTCAGATCAGGAGAGAACTTCTCTTTCCCAGCTAGAGAAGAAATGGTGTTCAATCCTTACCCTCCTACAATCACCCTCAAGAAAAGAGTAGTCTTAGTTTGCCTCTGGGCAGCAGAATGGGATATTTACCTTGTGACACAGTGGTACCTCTAGGGCAAAGCCAAAGATGAGTTCTTTTGATGAATGTTAATTTTCACTCTGATTTTATCCTGTCTGAACAGTTTTGTTGAATCCTGACTGTTCTCCCCAGCTGTCCATCACTGACTCTCATGCTTTGATGGCTCCTGTTATGAATAGCATGGTAAAAAGATCTTAGTTATTTTCTCTTTCCTTTTTTCTCCTTTGAGAAGTCTCATTTACTTTCTGCAGCTGTCCTGACTCCCTTCCTCCTATCATTACTGGGTAGCAATGTGGCAATTAGAGCTGGCCACCCCCAGGAGGAGGTGTGCTCCACTGGCTTTGAAAGATTTTGCAGAGCTGTCCTTTGTGCTCTTCTCCAAAGCTTTTCTCTTCTCCCTGTGGAATGGATTTTAATGTTATGCCATTCCTTGTATAGCAACATCTGTAAAGATACAAAAATGTCTGGGACCTGGATTGGTTGTGTGAAGCCTTCATTCTTTTCATCTTCCTTGGAAGGTGTATGTCTCTCTCTGTCTTCCCCCCACCTCCTCCTTTCCCTTCAAAGGATACCTTGGAGGTGATGTAAAGGCATCTATAGCTTAAATATTGACGTGCCAAGCAAGGGCAGAGAAAGCACCAGATGTCTCTTTCTTGGAGCACCAGCCTCTGTAGTTCTGGAGCCAGATGGGGGCATCTCTGAAGGGATGGTGTGACATTCAGATCCCAGTGCTCCTCGCTTTGTCAGTCTCTTTCACACCTGCTTTTCCTCCCCAGGCTTTGCCTCATCCTCTCAGGCTATGTGGTGGTTGTGGGAATCAAGCTGGTCACAGACAGCAGGCTTGAACTAATAAGGAAGGAAGATTCTGTGTCCTGTCTGATCTTGCTGAAGGTGCTTTCATTACCATTTCAGAAGACCAGCCTAATGCTGGGGTTGAGTCAAGCCTGAAGGTTTGCTCTGGAGACCAAAGGATGGGGAAATTTAGAAGCTAATGCCTAATCCTGTGGGCATCAACAATCTTTTTAATGCTGTTTCTTTGATAACTTGTCGGAGGCATTTAATTTTGGGTTTTGTGTAAGGTGGTATAAAGCAATTCAGTGCAGCTGGAAGCTAGAGGCAAGGCTATTTATTTCAGGGCTTTGAAGAGCTCTGCTCCAGTGACAGCTGTCTTATTGGTGCAGTTGCTGGTTTTATTTTGCTTTGGAGCAAATGAATAAAAATATTCCTCTCATTTCATTTTCTCCAAGGTGAGAAAATTCCTGGAAGTCTGCTGATGAAGTTAAGGAATATCTTAATCTTTTTTCCTTCAAGTGGCTTGAGTGGAGCTCCCAGAAAGCCAGGGTTTGGAAGCCTGAGAGCACTGACTGGATGCTCTGAGAGGACTCCTGACACAAGGGCTGGGCTGCAGATGTGGCTGTAGGTACTGGATGGAGATGCTGGATGTCTTGGTGAAGTGACCTTTTTTTTTTTTTTTTTTTTAGGTTGCTGTACTCTTTATACCAATTGCTAATAAACTACTTTCTGTTGGCAGGGCTGATGATCCATCAGTCTGTGTTCTCAGAGACGAGCCCTTTGCTAGGGCATCACTACAGAGAGCTTTGTCATACCTCAACAGCATTTGACATTTCCTAGGCCATACTGAAATCTCCCAACTGACAATGTTTTTCAGGAACCTGGTGCTTCCAGCATTGCATCTTCCTCCCTGTTTTCCCCATATCCTGGGCATGTATTTGTTTCAGGTCTTGGCCCTGCTTTTTTGTAAGCTGTACCCCTCTAGGCTCAGTTATCAAGTGTTAGGAGAGATTTTGGTTTTTGCACTCTGTCATTGCAGTGGTTGTGTAAGTCACATATGGAAAAGTCCAAAGTGCAGGCATATGGAGGTGGCAAGTCCTCATTATTTTGCCCTGACTCCAGAAAGAAATAAACACCTTTAATCATTGAAATTTGGATGGCAATGAGTGATGCAAAGCAGTTGCATAATTTTAATTTTAGGGGAATAGCAAAAGAATGATTCTTTGCTCTGTTCCCTCAACTAAAATGCTCTGCAGCTATATAAAGAGGCGAGCAGCAGCTCTGGCTTGTGCTTTGATTTTTGCAGTGAATGTTTGCTGTATTTAATCTGCTGGGCTGCTATAAACAATCTCCTTGCAAGCAAGAAACTTGTGAGTGGCTGAGCTGAGATTTCCAGGTTCCTAATCAGAGGAAAGGCTGTCCCAGCTAAATCAGAGTTAGGCTCCTGATTGCATCCTGATAGAAAGGATTATTCATCCAGTGCAAAACAAATAGAGCTGCTGTTTGGCATATATTAGCTGAGCAAATCTTGGCACTCGGTATGTGTTACAGCTCTGCTCTTCTGAGCCGTGAGCTGGGTTCACTTACAGCTGGCCTGACTCTGGAATGTTCCCTGCTTTCTGACCTTTCCTCTCTGGTATGGTTTAGGTGCTTTGGGAACCCTTTTCCTTTTTTTCCTTTTCGTCAGCCCATTTGCCACATGCTCTGTCAGGCTGTTTGTGACTCAGGCTTCTCTTTACTATTTCCTGGCTGATCCCTTTGGTTTGTATAATCAAATATCTGGATGCCCATCTCGGATGTGCTGTGTTTAGATGCAGCTGATTGCCCAGGCAGTGAAACAGATGGTGGTGATGCCATGGCCTTGATATTGCCTGCTTGGTGCTGTTGGGCTGCAAGAGGCCATGAAGAAGAGGGACCAAAGATAAAGTTTGCTAAAAGAGGTTGCTTTTATTTCCATGGGATACTTGGTCTGCCACCCATCTTCTGGCACTTGTATGCGCAGGGCAGATAACCTCAGTGCCTTTCTGCTGTATGGTATGAAACAATTGGCATTTTGGTTCAACACATGGCTGCTTCAAAACAAACAACACCCACAATAGGAGCCTTTTTCTTCTTTTCAAAGAGCCAAGGGTGTTGAAGCTGTATGCTGAGGTTAACTTACAGAGCAAGGGCTATGGGATCATGGCACATGGTATCTTTTGGAGCTGACAAAGCTGTGTCTGGTAAATTTAAAGGCTTCTGTGAGCCAGAGAGGTGGGGAATCTCCATCCTGGGGGATACCTAAACACTGCTGGGTGCCTCCCCACACAATCTGTTTTAACTCAGAAATTGTGTGGTTTGTGCAGAGGGGTTGGGCCAGAGACATCCGAAGTCTCTCCCATCTAAATCTTTCCATGGTTTTGTGCCTGATCCCACTGATCACCTGTGCAGGCTGCTTTATGTGGAGTGAAAAAAGCCTTATAAAACACGTAGAAATGTCTCCTTTGGGCTCTGGCAGGGAGCAGATGCCAGCTGCCTTTTCTCTTCCAGATGAATTTATTTTACTGGAAGAAAAACTGCTGTTGCTGTGAGGTTGCTAGGTGGACTTGGGGCAAGTGGGAAAGTCAAGGGGGGAATTTTGGAAGGCAGGAACGCCCATGCTGGCAGCAGCCCCTGCCCTGCCAAGAGACCAAGCAGGGCTTTGGGATGGATGTGCTGGGAAGTTCCTTGGATTGCTTCTGTCTCCAAGAGCAGCTGTTTACCTAGATTATGATAAGCATAGTGAGAGAGGGTTTCTTGTTGGGTGTACATCCCCAGGAGGAGTTGTGCTTGATACGTGACCTTTGTTTTTCACTTCATACCAGGTGTTTCTGGGCCTTGAAATTTTGCTGTGGGCTCAGATGAACACTGAAGTCAAGGAGGACAAAGGCAGGATTAGTTCCCAGGGAGACAGCACGCGTGCAAGAGTTGTGCTCTCACAGCTTTTGTGGGAGACAAACAGGCTTAGTGGGCCAAGAATAGCAGGACTGATGATGCACATTTCCAGAGGGTTATGTGCCTTCAGAGCTCTCTGCAAATGTCAGCCAGTTTGTCTGCTGCCCTGCAAATGCTACTCGCTGGGAAGGAGAAATCCTGCTTTCCCAAGTGAATGTTCCTCCCCAACTGCTTTTCAGCTCAGTCTGCCAGTGAGACTCAAAAAATAGGCTGCCCTTATGTGAAAGGTTTGATTGCACAGAGATGCAGCCCAGTGAGCTTGAAAGCGTGGAGGGGCTGGGCTGATCTCCCCAGGGTCCCCTCTCGAGCTGAGGCCATGCAGGGACCAGCGTGTCCAGTGAGGCAGAAAAGTTTGCTGAGCAGTGGAGAGGAGCAAAGCCGAGGGACTGAAGGTGCCATTACAGCCTCAGATGTCCTGTCTGAGGGGAGATTTGCTGTCTGATCTGCTGCCTCTGTATGGGGATGGAGGGATCTCAGCAGCAGAGGAGGGAGCTGTGCTCTGTTAGCAGCTGGAGCCTTAGTTTGCAGAGCTGTTGCTCCTTTTGCTCCTGGAGAAGTGTTATTTAACAAACTGGCTTCCTGACCAGCCTCATTGCTGGGCTAATTCCTGGGTCTGCTCCCTGAAGAGATTCACAGCTCCCTTTGCAGCCCAGCTATTCCTTGTGAAGGTTTGATGTATCTGGCTTGGTTAATCCCAGGCATCTCTGTACAGAGATATCATTTGTTAAAGGAGTTCTCAGTGCTGGAAAGACCAGCCAGGAAAAAAGAATAGTTTCCAAACAGGTTTGGAAACCTCTGTCTTGTAGTCATAGGAAAATTAAACTAAAGCCATCTTTTTGTGTTCAGCCTAGCAAGTTTCTGTGAGCTTATCTGAGAGAAATTAGCACCCAGTTCCTAATTAAAAAGGTGGGAGCAGCAGCCAGGGAGGGTTAAAAAAAAGGGATCTGCCTTGAGGCTGTGCTAAAGAGACACTGTAGATATTTGTGTCCCAGCAGTTCAGCTGATGGATGCCTCTAGAGGTTCTTGGTGCTTGGCCATACTTTCTACTTGCCCTCTCCTGATTTTTTTTAGGGATGGAGGATGCTGAGGGCTGAAGGCACCAGCTGCATGCTCAGTGCCTTTCCAATTCTCTACACGGGTTTTAGGTGGGTGGTGGAGGCAGGTGCTGTAATTTGACTGCAGACATGCTGGGCATCTAAGCCCACAGCAAACATGGAGTTACACCTTGTGCCTTCTGTAGGACAAGACCCTGCTTGTAGGAAGTTGCTGGAGAAGAGCTGATGCACAATAAACTTACTCCTCAGTTGTCCTGTGCAGTATGATCTGCATCACAGTTCTGCCACAAGGCTGAGATGCTGTTTTCTCTGCCTTTCAGGACTGCTGCAGGCACTTGTTTTAAAGGTACGTTGATCTAGCCAGCCATGCTCAAGGATATGGACAAGATAAGGTTTGTCAGTAGGACATTTTGTTCCCATCAAGTTAGTCTGGTGAAAGATGCCATTTTCTACTAAGAAAGCTGATTTTATATGTTGCTGAAACCACTGGGCTGCTTTCAAATTAGGCTAATTACAGAGAGAGGATAGATCAGTCTCCCTGTAGCATTCCCAGCACTGGGATGAACGCAAGTTTTTTGCTTCCCCTTGTGACCTTACCTTTTCCTCAGTAAATATGGAAAGTTGAGAGCCTCTGTGAGATTGGTCCCTTTTCCTGACACCTGGCAGTGCTGTAATTACATGAGTGCAGATTTGTGACCTTCACTGTCATTTAAAGTCCACCTTATGTGCTGCCTCTGGCATGGGGAGGGGATTTTTTTTCCCCTCTCTCTGAGAAAGAGGGAAATGTTTGGGGATGGTGAGGGAAATGGGGAACTTTTCTTCTTGTGACCTGCTTGCCCTGGGAGTCCCTGTGCTGCTTTGAGAGGGAAATGTGCAGGGCTGTCTCTGTGGTGGCCACTGGGAGGGATGCTAAGGGAGAGGCAGGCAACAAACCCCTTGAACAGAGGAGTGGTGCCTCTGTGTCCCTTCTCTTATGCTCTTGGTTATAGGACATCCCCTGGGTGTGCTGAGGCTTCCTGAAATGCTTCAATACCTGAACTACAGGCTGGGAGAGAGGAATGAGAGATTCCTGCAGGCCCTGCTGGGGCTCCCAGCTCATCTTTTGCTGGGACTTTCCTCCTGGGTTTGCTGATGCCTGGGGTTGAGACATGCTGGAAAAGATTCAGGCATGGTGGCTGTTTCAGCCAGCACTCCACTCCTTGCTGTTTGCAAGGACAGGAGGGCTCCTGGACACGGCATAGTTCTCATGTGTTGCCTTTCCTGACAGAACAAGCTCTTATTTACCAAGATTTCATCTATTCCTACTGCTCATTGGCCACCTGAAATCTTCCTCATCTCCTGCTGGCCTCGTCCTTGCAAGAGCTGCTGGTTGTGCTCCTGCCGCAGTGGGGAGAGGGATGGAGACAGGATGGGAGCAGTGGCTGGCAGCTGACAGTTTCTTTTTATGTTTCCATCTGTTCCCTCTCTTCCTTTTTAATGAGATCAGGTGCCAGAGTGCACTAGGAAGACTTTTCAATGTGAGAGGAAGTCACAAATGGGGTACTCAGGTCCTTGCTTTCATCCTTGGCAGAGAGATGCTGCTCAAATCAAACCTGCACCCTCTTGAGCTGTTCCTATAATGGGAAACCAAAACTCTGCAGTGAGCCTGACAGCTCCAATCAGGTGGGTCTGTCCAAGTTCAGCCTTGGAACTCAGAGATGCTTGTGCTGATGGTCACAAAGACACAAACCTGGCTGTTCCTGCCCCTACCTGGGTCTCTCTCTTTTAACTTTTTACAATTTATTTATTTGATTTTTTTTTTAGTGTGGCTACTCTTTGTCTTCTAATCCCCAGTTGTTTTAAATGGTATCAGTGCCTGGGCAGATTTATTCTTTCAGGCCCTTAGTTTTTGCTACACAGACCCAGGTTTTCCAATCAACCACTCCAATTTCATTAATGACTCCACCTCTGCTTTATGTTTTGAAGGGTTTCCCCCTCTGCTTTTGAGGCCATATATTTGTTACAAAGCTGGTCTTTCATGAGTGGGAATGTTTCCCTCAAGGAGAATCCCAGGAGATGTCTGGGGCTGGTTTTATTGCTGTCTCTTTTATTTGTGGTAGTTCTTGGGATGTATGAAGAATGGGAAGAGGTCCAAAGGAAGAACCTGAGGAGCTTATTTAACAGTTCAACTTGGACAACCTCTTTGTGGAAAATTACAATTGTCCCTCTGCTCCTGCTGCCAAGATATGACATGATGGGAGTCAGCATGGAGACCTTGATCAGATCAAACCTCTAGAGACTGACAGTACCTCCAGGGCAGAGAGGCTCTTCTAGGGGATGTACCAGGTGCCTTGTTTAAAAATCAGAAAGCTCTGGGTCATGTTCCAGCTCAGAATGGCCTCTGCATGGCTGTTTTTTAGCAAAACTCCTAATCTTTTAAGCAGAAGACATTTGGATACAAATGCAGTCAAACGTTTGTCTAAGCCAAAGGCGATCCAGTAGTCAGTCCCTCCTTAAGCAATCCAGCCAAATGCTTTGGGATTTTGCTGGAGTTCAAACTCTGCAATTGTGGCTGTTATGTGGTTGGACCTGTCAAGGCAACTTCCCAGCGCAAGAAAAGCCACATTCAGCTTTGATTTTTTTTTTCTTGGTGCCTGCTTCAATTGGTAAGTTCCTTGCCCAGCAGCTCTGGTGCCTGCAGACTGCCCCAGCACCTCTCAGCAAGCCCTGTGTGCTGCAGGGAGCTGTACCAGATGGCTGGCAGCAGCAAGGACAGCAGCTTGTTCCTTTGGTGCTTCTCAAATGATAAATAAAACAAGCTACTCCTTTCACAGCGCTGCTTCTGAACAGCCTGGTGCTTTGTAGCTGCTCTAATCATGCCAGGTGCTCCTGTGGGTTCAGGTTGAAATGCATGTCACGGGCTGGGTTTGTCCCTTCCCTGCGTCCCACTTACAACTGTTGTGTTTTCTAATCTTTCTCTCCCTTTCTTCTCATCACAGAGCCAGCTGTTGGTGTTTGGAAGTGCCCTGCAGAGGAACCAGACCTGCTGGGCTGGGGATGACCCACTTGCTGTGAGCCAGGAGCCAAGGAGACCTGATCTACAGCAAACAGAGCTGCCAGGTGATGCCAGAAGCTACAAGTGGCAGCCAAGCTGTTGTGGACCTGGTTAAGCACAGTTTTTCCCTAGCCTGGAGAAGCTGGAGGGAAGGCCTGTCTGTGGCATTTGGGGTGGTCCTTGGGGCTGACTGTGGGATGATGGTGCTGGGTGCTTCGGTGTTGCCATGGTTTAGTGGCGTGAGATGTCCAGTTCCAAAGAGCTGCCTGGGCTTGGGCTCACAGGCTGTTCTGTGTCTGGGTGGAGCAGAGCAGAGCCTGGTGCTCCCAGCCTGGGGTGGTGGGTGGATGGAGAATGCCCTGGCAGGACCCTGCCAGCAGAGAAGAGCTGGGTGTGAGGAGGAGACGCTGAGCCTTGCTCTGTCTCTGTCACTGGGAAAGACCACTGAGCCCTGTTCCTACAGAGTGCTGCTGCATGTTTCTGTCCTCAGGATCATGGGGTCTCAGATGGATTTTATCTGCCAGGAAACAGGATGCCGAGGTAGTGGCAGCCCCAGGAAAAAACACTGAATCATCTTGCAACTGCACAGATATTGTCACCCATGATATCTGTCCCTCTTTTTTTTGTAGAGGCTGAGATCCTGTGCCAGCACCTTGCTGAGTCAGGCCTGAGCCTCCATCCAAAGCCCACCCATCTTTCCAAGGCACTGTCTCCTGGCAGGCATAGCCTGGGTTTCTGCCTTTCCTAACCTCCATGTCAGAGATTCCCCTTGGACTGTGATTAACTTCTGGAGGCTTGTAACTTTTCTTTTGCATTGACATAAAGACAGCTGGCTGGATTAAGTGGTTTCATAGCACTAAAAGAAAAGAAAACATAGGAGGCATTACACTTGTTGGGGTCAAGGATTTTGCTTTCTTTTAAGAGGCAGTGAAGATAAAACAATTTATTATTTTCAAATCAGTTGACTGCACAGCTGATGCCAGAGCCTCTAAAAGGCAGGAATTTGAAATAGTGTCTTGATTTAGAAAAGATTACAGAAAGCATTTTCAGGGTTTGAAAGTGAGATGTAAATTAAGTAAAAAATGAGGAAAACCAAATTGATTCCCAGCATAGGAATAAAAAGGGAGAAAATAAACCCAAGGCTGTGTGTTGAGATCTGGGCTACCAAAAAAATAAATCTATGTTCTTCCTTGCAGTGGGTGATTATATTGCTCAGAGAAAGCAGGGGAAATATGGCTAAAAGGACCCAACTTTATTTTCTTTTTTTCTCAGATGGAAACAAATATGAACTCTGCTTGTTTGGAACTTCGCAATTGGACCTTCCTAAGGCTGCAGCTGGGTAAGTGATCTCAGTGCAATTATTCAGAAGGGAAAGTAAATATTTTGATTACCTCTAAAGTGATTGAGCATTGCAGTCAATCCTTCCTTGAAGGGAGCACTTCATGGGTTAAGATGGGCGCAGGGAGCACTCCCATCTGCACCTCTTCCTTCCTGTGAGCTGTCTGCCTGCACTTTCCTCTTTCCTCTGGATCCTCATTGCAGCCTTTGCAGCAGCTCTGTGTACTCTGCAAGACACCAAAAGTGTCCAGTGAACTCTGTTAACTGGCTTGATCTGGTGGGAGCAGCAGTGATGACAGGAGAGATATTTCTAAAGTGCCTCTTGCAACCCCCCCAGGGTCTCTGGTTTTGGTGCTCAGCACCAAGTTGTGGTGCCTGTGCTGTGAGGTCTCATCTCAGAGCCTGCAGTAGGGTTTTGGGGGGATGCTGGCTCTGAGTTCTAGCACTGCAGCAAAGGAGAGGTTAATAATGCAACGTGCCTGCCTGTTGCCCTTGGCTGTATGCTCATTTATTTCTGCAGGAGGAGAAAAGCTGTGCAAAGAGCCTTTCCCAGGGGATGGAGGAAGGATTTCAGCTTCCTGCACAAACTTCCCTGCACAGAGAGCAGAGTTTGGAGCCTGGTTTGATCACACCCTGCTAGGATGGATAAGGGTAGCTTATCTGAAATGCTGAGGTGCCTGGCTTGCTTTTGTGCTGGGCTGTGGGCAAGAGTTTCCTCTCTCTGCTTCCTTGGGACATGCTGCAGTTCTTGCAGGTGTGTTGGAGGGAGTTTCACTGTGTGTTTGCTGTGTTCATTGTGTGCTGTCCCTGAGCTGCTGTTACTACTTTGAGACAAGGCACTGCCAGCCAGGCATCACCAGTATCCCAGCAGATGTGGGGAAATGCAGCTGGTTTCTGCTACCCTGGGGCAGGGGGATCACAGCAGCTTCTCTGTGGGCACCAGGTGGGTGCTGAGCATCCCTCTGTCCCACTGCTGTCACCTCCAGAAACCACCACTGCCTCCTCCCCTGTCGACATCCATCCCTGTTGTTGCCATGGTGGTGTTGGGGCTGGCTGGAAAGCCCTGCTGCTCCTGAAGGAGAGCCACAGCCTGGCTGGCTGAGAGGATCCAAGTTGTGAGTGTGGCCCTGCAGAGTGTAGAGAGTGGGGGATGCTGGTGACCACCCTTGTGCTGGAGTGCTGGTGGCCGTGTCCCTTCTTGGGATGGAGGGTGGCTTTTGGTGCCCAGGTTGTCTGGCCTCAGGAGGGAGAGCTTGGGAGCAGAGCTGAGTGAAGACACCTCTATGTAGTTAGAGAAAATAAAAAGCCTTGGCTACTCCAGAGGGGTGCAAATTACTCATAACAGGCTCTCCAGACGTGCCCATAGCTGAAGGATAAGAAATAATCAGTGAAGTTAAAGCTTGTTTGTAACACCTTGGGGTTATAGCTGATGCTGTAGTATTAGAGCAGCAATCCAGTAAATACAGAATATTTACTTTTCTGGCAGCCAGTATTGTGTGTGTGTGTGTGCTGGAGAAGCAGGTGTGAGGCTGGAGCCAGCCAAGGTCAGGCTTGGCAGTTTATTCCTGCATTTGGCTGGTTCCCTGTCTCCAGTTTGGTGTCCCTGTATTGAGTTAATATTTATGCTCTTCCAGAGACTGAAACTGCTTTGTGAGAACTGGGCATGAACATGCATTCGCTCTGAGAAGCTTTGGAAGTCTAAGATTAAACCATCTTGATTGGGATTGAGGTTTACAGAAGCATTTCAAGAACTCAGCCAATGCCCAACCTCTCCATGTCCTGGCAGGTGAAGCAGCTGGTCAGGATGAACATTGTGCAGCCTGTGCTGTGCACTGAGAGTTGATGCTGCAGAAGTGAAGGGATGGTTCAGAAAGGGAGTGGATGGGTTTTGGGGATGCTGGGAATGTCTCATGTTCCATCTTGGGGATGCAGCTGAAAGGTGCATTAACAAACCAGTACATGTCAGCAGAATGGAGGAGACTGTTCATGAGCCAGGCAGTGTTCAGAGGTTATTATTGCTGCCCTAAAGAGAAGAGGTGAAGGTGTTTTTATTTGTCCAGTATAGGTCACTCACCTGGGAGCAGGGTGCAGGTCCTGTACAGACCCTTTTATTCTGCCTTGCCTGGAGCAAGGAGTCTCAGTAGTAGCTGTGAGCCCACAGCATGAAACAAATCTTTCCTTCACTTTAAAGATGGTTCTTGTCCTTTTTTTCCCCCCTCCAGAGACTGCTTATGCATTGCACATTAAATAGTCATTAGCTAAAAGACTTTGTCATCCAGGGAGCAGAGCTCCCCAGCCAAGGCTTTTCCTCAGATTTTGAGCATCCAAGGTGCCAGCCTGCAGATCAGGATTTTTTTCACTTGCATTCTCCTTGCAGCAGTCTAGGAGATGTAGAAATGACATTGTCTGGGCTGACAAAGCTGGACCAAGGAATGGCTTGGGTTCCCTCCATCTGCCTGGAAGGGGAGGAAGGTTTGGGCTGGGAACACACACGGTGAGTTCAGGGACACAGGTGAGTGTGAGAGCAGGGTTGTTGAGTTTGAGAGTGGGCTGAGGTACCAGCATCAGGTTTGGCACTGGGTGCTGAAGTGTTTGCAAGCTTTGTGTGGGTTTCATGTCATTTCTACCATGCAATTCCATGCGTATCCTTTCCTGCCAGCTGTTCCCTTTGCTAAGCACCAGAGGCTTCTCTGACAAGTTCTCTGAGCATGAAATCTGGCTCCAGCTGTGCTCTTTACCTGCAGCAGACAGAACTCATTCCTGTGCTGAGCAGGTGAAAGCCTCTAAGGTTGGTTCTAAGGTGCTAGAGCTGGGGGAAGAGCACAAGGGGGCAGCCCTGTGAGTGCCCCTCAGACCAGGCATGAGAGATTTGGTCGGTCTCACCTTGACATCTGTCTCTAAGCTCTGCCTTTTGAGCCAGGAAGCATCCCCCACCATTCAGCTTCCTTTGCTTGCACTTCTGTCTTGCTGTCTTGAGTACACAAGGGTGTCACAGGGTGAGGTTTCTTTACCCCAGCTCTCCAATTTGCACTGAGCTTTGCTTACAGTGGATGTTGTGCAGGAGATGTTTTGGAGTGAGTCTCCACTGGCTAGCTGAAGAGCCAGTTATTTTTTCAGAGCTCAGATCTTCCCTGACTGGGAGGATTCCTAAATGTTCCTAAATTCCTAAATAATGAATGTTGGTTTCCAAATGGAGGGTTCCTTGTTCCCTGCCAAGCAGATGCAAGGATTGGGTTTGCCTGTGGCCTAGAGTCTCCTGAGAAGCTTTTGTTTATAGCATCTGTTGTGCCAAAAATGCATGAAGCTACCTGACAGCAGAGATACTCTTGTCAGCTGGGTGTCCTTGGCTGCTGTGTGTGTAAATGTGTGCCTGGATTAATTGGAACAAGCTCATCAGAGAGTATTCACCAGGTGCACCACCAAAGGACACCCCCAAAGGCATTGTCAGAGCTGTGGCAACGCAGAGATTTGCCTGCTGTCCTTTGCATTGATACGATCAGGGTCCTCCCTGGGTGACCAAAATACAAATTAAATTCTTGCTTTGTAATTCAGTGTGGAAAGTTCTTCTTTACTCCTTAAGAAAAGAGGTGATGGGCTTGTCTGAAGTGTCTAAAATTAATTTACCTGAAGCTTGTGGAGCATTACCAAATGCCACTCTGAGATGCACTTTCTAATACTGTTGCAGTCAGAGGAGCCAGCTGTGCAGGACAGCTGTGCCACCTAGAAAAGCAGTGAAGAAATATGCCCAGGGCTGGGGTACAATTCCTGACGTGTCTCAGGAAAGCCAGAACAGGGCGCCAAGCTGAAGATCACCAAGGACATCCCAGATTCAGCCTTCTCAATTCTCCCTTTATTCCAGCATCTGTGGCTAAGCAAGAAGCCCCCACGACCACTGCAGGCTGCACAGCAGTTTTATAACCCATTTATCTACCCAGACTTATCCTTAGACCAGGAACCTAACCAAATCCTGCTGAGTATCACAGAGCTGTCTGAGGTGGGGAACATGGAGATCTCCCCTCATGGGGCAGGGGTGGTGGGCTGGAGCTGTGCTGTGTCATGGCTGGTGTTTCATTCTGTCCCTGCAGGGAGATCAGGCTGATTTCTCAGTTCTGCTTCTTTTCCCCAGGTCTGGGAGGCTGATCTGTGGAGGCTTTAGGGAAGTGGAACTATGGGGTAGGGAAGAGCTTCTCTCCAGGGTAAGGGAAGCTGCTAGACTGGGATGGGGGTGGGGAGAGTAGAAACTCTCTGGAAATGAGCATTGTGGGCATGATGGACAGGCTTCATTTCAAGTGAAATTAAATTTCAGTTAGAAAATTGGAACAAATAATCCAGTTATTCTCAAGACTCAGTAATAAATCACTGAAATCCAGATTAATGCCCCATTAGATTTCTCTCTTAAAAAAATAGTTATTTCCAGGTTTAAATCCTAATTCTTGCTGCAGCATGTCCTGGTGTCCATAAGACAGTGCTGTGCTGTCGTGTTTTGTGTAAGAACAGAAGGAGACAGCAGCCTTGTGGATTATGTGTATAATGCTGTAACTGCTTTGAGAATAAAGGAATGGAGTTACTGGGTTGCTTGTGGATGTGGGTAAAACTCGAGGGAAAGGAAATAGTTATCTTTGTGTAGACCATGTCTTCTTGTATAAAGCAAGTCCCCCAACACACACACACACAAAAAAAATAATAATGTGGAACAGAAGGAAGCAGGAGGGAATATGATCAGAGATTTTACTTAAGGTCGGGATGCAAATAATTTTAGTTTAGGGCTGGTCTCCCAAGTCTCCAAAAATAAGAAGTGAGTAAATGCATCTGTTCCTTGGTCCAGTTTGCTAGAAAGGGAGGGGACATTATTCCCAATCCAAAGTAGTGCTTAGTAAATGTTGTCCACATTTCAGTCTTGTCAGAGCTTGAATCCAGCTTCCTGGGGTTTTCTTTTCTTCTTGCCCTTTCTTGTACACCCACTTTGTGTGACACAGACAAAGAGAGGTGGTTGTCAGGCTGGAGGTTGGAAAAGGAATGACCCTGTTTACCTGTGCTTCTTGTAGGATAAGGATGCTAGAGAAAAACTGCCACTAGGATAAAGCCTGAAGTGGCCCTGCTTTCCCATATGTTGCATTTCTGTTTGAGCTAATTGTTCATATTCCTTTAATGGTTCCATGATTTTATTTATGCTGTTACAACTTCTAATGCCTATAGGAAGCCTTGAATTTGGATGTTACTAAATGAAAATTAGGGCCCTCATTCTCCACGGAGAAATGCTCTTGGGCAGTGTGGTAATTTCACGCCTGGAAGGAGTCATATTTGTTGGATAATTTTTGTAACTTAACCAAATTAGCCTTGAGAAACCAAGGTTCTTAATCAGAGTCTTGAACTCTCTGCTCCATTAGTTAGAAACATCAGCAGAAACATTCTTGCACAAAGGGTGGACACTTGGTTTGCAAAGCAGGAAAGTGCTCTGATTTTGTCTGCACTTGGGGCAGCAGAGTCCCTGGGTTTGAGGTTGTTCATAACACTCTGAGTCCAGAGTAGGGCCAGACTCAGTCACATCAGGTCAGCTGCTCTTGAAAAATTAGGCAGCCAAGTGATGTTCACCTTCCTTCTGTACTAACAAAAAGAGGATTCTTTTGGTGGGAATTGAATTCCTGAGAATATTCTGAAGATTTATAAAAGACAGTTGGATATTAATAAGGATTTGGTTAATAATTCCTATTGGTAAATTGGATTCCAATAGTTATGGGGAAAAGGGGGTGGAGGGAAAGGTGAGAAATGCCAGCAGGCTCTGGAGTGTCTTTGTGGCCCGTGGGAAACAAGGTGGTGAGGGCTTGTGTTCTCCTTTTCTGAAGGATGCCACAGCCTGGAGACACCAGTGTTAAAGAAACTTCTGAGTAGGTCTCCTCAGTGACCCAGCAGAGTGTGTTGTCAAGGTTCACTCTGTTACCACATAGACCATGATCAGTTCCCACACACAGGCACAGAGATGTGCACATCTGTATCTGGGTGTACAAAGGTACTCAGTGAACGTTCTCCTTGAGTTTGGTGAAATAATCATATCAAATATCTTTGCACTTCTCAACAGGAGAGACTACTCTGTCCAATTTTGGGTTCCTCATTCAGGAAAGACATTGAGGTGCTGGAGTAAGTCCAGAGAAGGGCAATGAAGCCAGTGAAGGGGCAAGAGCCAAGTTAAACCAATGCGAAGCTGAAGCCATGAGTGTG
>VZSR01000393.1:11496974-11547896 GCA_013398615.1 Brachypodius melanocephalos | reverse complement strand
CTTGCTTTCCCTTGAAAACCCTGGATTGATGGGAATGTTGAGGGATGTAAAGTTCTGACTTGCCCTCATGCTTTACCTTCAGTGTGCACCATGTCCTGTGGCTCCTTGGTTAATCTTGGTTCCTGGCAGGAGTCTCTGCCTCTCTAAGCTTATTTAGCTGCCTCTGGCAACCTGCACTTAAAGCTCAGGTGTTGAGTCTTCTCTACACTTTATGCTGGAATTAGTTTTAATTAGTGGCATTGGCACTGCAGGGAATGTGTTTTGAAACAGCCCTGGAATCGGGCTGATTTAGCAGAAGCAGTGGGAGGCCTTTAGGTGCCATTTCAGGCTCCTGCTAAGCTTAATTCACCTCTGCTCAGGTTTTCTAAAGGCAAAGTAATGTTCTGCTTTCCCTTTGGAGAACCACAGTGCCTTCAGAGCAATGTGCTCTTGAAGGTCTCTACCTTCCCTTGAAAAAACTGCAATTGTTTTGCAATTTCCCAAGAAAGTTGAGAAGGGGAAAGTTGAAAAATGTCAGCAGTTGTGTTCCACTGTAAAGAGGAAAACTGAGACCTTTCAAACTTCAGTCAGGGGAACATTTTCTCAAATGACTCTTGTGCCAAGAGCAAGCTGGTGGGAAGAGACAGGAGAGAGGAAAGGAGCAGAGTTCAATCTTATCTCCCAAAGCACTTTCTTAGACACAAGGGCTTCTCTTGATAAATAACATTAAAATGTAGTGGAAGTAGAGAAAGGGCAGAAAAAGAACAGTGTTATTAGAGGTGTGTGGTGTAATGAAGAGTAAGATTGAGTGCATGAGAGAAATGCAGGATGGGAAGATGGAAGAGTGATAGGAGCAGGTGAATTAACCCCCTCCCCAAATCTACCTGTTGGGAGAAAAAAAAAAAAAAAAAAAAAAAAAAAAAGCTGTTGGGGCATATGACAGGTGAAGGAACAACAAGAGAAGTCCAAGTGTATCCTGGGATAACAGGGTTACATGGCTGCTAAGGGGAGACCCTTTGGGAAGGAAGGATGCAGTTCTGGTCCCTCAGTTATTCCTGGAGAGTACTACATCATTCCTGGTCTGGCATTTAACTTGGGAATATTGGAAAGGTGCAGCAGGGATGTCCGTGCCCAAGTGATTCCACTGGTGGGGTCCACGCTGATTCTGGCCCTTCTGCTGCAGGTTTCCTCTGCTGATTCAAATGTGCCTCAGCTTCTCTGTTCCTAGTGAGTCTTTTGGCTTCAGCTGCTCCAGTATCCATGCAGCACATGAAAATGTTTGTCCTTATCAAGTACAAGCCAACAGACAAACAGTGAATTTGCTCTACTCATGCTTCCTCAAGTGGAAAAGGACATCTGCATTAACATTTCTGACACTCTCAGTAAAAAATAATGAACTTGTACAGCTGCATATTGGGATTTGTATGCTCTGAAAAGAGGCATACAAACATGTGAGCTGTTAATTTTTTCCCAAAAGAATTAATTTTGAAGCTAGTAAGACCTCAGTCATTGGACAGCACTGGTGTAAAAGTACAATCAGCTCTGAGGAAAATTTAAATGCATAAAGACAAAGATGATAATCCCAGAAAAGTTATTGTATTCTAATTTTGTTGACTTTTAGTAACGTCCTGGAGAAAAGCAACATTGTGTTTTGTCTCCAGGGTTTCTCACCAGATTCCCAGATTCCTCTGAGTTTCACAGTTACAACTTTAACTGTTTTGTAACCTCAGGTGGTCTGCCCCATAAAAATCCAGCTAACAGCCAAGTGTATTCCAAACAGAGACTCTGTAATCCTTCAAATGTAGAAGTTTTTCACCTGTTTGCTGTCAAATTGGTTTTCTGTCTTCCAGCTGCTCCTCACCACTCTCAGAGATGTCCTAGGTGACTTGTGCTGGAGGTCTTAGCTATGTGTATTCATCTTCCAGGGGTCTTGTTGGCCAAAATATTTGCCTTCAGTGTGAAATTAGCCCCTGAGACTCACTGTCCCAAGGTGGTGTTGTAGCAGATGGAGTTTGGAGAGTTCAGGACTGCCTTGGCTGTGGATTATCAGGCTTGGATGGGTGGTGCAGAACAAACACCCATATTTTTCCCAACCTCATGGGAGGTTGTTGTTTATTACTGAAGATGCCTGTCAGTCAAAATCGTTTGTTTTAAACTTTACGAGATGTGATTTGGTGCTCAGAGGTTGATGTCTGTGTGCTAGAAAATGCCTTTTTGCTCTGTGTGTGTGTGTTCCAGAAGGCAGAACCTGGCAGCAGGGTGCCTGCAGGGCCTCCTGGGTGCAGGAAGGAATGCCCAGCAGTCCAGCTTGCCTGCACTGGCAGCTGCCTGGCCACAATCACCAGGCAGCAAGAGCCCCTGGGGAGCTGAGATTGGCTTTTAGTAATGAAACCACACTGTGAGTCAGTGCTGGTCATGTTTCTCCAGGCAGAAAATGCCTTTGAAGCCCATAATTGATAGGCACAGCCTGGGATGTCATGTGGTTTTCCATCACTTTGGCAAGTTGACTGCTCTCATCTTCTGCCTCAACCTTTCCTGGTGATGTTTTGTTCTTTTCCTTTGCTTCTTTACAGTCCATTTAAATTCTCTGTGCCATCTCCTTGTTTTGGCGGTTGTCTCTTGTCTATCTGTGTTCTTCTTTTTGCTTTTCAGGTTTCTTTTACTCCCAGTAAGGCCACAGTGTTTGGTCTCCTTCTCTTGCTGGTCTGCCCACACAACTGTATGCCCACAGCTGGACTACCCCACTCAAACTTGGTGTGTTAGAAGGGAATTTCTTCCTTCTCCCAGGATAACAAGTGCTGTTTTTCCTTCAGTAGCACATCCCCCCTCTGGAACACAGATGCATGGCCATGTGCAGGCAGAAGCAAGCAGGTTCTTTAGGCTTGTAGAATGTGTGGATGACTTGCTTCAGGTGTTCTGTCTCCATCCTGACCTGCTCTTCCTTCCCACCAAGCACTGCCCTACTGCCTTTGGCTGAGCTGCTTTGCCCAGGTAGATGGGATTCACTTCCCTGCCTTTCCTGAAGCAAAGGTGATGTGTTTTCACACCTTCTGTTCCCCAGCTGTGCTGTCCCTGAGGACACCTCCCTGCCCACAGCCCAGCTGCCAGGGGACAGGAGGTGCTGTGCCCGTGGCAGGGAGCCAGGCTGGCACAGGCACACTGAGCTCTACGTGCCCTTAGTCAGCAGGAGGTTGGTGAGCTGCAGGTGACTTGGACACCTGCCTGAAAGAGCTGAAAGAGCTCCTGTAGGGCAGGTACAGCCTGTGGGCAGTGACACCGCTGTGGCTGTGTCTTCATGTGTGCCACTGGTTGCTCTGGCAGCTCACAACTGCTCTGTGCCAAACATGCTGTGCTTTTGCTTGGGGGTTTGAACATCAGTGCTGAGGCCCTGGCAAGTCTAATCTCAGTGCTGTTATCTAGAGGCTTTTATTACAGGAGGATTTTAGATATGGGAGGAAGGAAGCCTTGCAGGGAAAGAGAGAAGCAGGCTGACTCTTTCCACCAGCATGCTGCTATCTCTTAGCACCATTCTTCACCTGAATTGTTTGGAGAGGCAGAGATGGGGGAGCTCTGAGCCAGCTGATGTTTCTGCACCAAGGCAAAGGTGCAGGATCTCTTTGGGTGCAGCTGATTTCCCATCTTCCCTTTGCTGTTTAGACCTAGTTAAACACTTTGTCCTATCCTCAGGCAGTATGGATATAGAAACCTAGAGAGGAAATGCCCTGTGTTCCCTAGCTTCTTGTTTCTTAGGAGGGACTGAGGAATTACTTAACACTGTTAAAATTTAGAGTAAAAATTATACTGGCCTAGGGCAGTTCTCTGTACTACCCAAGTGGCACAAGAGCTTAATATCACTGAGGTAGGCTTTGCAAAGTACACAGGTGCCATTGAAATGTGATTTATTAGTATGAATTGGTGCTCAGTTTCAGGGTGAAAGAGGTAAATTGATACCCGTGAAGGGCAAAGTGCTGCACTTGGAGTTGAGAGGCAGCAGAGCAACATGTGAATATCACCACAGATAGAAGGAGGGTGAGATAACCCACAAGGGCACTTAATGTCCCATACGCTGTCCCTTGTCTTGCCCTTGAACTGGTGAGTGCATGGCACAGGGAGCTCTGCCAGCGAGGGTTTCTCTGCACAGCTTCACTGACACCCCCGGCAGTTTCACTGAACGGGGCTTTGGGCTCCTTGCAGGGGTTTTGTAGGGCGTCAGGAGAGGGTTGTGTGCTGCTCTGCAAGGAGCACGTGGGGACTTTTACCGCAGAATCAGAATTTTGTGCAAATTGAACATTTTGTCTTGTACTTGACAGAGTGCGAGTCAGCGAAGTACCAAAGTGCTGTAGCTCAGCTAGAAACACATCGATAGCATGGGCAGGAGGTGCAGAGCACCTTGAAAACCCCTTAGCAAAGAGGCAGGCATTGAGAAATGGTTCTGAAAAGCCATTCGCATTGGGCTTGAAGTTGCTGGCATGCAGAATATCTGTGTTTTAGTTGTGGAAGGCTTAGGAGTGCTCCTTTGAACAGCCTCTGCATCTCAGCTGCTCCATGTCCACAGGGATTATGGATGACCCAGTGACCTGGGCTACAGGTACAAATCCCTGTGTCAGGGCTGTGGATGTTTCAGTTGGTTTGTATTATTCTCTTGCTTTGAATCTGTTCTTCCCTGGGGTAAATCTGGCTTCAGTGAAGTCACTCCTGATTCAAGGCAAAACTGTGGCTGAGCCCTAAATAAAAGGACCATGTGAGTTGCTAGTGGCTGAAATGCCACGTGCCATGTTGCTCTTTCTTGACAAATGAGCAGTTTCCTATTGTCTTGCAGTCATTTGGGAATGTATCACACAGTTGGACTGTCAGAAAGTAAATGAAGAGCTGACATGTCTCTTTGTTTATTGGCACTTGCATTATAAATATGAAGTGCTAATGTTTCTGCTGGGCAACGTTTCCAATTAGTTCCTCTTGCTGCTTCTGATTTACGCATTCCTGTTTTGTGGCTCCAGTTGCCCAGCGTGGGTCTTCTCATGCCACCCTGTGTTCCCTGGTGTCCTTGCATTGTGGTCTGACAGTCTTCTGCCTAATTGGAAACTGTTATGGAACTGACTGGCAAATACCCAACAGACAGGAATATTTACATTTGTGTGTCCTTCAGGCTTATTAATAGATTATCTGAAAGGAAGAAGGAAGCAGGAAGCACATAAAATCATAGCACAGCTTATTCTGTTCTGTCCTCTTGTTCTTTTCACTGTAGGAAGACAATATTTTTCAGGCAATACAAGTTCAATCTGTGAGGTTTGCAAAATTCATTCCTGATGCTCAGTGGAGACTGAAATACTGCTCACTGATTAATAGGAAAGATGACAGGACGATGAGCTACTGCATTACTGAAATTAACTCCTTTAAAATTCAGTCCAGCCCTGTTAGATGTTGCGTAGCACACAGAAGTTATTCCAAACAGACTTTTAAGATGGCTCTTGCAGGGAGGAAAGGGACAGGAGATGAAAGCAAATGAATGTGCAGAATGAACCTGGAGAACAGGGATGGTTTCAAAGACGCCTGTGAATTGGTAGCTGAGGGGGCAGGAGCAGGGGTACCCCTTCTCCTGTGGAGCTCTCCTCATCTTTCAGTATCTCCTCTTTTTTAATGGCCCTTTTTTCCAGCCTATATGATATCATGGTTTCAGCAGGGAGCTTTCCCTGCTTGACTTACTATATTACCTCATGCTACAAGGATCTTTTCATTGCAAGTTGTCTGCTGCAGGGAATTCAGTGAAGGATTTAGGATTGGCTATGCAGGATAGCTGACATCTGAGTCTGGTGCACTGGACAGGCATTAAGGTTGATGTGGGACACCAATTAATGTTGGCCTGAGTCTGCAAAGGGCCTGAGAGCCATGCTGGGTTAATGGTTGGACTTAACCATCTTCAAGGTCTTTCCCAAATGAAACAATTCTATAATTCAAGGAAATAACATCTGAGAGAAGCAGTTGGTTTAGTTTCAGTGGCTACTAATTTGAATGCCAAGGGTGGCATTTGGAAGGCCACAGCTTGTAACTTTTTGCTTATCAAAGGGGAGGAAGAGCAGAGGAATCATCCTACAGTCATCTGTATTTTCCTTGAAATTGAGAAAAGGGTTTGAAGGCAAAAGTTATATTTCCATGAAAATCTGCAGCCTGAACCTGTGTCTAAATAATCTCTAAAGCATAGAAGTGCTGCACACTCTTGCACACTTTGCACATTCAGGCTTATTTAAAAAACCTGCTTTAAAGCAGTCTGCTTAGGGTTTGCAAAGTAAAAGCAGGATTTTAAACTTGTTTTAACTCACCCCAGAGTTAGTGTCCTGGTAACACAGGGCAGTGCTGCAGTGGAGAATTTGCAATCCTCTTCTCCCAAGGGAGGACAATTCAGTTTCTGAAGCTGAGTGAACTGTGAGTTCACAGCAGCAGGGACAGCCAGCCTCTGCCAGGGACAGCCTTCTCTTGATGAGTTTCCCCGTTTTTGCCCTGATATTCCATCCCCTTTGGTGCAGGGTCCCACTTTGGGGGGCTGTAGTGGGGGTGCAGGGTCAGCACACTCTGAAGTGCTCTGGGTCAAGCCTTGCTCTGGCTGCAGCATCCCTGGAAAAGGGATGGCCTGCATGGCCATGAGCAGCAAGATGCAGTGTTCTCCTCAAGGTCGTGGCTGCCTCTATGAGGCCAAATGCTCGTTGCTCTTGCCTTGCCCTGGCAGACAGAGAAGTGCCCTTCCCCTGCAGTGCCCACCACTGCCAGAAGAGCTGGGAATGGCTGCCTGTGCTGCCTTTTGGAGGAATTTATTCCTTGGGCTCTTATTTACATTGATGCTGATCCCCTCCCTTCTTAGCAATGACAATGACTTGAAAACTCCCTTTTACTTCCCTCAGATGCCTCCAGTTGTTGAGGTTTCTTTTCTCTTTATCCCCTTACTGATCTGAACTCCTTGCATCCTCCTCAGTCTACCTGGCATCTGGAAGGGAGAGATAACTGAATAGAAGATGCCAAGCCTTAAAAAGACACACAGCTTTCAATTGGATTTACAATGCCTTTGTTACAGTAGTGTGGCCAAAATAACAACAACCTAAAAAAAGGTAAATAGCATTCTCCATTTTCTAATGCAGTTTCTGAGGATCTGAGCAGTCTGGGACGTGAAGTGCCCAGATAATAGGTGCTTTAAATTCCCATGGGCTGCCCGTAGCTTTTATTTTAGAGGGCTTAGGCTGCAAGATTGAGTGCAAAATTGCTAATTCAGAAAGACTTGCTGAAGATGAAACGCTCTCCTGAAATGTGATCTTCAGTCCTATAGGTCGTTTGCTGTCGTTCCCTTCCTGGTATTTTACCTTCCAAATAGGAGAAGCAAAAGCACTTCTGCAATTTCAAGTGTGAATATTTGAGATGCTTAGGGGAAAAAAAAACCCTCTCTTTATTCTTTTACTGTCTCTTGGATGTGACTGCAGCTGTTAGGGTGATTTTTAAACTGCTGCTGAGCAGGTGGTTGGTAGGCACTGGGTGTTAGCTTTGGGTTAAAGCAATAGCTGTGTGTCTGTGCCTCTTCTGGCAGCCTTAGGTCCCTTTCCAGGTTTGGAGAGGATGGGTATGGGAGCAGCAAGTCCCAACCGTGGAAGAATCTGAATTGGTTCTGGTTAAGGGAGTTTGCTGCTATGTGCAATTCCTAAATCAAATTGTCTGCTTGCTGCTTCAACAATGATAAAAATATAAAACGAGTTGAAAGCACTGAGGAGAAAAGATCAGGCCAGTAAGTGAGTGATAAGAGGCAGAGCTTTTATCAGCTCATCGATACAGGAGCTGCTGGAGGCAATGGCTCCTGGCCCTACAGCAGCAGCTCTACCACTGATTTCGGCAGGGCTGAGGTGATGCTGCCAGCACAGCAATGCCATGTCATGTATCTGATGATTGATCTGCTCATCCCTACAGTGAAATGGTTTTGGAGACTTGATTCACCTTTCCATTCCTAAATTCCAGACAGCTGGAGGAGGGGGCTGTCTGGCTGTTTCCTGAACAAGCCAGTGACTGGGAATAGCAGGGTTTAGTTTGCTCTAGTAGGGATGCCTGAGGGTCTCCTGTTTGCAGTTCCATTCCACCCTTGGCCAAAAAGGCACCAAGTCACTCCTAGAGACCTTGGAAGAGAGAGGTGATTACGGCATCAACCATACAGAAGAGACAGCAAAGTTATTGCTGTGTCCCCTGCAGCTGGGGTGAGATGTAAAGGGAGACTGAGATTCTCCCATGGGAAGAGCTCTCTCCAAGTCCAGGGCAGAGCTGCAATAGGCTGCTGAGGACAGGACTGAAATTCTTACTGATTTAAGTAATTGTCAGGCATTGGCAAGAATATTTTGGCATTAGGACTGAGGAAGTTCAGTGTGGGGAGATGGATCAGATGGCTTTTTCAGGGTGTGCATCCCCAGCCTTGTCCCTATGATGTTGTGGGAAGAGGTGGAAAATACACAAGTACCCCACAGTCATGTGGCATTAAAGCAGTTACCATCTCCAGCTTGGTCAGTATTTCACCAAAAATGGTGATGTTGGTCGTGCATGTGGTGAAGTCCTTCTGAAAATGTACCTGAGCATCCCCTGCCAAGCTCCACCAGCATTGCTCCATTGCTGGGACTGGAGCTGGTGTTGTGGCACAGCTGGATTCTTAGTGGTGCCTTTAACAGTCTGCAGTGGTGGTCAAAGCAGGTTCTGTTATTACTATCTGTATTCCACTACCTGAAATTACTCTATTTTGGTGACTCAAAGTATCAGATAATTTTGTCAGGTTCTGCTTTGAAAACAGGTGAATCAATACAGTTATTTCTTCTTTTTGCAAGTTAACAGCCCTGTCCAAGTTATCCTACTGGAATGAAAGGTCATTGAGGTACAAAGTACTATTAATTATTGAATGCTACTCTTAGGGTCATAGAACACAGCAGTTTTCCTTCTGTTGTGAGGATGGCACTTAAAACGTCCTGTGCTGAGACAGTTTCTTTTCCTGCAGGATTGTTCCCACCAGCTCCTCTGCATCACTGAAAGGGAAGAGTTCATTGTGCCACTTTGTGCCATTGGTGCCCGAGGCATCCTGGACTCCCCTGGCCAGCTGGACTTCCCAGTCTGTCTGCTCAAGTGCAGCACCCAGAAGACTCTGCTGGTTCAAAACCTCGGTAACCGGGCAGCTCCTCACCAGCTGGGCACCCGGAGGTGAGGCAGCGGCAGCTCAGCTTTTGTTTTGTTGTGCAAAACGCCTTTGGGTGATAACAGAGTTGGTCAAGAGCAACAAAAGGAACCAGAGCATCGCAGCTGCTGCCCTGCAGCCATGGCTGGACATGGGCAGGACGTGTGGGGTTTGCTTTTGCTTCTGCTGTTTTAAGCAGGATGCAGCCTTTGAGCTTTCTCTGTCCCACGTTTCCTGGGGGGTGCTGGAACATGTCAGTAGCTGGCTTGCACACCCTCCTGAGCACAAGCAGCTTCTGCAATGGTTACTCACCCCTGTCAGCCAAACACATCCATTCCCTGGGAGGCCACAGGCACGTGGCTTTCCAGTGATCCTCTCATGAGATGCCCCATGTGAGCTGTGTCGTGGACAGCCTGTACTGTTGCTGTTAGTCAAAGTTGATCTGATTTCCCTTGTCATTTGAGGGCATCAGTCATCTCTTCTGTTTCATGGTGAGCCTTTGAAAGTCAGTTTAAATTTCAAACAGATGATTTAAATCATTGAATAGAAGCATTTTTATTTTAATTAAGTCATCTCCACTTTCACTCAGATTTCATTTTAAGTACTCTGCAGTTCCCACGTTTCTGCTCTTGTTTTGTTTTGGGTTAAATATTTGTCAAAATGTCATCATTAATTCTTCAGTGGGAACTTTCTTAAAGGTTGAGCTCCTCTGATGCCTGTTCATCTACCATTTGACCATTGGTATATGCACAGCTGTACAGGAAATATAAGAAATTTGGGGAATATGTGAAAAACAATTGGGCTGATTTAGAAGGTAGAATTATAGAATAACTTTTGTTGGAAGGTACCTCTGGAGATCACCTGAGCAAACACACTGCTCAAAACAAAACCAGTGTCTGGGGCTTACAAGGTACCATTGGGAGATCTGGACCTGTAAAAGTTTAGATGTTGTACAAGAAAGCAAACATACAAAAGGACATCGTTTAAAAAGCAGAAGAAAATAAGCTATTAAAAAACCATCAAACCTTATCTTTTCTGCCTGTCAGGAGCAGTAGTGATTCGTGGAAAGGGTAGATCTAATGGGACGAGAATTATCTTAAGGAACAGCTCACAATTAATGGATGAGAGGCCAAAGTTTAGCCTGCCAGCTCCATCTCTTGGCAGTGGTTTTCATTTGGCTATTACAGTGTGTCAGGGATGTCTCCTTCGCAGCTCTTCTTATCTATTGGGCTCAGGGAACAGATCATGATGTTGGCTGAAGTTCAGAGGAGTTAAGTTTAACTGTGGAACTTGTGTCTTTGGGTCTTGGAGAGCCAGGTCTATGTGAGGGGTAAGGAGTTCCTGCTACAGCTCTAACAGAGGTGTCTGGTGGGTACAGCCTGGGGTGGGATGTAGGAGATGCAGGGGCTGATTTGCACTCGGTTTCTCAGTCCTAAGAAGGTTTCTAAGTCCTGAACTTGGCTGCACCCTCTTCTTCTGATAATCTGAAAATAGGAAGATATGTTCTTTCTCTGGCGTCCTCTGAAGTCACCCCCTGGAGTGTTATTCTCATCCTGCCTCCTTTCTGAGGGCAGGAATATGTAGACAAGGGGCATGAGTAGGAAGGGAATGGGATGGAACACGGTGCTCAAGTATGGCCAGGAATTCCCCTTAATTTTCCTGAACGGTTTCTCTGTTCAGGCAAAATTTCTGTCAAAAGAATAGGAAAAATAATTCCATGTCTTTCCCACACCAGGCAGTGATCCCCTCAAGCCCCAGCAGAGATCTCCAGCAATCCTGGCACCACCATCAGGGCAGATGCAGGAGTAATCCAGCTCTGGGACTGTGGGGCTTTGTTTCTCCTCCCCTCTCTGCAAAGTCTCAGGTCCAGCACATAAACAGGGCTGGCCCAAGGCTTCTCCACGAGCCAGCAGTGATGTTTTCACTAGTGGTGATGGGAACAGGTCAGGCCTAATTGCAGCAGGAGCTCCTTAATGAGCAGAAACTGCCGCATTTTCATCAGCTGTCACTACTGACATGTGTAAAGTTCAGCTTGCCCATGGCTCCAGTTGTTCTCATTATTTTTGCGTGTGTTGCTCTAATCATCACCAAACTCCACAGAACATGTTTTTAAGGCAAAAAAATGACCACCAGCAAAGCACTAAGACCAAGAACTTTTGTTTTCTCGGTGTGGCTGTACAAGAGCCAAAGCCCAGCAGCTGCTGGGCAGAAGTGTGTTTCACTTGAGCTCTCCCTCAGCGTTAAAGCACTGAGTTTTGTGTCTCAGCCAAGAACTGTTTACCTGGTGACAAATCCTTAATTGCTCCTGCTGAATCCAAAGCGCACCAAAACATTTTCATCGTTATTTCCAACACATTGCAATGGCGCTTGTCTGGTGGGCCAAGCAAAAAGTTACCAGCTTGGATGAGATCCCAGAGTCTCAGATTGAATCACTGGTGAATACACAGAAACCTCCTGCTCAGCTCCCTTGATGTGCTCCTGTTAATGGTGCTTCATTTAGCTGGGATTGAATTCTTCAGGCTGTAAATGGGATCCTCCTTTTGGGTCTTGTCTCCATGTCGCTATATTGTTCTAATCTGTATTTGCACTCATTCAGAGTTTTAATTGTGGCTCCTCTTAGAGCAGCTTCCATTGAAATGCTGATGAAATATGCCCTTTCTCAGGCTAAAATGGAATGTTTTCAAGGTAAGAAACCCAAACAACCACACTGCAAATTAAACAATAATTATTCTTCGGTCTTCAGGACATTTATTCTCCCTGTCTGATTCCTGTGCTGTAATCTCATAGGACAGGTAGTGCCCTGACATTTGCAACCCTTAAACTGATGTTTATAGGTGGCAGGAAAAGAGAGATTCCTGAGGCAGTCAGTGCCAAGCTGTGCATGCAAATAGCTCTTGACCCTCTCTGTGCTCTTCACAAACCATCCTCACATGGGATTGCTGGCAGTCGGACCCTTGAGCTTCATTGCAGAGAAATGGGGGAAAACACTGAGAGGAAAAAAAAACCTGACTTCATCTCTGATGAAAATGAGGCGTGAGATCACAGGAAAAATTAAGGCACATTTTAAAACGGCTAATTAGGGAGCTGCTGTGGAGCTCTTCAGTCACCTGTGGAATGGCAGTGAGTTCGATGGGAGGCATTAGAGTCACTGGGGCTTGGGGAAGATGATGAGTAACTGCAGGACTGGGTGTGCTTAACTGACAGCAGGGAAGCTGTAGTAGAGGCTACACAGCATTGCAAATGGGCCAGGGGGAATTGTCAGCTTGTTAGTGAGTGCTCAGCTGCTGTGCAGAGCAGCATGGGGTTGCCAGCTGAATATAAACGTGTTGTGATGCTGAGTCCCTTCCTGCAGTTAGAACTGAGGCCGGGTTTGGCTGAATCAGCTTCCTTTGGTATGTGGGGCCATCCCTGCAAGGGCTTGGTGGTGTGTTAGTGGTCAATGTTCACATGCAGGAAACTCCCAGCCCTGGCTGATTATTGCTGTTGGAGGCTGAACAAGGAACTGTAGTATGGATGTGCCAGCACCTGTAAACATCTCAGCTACCCACAAGGGTAAAGCATCTGAGGAAACTACTGCCTTCTCTGATCTCACTTGTGCTTTTGTGTAGATGTTGCAGAAAACAATCACCTTTTCATAGCTCTGTTCTTTCTCCTTAAGAACCCCCTTCCTACCGAGGGTCGTTATCTGTCTGGCAAGGCTGACGTTTCAATCAGTGGCTTCCAGGAACTTGTTTGAGAAATGAAATGAAAATCCTATTGATTTAGTCCCTAGATCAAGCCTTTTCCTTTCTTTCTTTTTTTTTTCCTTTGTAAATCCCCTGATGGGTGTGGATAGGCTGCAGGGTTTAACTGAGGTTTAGCTCTTGTCGCCTTGCATTTTATATTCCTGAGATCACTCAAACCAGTTCCTGAGTGCTTTCCATTTATATTGACTTCAGCCAGAAAGGAGGATGTTCAATACTTGCCTGAGCAACTCACTACCACATTAGGTATTTTTCTGAGTCATCCCTGTGTTGTGCAGGATAGCAGGGTGGGAATACCAAAACCCTTTTTGGGTTGAATTTGGCCTCGTGTGAGTGTTTGAGGGGGCTCTCATGCTGCTGTGAGCAGTGTTAAGTTACTATTGAGCTAAATTCACGGCAGCAGACCCTGAGCTGCTGTTGGCAAACACTGTGTTGTCCATCTTCATCCAACTCTCCATTCATCCAGACAGATTGGTAGGAGCTTCTTCAAAGTGCTCAGAGTTGGGGAGACCTTCTGCTTCCCAAGGAGCAGCCTCTTTTTTCCTCCAGAACTTCAATGTGGTGCACCAACTGATGTAATCTTTTCCATTTGTTTGGTGCTGGCAGCTGGTAGGAATTTATTGTATCCTGTGAGTTTTAAAAGATCTTGTTTCTTGTGTTACTTTAATGTGTAAGCCAATCCGATGCTGCAGTTATATTACAAGACCAAGCTTTGCCTTGGACTATCAGGAATTTTAAAACTTTCCATTTCTGCCAGTCACAGGTGGCTGTTGCTCCTTCTGCCTTTTCTTCACTTGTGAGAATTCCAGCAGCATGGCTGTTTCCTGTTGAACTTTTATGTCCCTGTATGTCTGCTTCAAAGTGACTTGAGGGAGACAGTTATTGTAGGCAAAAAAAAAGGTGTAAATAGACATTTATGCAATTATCTGTTGATTTTGTGTCTTGATACTTGCAGCGCTGCCACAGATGCAGGATTGGTACCTAATGCTTTATCCAGCTGATTGGTTATAGGCTATTATAGTTCCAATTAATTAGCTTGATGGGCGAGCCTAATTGGTCTCCGAAGTGCTCATTTCTGTCAAAAGAGCTAATAGGTAACAACCATTTCCTGCCTTTGTTCCCCTTGTCTAGAACTGCTTGTAATAATGATTTTTATATTGTTTTAGATAAGGTTATTCTGCTGCTTGCAAACAGAGTGTGGCCTCTGCCCTCTCACCAGGGCCCTGTGTTTCAAGACAGATAGTCTGTCATTTTGAGGACACCTGAGGGGGAATAAAGTTTGTGTTTTGTTTGCTCGACGTTTTTTTTGCGCAGCTTTATAGCTCCACAACCATGTAAAACCACTCCTGACAAAAAAAAAAAAAAAAAAAAAAAAAAAAAAAAAAAAAAAAAAAAAAGCAACCCACTGAGTTGACTGCATGAGCACAGGCTGGGGATTGTCTACTGGGAGGGTTGTTTGGAAGTTAAAACTCTCCTTTGGGCTGTTTTGTTCATCCCCGCGTATGCACAGAAACAGATTTCCTGTGAGGCCACACAGGCTGTTTTTAGCACATGAAGGATTTCTGGAAGAATGTGGTTTCCATCTCTTTGGAGGTCATCCTTGACCACAGCTTGCCTACTCCATCATCCCCAGAGATCACTAATATGTTCTTAAGTGTCATTACCTCTGGATGTGTTTCAGGGCAGAACTGCCCATTCATTAGATTCCTCCCCTGGTGGATCAATCAACATCTGCTGAGAAGAAGTAGAGCAGTTTGAAGGGTGATTGATTTATTAAGTGGCATATTGAGTCTGTCTTTGCTTTCATTCTAATGGTCTGGCAGTGTTTTCCCCACGGGCCAAAAGCAATGTTTCAGGCAGGCAGGTACACCAAGTGTATCATTACTGGAGCAGCAATAAAGATTAAAAATGGCCCGTGGCACCCTGGCCATGAAGCAGGGCTGTCTTCCATCATCCCATCATTTTGGTGTCCTTTCCAGTATATTCTGGAAGGCTCCTTCATGCCAGGCAGAACAGAGCTCCTGTGCTGGCTCCCAGATATTCCTGTGCTGGAGTTTTTTGTCCAGCAACACACACAGATCTTCCTTAGCCCAGCACAGAGGGGAGATAATGGGGAGTACTTGGCTGCACAGTGAGGAGCCTGATTGAAAATGAGTTGACTTTATCATGCCAGAGAGCTGTCTGAGGAGCCACAACCAGTCCTGTACCCACCGCAGGCTGCTCATGGCTTTCCATCTCCCTCTTCCTCCCTGTCAGTTTTCATGTGATTCCTCACAATGCTGTTGGTTAGAGACCCTTCTTTTGGAATGTGCTGCCTGGGTTCAGTGGGTGCTTGGCTGAGGCCTGGGCCACATTGGGAGCTTCTGATCATCAACACCAGCAATGCTGCTGATGAGGATGCTCTGAGGTTTGTTGTAACCTGGGAATGACTCAGCTGTGCTCATGGAAGAGCTGACAGCAAGGCCCAGTCTTCTAAAAAGCTGAGCAAATGAAATTGAACTTGCTTTCTGTAACAGCCAAATATTCCAAATTTGACTGTCATGCATTTCTAAAAAAGATTTAAAATCCAAATCCAGCAAAGAGGAGGGACAGAGATAGAGGAAGAATCATCTCAGAAGATGAAATGCAGGAAGGGCTGTTTTATTTCTATTCTGTCTAATCAATCTGGCTACCAGCTTTCAAATATTTAGAGCAGTGGTTGATGAAGGAAAGTACCAGCTGTTGAATCCTAGGAAAATGTTCTTCATAAACCCTGAAATTTATTTTGAACTCTTGTTCAAGGATTTGCTCATCCAATCATTGAGATATACTTTCAGGCTAAACAAAATTTGTCTTTCTATTTAAGAACAATTTGTGCTGCTCTGAACAGTATTCCCTTCTGCACCAGGCTGATCATGTAGTATTAGAATAATTCAGAGAGATGTTTTAGCTTTTCTGTAAATTTGCCCTCAGTCTTTTTAGAGGCCTCACAGAGGATGACCCAGGGCTCAATTTCTTCACTTCCAGGCAGTGAAAAGTGTGCTAATCACAATGTGCTAAGATACCTGTGTCCATAGTCATGCAGCTGGATGATAGGATAAAACAGAGTTGTGTTTCTGATGTGTCAGAGCCTTGTTCAGGGCTGCACAACCCAAAAAACATCTGCTCTACTGTTGTATAAAAAACTCTGGCTTTGAATTTCAAGTCCAAGCATTGCTTTGCCCAGGTTGTAGAAAGAGCTGTGTCCTGCCATCTGTAGGAAATGTATCCAAAGTATGTGAGGATGAAAGAATTGACAGCATGTAGTAAGATCGTGTTGTGTAAATAATGATAGGGCAGACCCATCTAGATTCAGTAAATGTGCTTTCATGGCAGCAGAGCATCCCAAGCTGCACACTATGGACATTACCCTGTCAAGTGAAATGCCTCGTGCCGAATTGCTGTACAGAGATTTATTTTTTAAACATATGTATTAAACAACCAAGAGTCTTAAATGAAATGTCACATTTAATTTGGCACCCAAGACATGAAGTCTGCAGCTGCCCTCAGCCAACCCCAACAGCTCCACTCTCTGTGTCAGTTCCTCTGCCTGGCAGAAAGATCTGCAGCATCCTCCTGACTCCCTGGCATCTGTGCCTGCTCTCCTGTACCCAGCCATTTGTGGGGGTATAGATGCAGTGTGTGCCAGCTACTTGCCTGTGTGGTACAAGGTGCTCTGGCAAAGCCTCCAGCCTTTACCAGAGCCCCTGGTGCCTGCAGCTGGGAGTGTTGAGGTGGCTGCAGCCCCAGCTTCTCTCCGGGAGTGCAGCAGTCAGGGATGTTTAGAAAAGCGTGCAGAGACAGGCAGAGCATCTGCTTCCTCCCTCCTGGGCTCTGGAGCTGGGGTTTTCCTGGGCTGGAGGCTTTAATCTCATCTTTCTTTAATAGCTTCTGATGGTTTTATCTTCCAAGCATCAGTCCAGTTGCTCTCTGTGAGCCTCTACAGCCTCCCCCAGCAGTGTGTTCCAAAGGATGGGATATTCCCTGGAAGAGTGCTGCTACACTTTTGTCATTTCTGACTGATAACATTTTCAGGCCCTTGGGTTCCTGTTTGATGACAAATCATGACAAATTTTTCCTTATTCCCGCATCTCAGGCCATTCATGCTTTTGCAAACCTCTTCTATCTTCTCTTCAATTTCTAGGTTAAGAAATCCCATTCAGTCTTCATATAGAAGCTGCTCTGTACTTTTAACCTTTCTTTCTGCCTTTCTTTGTTTAATTTGAGATGTTTCAGCTTGGTTTTCGAGATCAGAACAAAACCAAATATTTCAAGGCTGATGTGGCCATGGGTTTAGACAAGGAGATGATAAGGTTTAGACAAGGAGTTTTCAAAGTGCCCATTTTGTAGTGGTTTGTCATCTTGAATGTTGTACAGTATTGGGTCGTGTTTCCTCACCTGTGTCCCCTCCTGCCATGGGCTGTCACTTCACTTCTTCTGGGTCCCCCTTTTCTGCCCACATGCCCCCAGGCATCCATCCTTGTCAGTAACAAAGGCTCAGGAGAGACAGGAACGCCTGCAGGACACCCTGGGCAAGCTGTGACTCCTCAGAGTCACCTGAATGACTTTGATGCAGAATTCCCTGTGATCTGAGTGGGCCACCTGAGCACATTTGAAAAATCTCACTGTAAATACTGTCACCTTGGGGACAAATCTCTACAAACATAGCCAGAATTAGTGCTTGGTATCCAGGACATCCTCACACAGCTGTAGGGATGTGATAAATGCATTGATCCATGAAACTGCTCAATCAGCTAAAAGCTGTGACACTTTTCTTCTCGTCATCCACAAGCAGAGTTATGTCACAGCCTGCTTCCAGTGGTGTTGGGATATTAAGAGAGATGAGACCACTGAGAGATGTCTTAAAGCATGATTTATTGCTATTATCTTCTACAGTCTCAGGAAGGAGTGAGAACTGTCTCCACCGCATAGGTCAGAAGTCCATGGTCAGTGGTCACAAGACCACAGGTTACAAGGTCTTTTAAAGGTTAATTAGCCAATAAACTACTGCCACAAAGATTGTTTCTACTTTCACACCAGTCCCTAACTAATTTGTATCACACGTCTTGCCACAATGCGGACCTTTTTAACCAATCATATAATCACACAATCCTACAGAATTACACTTTAAAACTTCTTATTATCTCTGTAACTACTTCTATATCTTAACCTTTGAACTCTGAAACTTGCCACTACCTAGCTTAACGTGTTTCTGCTTAAACTACAAATCCACATTCTTGTTTATGGTCTCTGAATCCAGAAGCCTTTTCCAAGGTCTCATGTATTCATTTCTGTGTTTGGGCCTGCATGCACAAGGTTTTGAGAATTTTCTGTGCCTGGATTTCCCACACAGTGGAAGGCTTTTCATACTCAGAAGAAGAGGATCAACTGAAATTGAGGTGAGTTTGAAAGATGCATTTCAGTGAGATACCCTGCCCAAGGGTAAAACTAACGTATGGCTTCACGGAATATCAGTGCTTTTAAATGGTTTCAGTTAAACCATCCCAGATATCAGGGTATGTATATTACCCTAGGCTTCAGGGTAATGGAGCTCAGCACTCCCTATTCCAGTTCTATCTGTACTCTAGCTGAGGATGATGTTATGGAGAAGAAGAGTTGACTGCTACGACTGGATTTCATCAGAGAGCAAATTCTTGTTTGTGAGAGCCACAAATGACTGAGGTCCAGAGATCTCTGGGCTACAGAGGGTTCATGAGACTGATGAAAGTGTCAACACTCCTTACGTGGGACTGCACTGAGGAGCAGGACTTAACACAGTGCAGGTTCGGTCAGCTGTTCTGGTGCTCACTGCAGTTCCCTCCACTCCAGCTTTGACAAGATATCAGGCTCCATTCCAGTGCTGTGCAGGGCAGGGTCTTTTGCTGGCCCAGATAGTTGAGGCCATCCTGCTGCAGGATGCTGCATTGCCCTACACTCTCCTTATTTTCAGCACAATGAACAATTTCTGTCCTTCTTTAGAGGCTGGGGAGGGCTTGGAGATGGAGCGTTCTGCAGGGAAGGAAGGGCCACACGGGGCTTGGAAGTGCATTTGGCTTGGGCACCACAGCTCTTCATGGTGGTGAGAGATGGGGATGTTTCTTCAAAGGGTGTGTTTGGGGAAGCTTTGAAATCCATTCCGTGTGGTAGAGAAACATGGCCTGGGGGGATGGATTGGAAGCGACACTGAAAAGCTTGGGTGATTCAGGGAGTCCTTGTGTGACTTTTCAGACTTGGATGGATGTGGGTTCATAGGAGTTAGTCTGAACCCAGAGCTGATCAGGAAACTGCCTCAAACTGCAGCACTTTTTAAGGGCTTCTGAGCAAATAAAGTTCAACGTAATTAGGTCAGAAATGCCTTGCAGGCCAAATCTAGTTTTCCACTGTTCTCTATTTAATTACACAGTGTCTGACTTCCATGTAAGCTCAGTGTGTTAAAAGAAAATCTCACAACCTTCTCTGTATACTTCCCTGGACCATTCTTTTTCCATTTCTTCCCACCTGCCTGTCTCAGCCTAGACTCTGAGTGATCCTCCTTCACTTCAGAAACAACCAGGTTTCCCCACAGCTAAGTTGGACCAGATTTTTTCTTCCACTTAAATTTGCTTTCATGCCAGTTTGTGTCCTAGACTTTGACCAGGATGTTCTTCCTTACTTACAGTCTTAGGAATGGTCATAGCTCCAAGGCCACTGCCTTGTCAGAGATCTCAGAGCAGAGAGGACTTTCATGAGAGGAGGCAGTGCAGGACCTTGCACTAGGAGGGAACCCAAAAAAATCCCTGGATTATGAGAAGCTTTATCCAGGAGTTTGCTTTGTCTCCCTCCTACAGGACTTTCTGGGACATCATGGTGGAATTATTGTCTGTTGAAGGAGGTTGAGCAGAGGGTCACATCCCAGTGGCGGGAGCTGTCCCCATGGCCAGCACTGTAGGTCAGCCATGGAGAGACATTTCCGATCGCGCTCCGCAGGGAGCAGTCACAGCGAATATTTTTGGTGCTGGTGACAGCGTTAGCCTGAGGCTCTGTCTGTGTGCAGCTAGTAATGTCCATGGCTCTATTTCCTCTCTAATTGTATTTGAATTGGGCTGGGTGATGATCACTGTCCTGCTTATACTGCACTCCCTCGATTCACTCCATATGGAGCTTCCACTCATCCTCCCAGTTCTCACCTGCTGGTTCCTCTTGGCCAGGGGACTGGACCATGAAGCAGGGACAGTGACCTGCCAGCTCAGAAGCAATTGCTCTGTAGCAGTGCTTCCTTCTCATCTCTTGGTTGTGATCTTTAAACACTAAAGTGATTTCTGCTGCAGCTACCAAGCAAGGGAGAGCCGGTGGAAATCAGTGCAGGGAATGGGGCAGACAGAGTTTGCATATCCCTGTAGGTCCAGAAAGGAAGGAACAAAGAGTAATGTTGGTAACCTGTAGCTGAAACTCAGTTTCTTCTTGCCTTCCCAGGGAAGTCCTGCAGTGGGTGCTCCTTCATCTTTATCTACATCCCATGAGCAGCTCAGTGTCAGGAAAAGCCAGTTGAGGTGGCTGGTGGTTTCTCCCTCAGTTGTGGCAGTGGCTTTGAGCCAGGAGGTTCTCTTGAGGGCTGCTGGCTTTCAAAACCTCTCCTGAGCTTCGGAGTGTGGAGTAGAAATACCTGCTGTGCCAGTGAACGAGAAGTGATCCTCTGATCCATTTGGGATCATGTGGCTCAGGGTCAGCTCCTTGCTGAGGAGCTGCTGCTGCTCCTCTCTGAGTGCTTTGCTGCTCCTGCATTTCCACTTCTCTCTGCAAATATGTGGCTTGTTAAACAACCTGCTGGGTTTGTCTCTTCTGTGGCTGCAGGCAGTATCCCAGGCTGTGTCACCAGGAAAAGGACAAGTTGTCTGATTTTCTGAAGGACTGCAGGGTGGACACCACTTGCCGAGAACACTCTGCTCTTCTCACCTGCACCTTCCAGAGTGAGAGGGCAAAGGTGCAAGGAGACCCCATGGTGTTCTACAATGACATTTTCTGCCTTGAGCTGAAGAAAAATGATGGCTGAGAACCTCCCTTCCTGCTTCTCCTCTTCCTCCTCCTCCCTGAATGAGGCCACTTGATAGATCCCTGCCTCAGCTGGCTTTGTGTGCCAAGAGGGAAGTCATTGGGATTGTGGTGAGGCCAGAGAGCTGGTTGCAGAAAGCATTTCTGCCCTGTGGGCTCTGGCAGGGACAGGAGCCTGACAAAGCTGAGCTCTGCTGCAAGGGCTCAGCATCAAGGGCACTCCATGTGTGTCCTTGCAGTGTCTAGAGGGATCAATTATTGTAGGTAAGGACACATCTTGCACATGGTGTTCAGGGACTAACAGAGGGTTTTGGAGCACTGTCAGTTCACATATTGACTGGAAGCATTTACTGGTTTTCTGCGGAAAGGAGGCCAAATTCTTCCTAAGGTTAATCATGGAAATGCCAATCCCTTTCTGTAATCTGAACTGAACCATGTCTGAGTCTCTTTTCCAGTGTAATTTGTGCACTTGGACAAAAGGCTGGTAGGTTTAAATGGACTTTTCTATTGCACACAGGGACAGAAAATATTTTGTTTTTCTGTTTATGCAAGCAAACTCCCATGTCCTTCCATCAACCAGAGCGCAAATTCTGAATATTTGCACAGGGTGAGATGAAGAATGCCTACTGTCTGTGCAGTGCAAAATCCCTTTTCACCTTCAAGTAAACCCCAGAAAATCACCTCTGCTTTCTTTTGAAAAAGGTTAAACACCTTTTTTTTTTTTTTCCCCCAAGGAATGGGATCATGTTCTCTTCTTGGTTGCTCCTATAGCCCATCTAAGGCTATAGCCCACCTAAGGCTAAGAGCCTCCAGTGTCAGAACAATGCAAGTTTCACACCATTGTAGCTGACAGCAGCATGATGTGACCAAAAGCTCGTGTCAGAGGAATATTGCAGAAAGTGGGAGCTGATGAGCTGAGCATTAAGAGCATCCTGAGGTGTGCTGAGCTGATTTTGTAGTGTTTCCCAGACTCCTGCTTTTCACTAGAGTGGGGCCATGTCTCCACAACTAGCTTAACCTGCCCTGTGTTCCTTAAATTCACTAAGGTGAGCTCCAGAAGTCTGGCTACCCACAGTAAAGTTCTCATACTCCATCTAATGATGGACAGACATAAAGCATGGCCTGGCCTCAAATCTTGAGTGGAAACCCTTCCTCCTAAGTGGCTGTTTTAATGTTACATGATTTGCTCTAGGACTGAATACAAGTGGGCTAATACCTTCCGTTTTGTCCAGCATTATCAATCTTTTGATTTCTTTTAATGCCATTATTTGTAGAACAGTTGGTTTCACATTTGGAGTTTTGGTCCTGTCTGTCTCCCCCCTGCTGTAGCATATGGATGTCTTTACATCAACTGATAGTATTTTCTCCTCTTTATCAAACACAGAATCTAAAATTCCACTGCCACTGACTTTGTGGTGACAGTCTTGTAACTTTTACCTTGAACAGACACTTCCCTTGTGCTGCCAGTCCATCTGCTGGAGAGGCCCCCAAAGCTGGGACCTTTCTGCCTCTGACCTTCTGGTCACAGCAGTGGCTGCTCTCTTCCTCCCACCCATCACCCATGATGTCTGGGAGCACTCTACAGAAAATCAAAGCCTTTTGACAAGTAGCTGGAGGAAATAATTGCTTCCAGAAATTAGGAAGCTGCTGGAGGGATGGTAATCTTGGAAAGGCTTTCTGAGCAGGGTGCCTTGTGCAAAAGCTTTGCTATGTGGGCCACTAACTGCCAGTATTTTCAGGTGCTGCTGTCTAGAAGTTGCAGCAGGTCACTGCAGTCTGTATGGGGTTAAGTCAGTGACAAAAATGCTAACAAAAAAAGGAGGCAGGGATTTTTGGAATCATCATGTGACCATGAACATTTTGAGCATCCATCTAAGCCTGTGGGAAACAAACTGTTATGCAACTCTGACTTGCCGAGCGCATCTCAAATTGTGTTTTATTTTTGCAAATACACATGATGGGTCAGCAGAAGCGGCTGTGCAAGAAGCCCAGGTGGCTACCAAAGAGGAAAGTCCTTGGTTTTTGCTGCATAGTCCCCACCACAGCTTAGCTGTAAATCACACTGCAGACACATGGGAGCTGACTCCTTGGAAATAGAAACCAGGGGAAAGGGAGGACAAGGATTTGTTACCTTTGCCTTGACCTTGGTGAGTCATCACTCTCCTGTCATTGCCTGGTCATGACTCTCCAGTGTCATGTGTTAACTTGGAGGTGATGGAGGTGGTCTTCAAGATGGCTGGGTTATGGACCTGAGGTTGGCTCAGGAGGTAACAGCATTGTTTGTTCCTGCAAATCTGATCCCCATCCAAAGGAGAGGTTACTGCTGAGCACTTCAATGTTTGGCAGAAGACACCATGTCCAGTGGGAGCTCTGGTCCATCTCACAGCTTGTGGTGGGTTCAGTTATTTATGGAAAGAGGCAGATGTTAGCTTTGGCACTTCCTTTCTCCTGAGTGCCCTGAACTAACAGGCTGCTGTTTGGGTGCCATTTCGATGCTTCTGTTACCAGCTCTGTCTTGTTTTTCTGTCTGCTCCAAGCAGTGATTTCCTTTCTGTGGATGGCTTTCCCCCTCTGCCAAAACGAAACAGCAATTTGGCCAAACATTGTTGGTATCCAGCTTTTCAAGATCAGCTTTTTCTTACCTGGGCTGGTGGAGATCCAGCAGATTCTCATCATCTAGGGGCTGAGTGAGGGGGAACAGGAGCCACATGTATTTCTGGCTGCGAAGAGATCACTTCTGTAGCTGTGAGTCACGGTGAGCTGGCCCCTCCTGTATTGCGTGGCCGGGTGCTGTAGCAAAGCCAGGGAACAAGAGCTGGAGATTTTGTGCTGTCTCATCATCCATCCACTGTCTGTATTTTAGGTCACCTACCCGTGGCAGCCTGGCAGAGGCTGACATGGTGCCAGAAGTGGTGCACTGTCATGGTCACAGCTCTGCATAACTTTACTTCTGTCCTGGTTAGCATCCGTAGTAGTTTTCTGTGCTCTGGCTCAATGGCCATCCTATAGAGAACATGCCAGCCCAGGCAGAGCCCTGGCTCCTGAAGTGTCCTGAGGCTCATACACATGTAGCTGTAGTCTGTAAGGGTGGGTAATGAGGCATATCCTTTGGACTAGTAGATCTTTTTCTCCTGTGAGGAGGCAGGCATGTGAGGAACCTCTCAAACAGCCTATTTTAATTTCCCGGGAGAAATATCTAACAACATTTTCTAGCTTTATAGTCTGACATACTGCAGTAATGAAAGGAGAAAAAGTTTTCCAGAATATGTTACATCATCAAAGAATTTGGTTGAATAGCACAGAATAGTAGACTATGTGTAACTGATTATTTCTTCTTACCCTCCACCTCTGGAGTCAAACGCCCTTGGCTTTCAGTTTCCCTGACAGTACAGGGAAGCTCTCTGTGATGTGTTGCCAAAAGTTTCTCTCCAAATACACTGAATCCTGCAGAATGGTGATTTGATCTCAGGAGATGAAGTCTTGCATTTTTAACAGGTTTTCTTGGGAACAAGGATATGAGTGCAGGGCTCCAGTATCCACTGCTGCAGTTGGAACAGTTGCTGCAAGTCACTTTAGGGGCTCAGGCATGCAGTCAGTCTGGCTGGCTGCCAAGGCTTAGTGGGGGAACAGGTAAATTTGCTATCCTAGTCCTGTTCACCCACAGCTCAGTAGACAGTAACCAGAGCAGGACAGATGTAGCAGACAGACAGTAACCAGCAAGACAGCACTGTCACAAGTGTCAAGCATGGACTGATTAACATCTCCCACCCTTGACCCTGCCTTCTGGCCCTGCACCCCCTTCCCAGGTCCCCTGCCCTGTCCCTTTTCTTGCCTCTGTGATATATTGCTGCTCCTGTGCTCCAAAGCAGTGGGGTAGGATCCCTGTGTCAGTTATATTTCTGTCACAGATGTGCTGGCCTTGGCATTTGACAAGTCCCAAAGTCAGCTAAACTCACTCAGCTAGAACCACAGCATGGTTGTTAGTAGAAGCATATTCATCAGGCCAATGGTTCTTTTTAATTTTCTTCCTCTCCTGCTTAGCTTTATTTTTGCTCATGAATTGTATTACACTTGCTTCCATTAACAGGAGATGTATTGCCTCTGTCAGCCTCTGAGTAATAACCAAACTGCCCCAGTGCCCACAGGGCCAATAGATCTGATGGCAGCACATAAAAAAGACCAGAGAGTACCCTCAGCTTGCAATCCAGCAGGAGGAACAGCCAAACAGCACTTTGTGAGGTGGTTGACCTGAAGGACTGATAGTGCTGTGTTAGGCTCCAAGAAGTTTGTTTTCTGGCCTTGGTGGAAGGAGGGATGCTTTCTGTGTTTCCCAGTAGTGATTTGGCTTTGAGACCTTGTTCTAGTTTGTTTGAACTCAGCTTCAGAGCAGCTAAAGGATGATGTGGTGTAAAATTTGAAAAAGCAGACATATTTTACACCAAGATCCCCAAGCCTTGCAAGAAATAACACAGTGCCAGAAAAGTGGAAACTCTGTTTGTCAGTAGGCACTGTCTGACAGCCAGCACAAACTCTAAGGTGCTTGTCCCTGGTAATCTGTTGGTGCACACCCCACATAAGCCTTGATGGCAGGACCACAGTCAAATCCTGGCATCAGTTTGCACCCTCAGCATTGCTGCTCCTGTCCTGTCTCATTCAAATACCTTCTCCCCAGTTTGCTGTCTGGCATGTGAGTCTCTACAGAGCAAATGGAGGGTTTTCCTAGGAGTGATCTGGGTGGCATTTCTGAAATTTGGGCTCATTTCTTTCCCACTTGCTGCTGAGCTCCCCTCCCTTTTACTGCAGCTGTGTATTTTGGTTTTAAGGCTCAGGTTGTGCTCTCCTCCCTGCTTTACACCCCTCTAGAAGATGACAGCCTCAAACATCATCACTGCTCTTGACACTTCATTAATGGCCTTCCCCAGCATATCAGCAGGGGTTGTTTGTGTAGCTGATGGTTCTGGCAGGCCTGCCAAAGGCACCGTGCAGGAACCAAAGGAGGGCAGGCTGCAGCTCTCTGGACAGAGGCACAGCAGCTGCAGGATCAAGCGATGCCACTGGGCAGCTCAGCCCAGGCAATAACTTTAAGAGAAGTGCAGAACACTGTGGAGCTGAGGTGCGCATTCACCTCCAGCTGTTGAGCTTGAAGCAAACAGCTGCCTAGTGCATCCCCCTCGTCGGGGAGGCTCTGCCCAGGGTGAGAGCACTGAATTCAGGCTGTTAAACACACAGCGAGCAGCTGGGGGATGAGCACTGGTGAGTTATTAGACTCTAATTAGCCAAGCCAGGGAAATGATCATCCAAGTGTTTCTTCTCAGTGCTTGTCTTAGCCAACATCCAGGTGTTGTAGCAGAGCTGATGTTGTTCAGAGCAACCCAGATGCTTTATATTTCTGTCAATCCAAGATTACTCTCTGGGCTCTGTTGAGTCCATGCAGCATCCCAATGGGGCCTGAGTGGTCTGATGTCTCACATGCTGAGTGTGGATTGCCAGCTGATGTTCCTCAAGCCAGTGTGTTATTGGAAAGTAAGGCTTCATCTTCATCCAGTTGCTTGCTGGGTAGAAACATCTGATCTAGCAAATGTGTTTCCTCTAGGTTTTGAGTAAAATCCAAGTGAATGAATTCTTTCAGACTTGCCTTTCCTTCTTAGTGGTTTATGGGTGTTTGAAACAGTTTTTGGGTTTTTTTCTGTCTGTCCTTCCCTGTGTTGTTAACTCTAAGCAGGCTGTGCATTACAGAATTGCTTCCAGCTGCACCCCAGTGACTTACCATGTCACAGTTCTTTAATTCCTTGAGGGCCTGTCCTTTGAGCTCTAAGTGTCAAGTCATTGGGCAATATTATAGTTATTTAATATTTATGCTTCAGGAGAGCTGGAGGCTCCAGTCAGTTCAAGACTTTTGGACAGAGTAGCGAAGATACCCAGCAGCAAGCAGAATCAAAGCCTCACTTTGTTGATAGAAAAAATAACTGTTCTTTTTGTCTCCTTCTGTAAGCTATTTTTTTCATTCCTTTTGGAGTTTTATTAAAGTTATCAGAGGTTCATGCATTTATGTCAACAAATGCATTAAGAAACAGTTGCAATGCTGGGGTTTGAAGAAATGTAAGTCATGCATTTTTTTAAAACCAGTTGCAATAAGTGAGATCCTTTAGTGAGATCCTCCAAAATTGCATGACAAGGCTTCTTGGAACTGAGCATCAGTGCCAGGACCCTTTGGGAGAGCAGCAGAGAGAGAAGACCCTGAGGAAGCAGCAGGCAGTTACTGACACACTGGTAGCCTGGCCTGGATTTAAACCCTTGGTTTAAATCTACTGCCAGGTGCCAGTAAAGGTAAGGGACTTAGAGAATTTTTTTGCAGCTGCTTCCAAACTCTATTATCACTATTGTTGATAAGTGTTGCTCACTCCTTGCTTGTCATTGATGGTCTAAATAAAGCCTTACAGGGCTGAGGTTGAAAAGAAATGTGATGTTTGAAGATAAATGTTTTGCTGTCTCCTTCTGCTTTAGGAGGGGGAGATCAGGCCAAATTGTTCAGCTGAAATCAACGTGTTCTTTAAGCCCCAAGAAGTCTGGGTCTACAATCAAGCAGTTTACTGTGACATCTCAGGTATGGCTCCTTCCCCTGCCTCTCTCACCCCAGTGAATGTGAGGTGCAAATACTCTCTCAGATCACTGGCTCCTGTGGAATCCTGGGAAGGGTTTGTGGTCAGCAGGGCAGTGCTGTCCCTGCAGCTTCCAGGGGATCTCCCATACAAGCTGGAGACGTCTGGCTCTGGATCACTGATCCCACAACAATCCAGGCAGTGCATGGATAAGCCTTCATGCCATAGCTTTGCCAGCATTTCCTCAAAGGCCAAAGTGCTAGAGAGCAGAAAAGCTTTATTTTAGTGAATGAGTACTAAAACCCTCCAGACAATTGACCACTAGGATGGGTCCTTTTGACGTGGTTTCATCATTAGGCAGTAGGAGCCAAGTTAGAAATGCACTCCCTGATCCTGATTCCCTCCTGCTGCCCAAATGCAGCCAGACCAGAGGTGGCTGAGGCTTGCTGAGCCAGGGTGTCTTCAGAAGGACCATCCCTGGCCAGCACCTGCTTCCCTCCCTGCATGGGAATTGTCACCTTGTGGCTCTCAGCCCATGGTTCCTCCGGGTGGTGTTGTATGGGCCTTGCTGTGCTCAGCAGGATGAGCACCCTCCTAGGAAAACAGAGTCCAGGCAGTCTGCTGACAAGGTTTTTGCTTGTCCTGTCTTCCAGAAGTGCTGTCAAGTCCTTCTCTGGGAGCAGCTGTCATTGCCCCACCCCAGTGACCCCATCTCAGAGGTGGTGGTTTTGCTGTGCTGGCACAGGGTAGGGAATTCTCAGAGTGCATGGCGTGGTTCAGGTTACCTTGTCCTTCCTCTCTGTCTCTGCGTGGTGCTGCTTAGGTGTTTTTCTGGAGTGGGAGATGGCTGCCAGATTTCCATTCAGCAAATATTCTGGGTTTGCCCATCTAGGAGGAAGAGGTGTGAGGCCCAAGGGCCTCCAGCAGCTGGGCTCCCATTCTGGAGGGTGCTGCAATCTCTAGCCCAGCTGCTCTGTTGTTGCCTTCCTGCTCCAACTGATGGATACAAATGTCATGAAACAGTTTCTTATTTATACAGTAATTGTGCAGGGTTTACTCAGCAAATGGCATCTGCAATAATTACTCAGAGCTTATGCTAACAAACTGTCTTGCTGCCCACCAGCTGCAATTGTGGGAGCTGTGGAAAGGATGTATTTAAAAAAGTTGTTCCCAAGGGATGCCTTTTTCAGGGCTGTTCTCTTGGCTCTGGGATTTTGGCTCTGGTGATGGGGTTGTCCGGCACTTTGCTGCAGGAATCTCCTGGGGTTGTCCCAGGACAGCTTTTTCATGACAGAGAAAGAGGAAAACTACTTGCATGCAAGCCTTGAGCTGGTCTGGGACTCAGAGGAACCAGAGCAAATTATGTGTGTTGAGAAAATGGTGCCTGTTCCTGAATGACTCTGAAAGGCCCTTGGGAGAGCTTAACTCTTCCATTGGCTCCTTGGAAGAGGATCTCAACGAGTCTTCTAAATTATGCATTTCCTTACAGATCAGAGCTGATTCAGTGGATTGTCAGGGTGGGAACTGTCCCAGAGTCATGGTCCCTGGGTACAAAAAATTGAAGAAATAGCCATCTTTAACTGGCAAGTTGTTTACTTTTGCTTCTTAATCCCTTCAAGAAATGTGACTGCCTTCCTCAGGCATTTGTCTGCTAGTCCCAAATCCCTTGGGATGAGGATTTGCAGATATTGTGTGCCCCATGCTGCAGATATCTGGAAGCTTTTTCCCGGTGCAGTGAATTGTACAGCTGGATCTTCTGCCCCACTGGAAAGGAGCTTTGCTGGTCTCTACTTGTACTGGAGGTGCCTCCATTAATTACTTGGCAGATATTTATGGATCAGGTTATTTACAGAATTGATCAGCTCTAGGCAACTGGCAAAACCAGCAGTGAAGTGGTTGGAAATCTCCTCACAGCAAATACTGAAGCTCAAAATTAATTTTCTTAATTGCTCAAAAATCCCAAACAATGATCACTCCTTTACGTTTTGATGCCCTGCATCACAGGAAATTGTGGATCTCTGTTTATTGATGTGGTCAGATGGGAATTTTATTCAAAGACAGTGGCAAAGCATGAGGAGATTCTGTCAACAAGATGCTGAAATGCAGAGACACTGAGCACTTTGACAACAAAGTCCTGTGCTGTTGTATCACCTACACCATGATTTACTTTCAAGCCAGGCAGCAATGCCAAACTCCTTGTGAGCTTTGTGCCCTCACTGAATGGATTTCAAAGCTCCTCTAAGTGCATGGGAAGGAAATCAAAGATCATTTTAAACTTAGCATCACTTTTTCAGACTAAAATCTCATGGCCAAATCGGAAATCAGCCCAAGTGGTGGGTTAGAAATTGGAAGCCAGATCCAAAGCCTATCTCCTGAGGGAAGAGAGTGGCCTGTATCTTCTCCTGAAACATGAAAAGCTGGTCCCAGGCAGCTCAGAGCCAGGGACTAGGATTAAGGCAGCCTGGAAAATGCAGGACAGCAGAAGGAATTACCATACTGAAATAGAAACTCTTCCCAGGCTGTGAAACCAGGCTGCCCCTGGTCCTCATAGGGGAAGGCTTCGGGCCCCAGCTCCACTTCAGTTTTGAGGAAATGAACATCAGGGAGGTTTCTGTCAGAGCAACCCACAGATATGAGGTGAGCAGCAAGGTTGGGGTGGATCCTGGTGGCTATAGGGGCAGCAGTGAGCCTTGTGGAATTCTTGGCAACTTGGGCAGTTGTGATACTAGTCAAATTTGGGGTGTTTCTTGGCATCTGGATCTTTTTGATGGGGTAGGAAAGGTGTGTCTGTTGTTCATGAAACCCCAATCCCTGCTTTTTGGCAGCCTCCCTTGGAGATCAGCTGGGAGGCTTCCTGCAAAACCCTTTGGTGCATGAAAGCAACACTGGGTCAAAAAGCTGCACGTTCAGAGGGTTTTGTTTTAGTCTCACACACAAATCTCCTTTGTGGCCAGGCTGTCCAAAAGCAGCTGGAACAAACTGGCTGCATTTGAGTTCAAGTCCATTGCAAACGGTTTTCAGTCAAGTTCTTCCTGCCTGTTCCTGGGAGTCTAAGGAAAGCCATCCATCCTCCTGGCTCAGAACTGGTTCTCTCAAAGGGCTTGGCAGTGCTTTCCCTTTGCTGACCAGTCCCTCAGCATGCTTCAGCCGTGGTGTATATCTCTGGCTCTAGAAAGAACAAAGCATTTCTGGAAAGGAAGAAAAGCAATTTTCTACCTATTTGTCTCCATCCGAATGGTGTCAAGTCTGCAAAAAAAAAAAAAGAGAGAGCAACCAAAAGAGGTAAAAAATGAAGCACTACATCATGCCAGACACTTCCAAAAGCTTGTTTGTAGCAGGGGACACACTGAGTTGTTTTCTTACCAAAGGATTGTGCTCTCTATGCATTTTTGATGCTGATACCTTGTTGTTTTTATCAATTTATTTTTTTTCATTACATGAAAAAAGGTGAATGAGTAAGTTATACTTTTAGTGCTGTGCTAAGCAGCTACACTGCAAGTAAACCTCAGCTAAGAATCCTCAAATGAGAACTTGTCCCAGCACATCTGAGCCAGGGGCTTGTGGGATAATGTGGGGTAGGCAGGAGAGCTGCTGCTGGATGCTCTGGAACTTTGGAGCTAGCTGTGTCTGGGATGCTGCTGTTGAGAGGCACTGAATCAAGGCAGTAAAGAAATGAAAGGACTTTGCAGTCGATTTTACCAATAGGATAAGGGAAATGGATAAAAAAATAACAAGAAGGTTATTACTTTGCCAGAGAAGAGTGGTGCGTAGGTCTGACCTCAGTAAAGAAAAAATTATGCTGGCTTTTTGTTTGCAGAAAAATGCTGCCTTTTTTTCTTTTCTTTTCTTTTTTTTTTTTTTTTTCAATGGAGAGGGAACATTTCACAATCAAATAATTTATTCTCCTCTGTCCCTCCCCCAAACTGGTCACGGGATGTTATTGCATAAGCAGCTTTCTCCTTGAGCAAGGGCAGGTTTTGCTTGTCGAGATGTGTAGAGCAGAGCCAGTGGCAGTCTGGTGAGTAAAATAGAAGGTACAGCTCACTCTGATCCCTGATTTTTAACTAAGAGTCAGAGTGGGCATTGATTGGCATCAACCATGAAATAAATCTGTGAGTCTTGTGCAGTTTCAAGCGCTCATTTCAGTGGATGCTGGTGACTTTTGCAGTTTGGAGCCTGTCTGCTGAATGTGATGTGGTGTGTTGGATTAAGGACATCCACGTTCAGTTGTTTAAGCCATTGCTCTTGGCTCTGACAGCTGGTGCACTGGTGACAAGCTGGTCCTTTCATCGATCCTCTGTGCAGAACTGTTACTGCAGTGGATGGTTGAGGCTCCCCTAGATTCTTGTCTCAAAAAGCTGGCTGTAATGACTGTGTGTGTCAATATGTCCTGGGAAAGATCCTCCATGGAAAGACCAGTTCCAGATAAGAAATATCAAAGCACGGAATCTGTGGCTGGGAGGGCTGGTTACCGTGAGTCCACTGTAGAGAGTGGTTTCCCTGGGGAAGACGAAAACCCTGGACTAATGCCCTGGGAAATCCTGTTCTAAGTATTGTAAGCAAGAGTCTCACTCACATGGTCCCTCAGTTCAAGTATGAAAATTGTTGCTAGAAGGTTCCTCATTTCTTTGTGTTACCATAGATTGATTTTTGGTGCAAGAATTTTAATATTCCTAACTGTTCTCCCCTATTGGACCCTTCCCTCAGACCCTGCCTTAATTCCTCCCCACACCAGGAGGCATAAATACCCCTGTCTGAGCCTGCACCCTGCCCTTTGCCTTTGGCACCTTGCAACTGTCTGTTTGCAGTTCACTCCAAATATAATGTACACCTTCTTTCATTTTTGCATTATTAAAATTCCGTTTCTGGACAACTTGATCAAGGCTACCTCTCTCTGTCAAGTCGTCATCAGGGCAAAGTCCCAAGGAAACTCAAAGGGCTCAATAGTCTGGACTTGGACACCCAGGAGTTTCACTCCACTTTTGTAGGGACACCTCTCTGTCCACCACATTACAGATGGGGAAGCTGAGGCACAGAGTCATCTCTGGGTGTGTGTTTAGGATCCTTAACTCTGGATCAGCAGCAACTCAGGGGCATGTCCTGCCAGTGGTGCCCTAAGTCCCATCAGCTGCTGACCACTTTGCCTTGGCTGCCTCCTGCCCACCTGCCATGGGTGCTGTGCTGAGCACAGGGTGCTGGGTTGATTTGAAACCCAGGGTGGCTCTGTCTTATAGATGGCTAACATGATGACTGGCTCTTACAATGAAGGGATGAATACTGTGTGTGTGTGTTAAGAGAAGTTTTACCGATCTTTGGTTATGGTATTTTAGTTTGCTGTTTGGACACACTCTGTTCTTCCCATGGTCCCTTTTCCCCTGTGTATTGTTGCCACCAGACAGGTTGCGAGGCTTGTCAGGGCCATGAGGATGTGTACCTGTGCCCGTTGCATGGCACTGCTGGGAATGGGCAGGGCTTGTTGCTGGGGAGGTGTGGCACAGCAACGCCTCACCTCCAATCAAGTTGCAAGAAAGCAGCCTCCACCAATGGATGGTGAAGAAGAGTTGACTGGCAGGCTTTGGGAGGGGCCAGGGTTGGCTGATGCAACACCAAGGCCGTAAAATATGGAGCAGCCATTTTGTGGATGAGCCATTGGCAGTCAGCCACGCTCCTAGAGCTGTCCCTTTTTCCTAGCTCAGTCCTTTGTTGAGTTGGTTGAAGTTTAATAAACCTTTAAAATTTTAAAATGAGCGGTCATTTCTCACACTCTGACATCAGCTTTTATCCATCCCAGGTCTAACAACACCCAAACCCGTTGCAATCCCCTTTAACAAAGCCACTGCCTCCCTGCCTTTGTCCTCGCGGAAGCTGTGTCATGGGACTGAATTTCCATTTTGATGTGCCCGCCCTCCACTTAGGTGACGTCTCCTTTTTGAGTGTGCCCTGGGCTTGCACCAGAGTGTGAGAGGTTTGTGTGTTGCTGAAATGGAGCACTTAAACATAAGAGCATCTGTCTCTCATGTTCCTCCACAACAGCCTCTTCAGGGTGTTAACTCCAAGGCTGCTGGTGCCTTAGGCAGGATTTTGCCAACATGAGATCAAATAGGACCAAAAGAATAAAACTCAGTATTTTCTGGTGTCCTTCATAGTCTTCTCTGCCCCAATTTCCTTATCCTTGCCAGGAGAATGACTCTGAAAATCCTTGTCTGAGGACGGTCCATGGGATGGGACTTCAGGAGAAGAGAGCTTAAGCTATTACCAGTCTATAGCTACTCTGGGCACGTGTTCCTTCTACGTGTTGGAAGGCAAGGGCATCATTTACCCACCCGACATTTAGTGTGGGATGTTAATTAGTGCTGAACGGGTCAGATGCCCCAGCAATAGGTCTGCCCCAGGCACCTGTGTCTCCTACATCACCCCAGCTCCTTTCCCACTATAAGCCCAGCTTGACTGAGAGAAGCTGAGCACCCAGAACATTGCCTTTGAAATGCAGATTCCAGTTCTCCATCTCAAGCTCACAAAAGGCTTTTTACTGAGATGATCTACAGTTTAAATGTGAAATCAATTGTGGATTGATTGAAGGGCCATTATCATTCTCTACACCCAGGATGCCTCTGTGTTTTCATGCTGTTCATGGACTTTTCAAGAAAACTCATTACCTTTCCTGAACTGCTTCCTCCTTTCCCTGCATCACCACTGAGACACTTCTTGTTTCCTTTTGAATAAGTGAAGTAATAAGAAAGGCACCAGGCAGGAATATGGTTCTGTAATAGGACATTCATCCTGCTTAATCTGATTTCATTCCTAAGGCCTCTTGTATCTTTGTTTCTTTTAACTGTGCTGCTGATTGTTGTTTGCATCTGAGGACTTCTGTGGCATTTGGGATTGTGAAATCTGTGTCTCTTTTGTGCCTCTCCTGCCCCTCTGTTGAACTCAGTGCTGGAGCTGGCAGTGGTCACTGTTTATAGATATGGAGAAGCTCTGGGCTATGCCTGCAATTGGTTTTTCCTCCCCATCTGTGTTCAAATGACTCTTGGTAAAGAGGCTGTTGGAGATTTCTCCTCCATACATAGCTGTTTAGATATTCAAAATCACTCACCCAATCCTGGAGGATGGGAGCTCAAGGTCTTATGAATCCAAGGGAATTTAAAACAAGTCCCTGTGGAGGGACCATTCGCTCCCTGGGATCCCAGGATATTGAGGTAGAGTCCAGCTGGTGGGGTTGAAGCTTCACTGATGTGTGGGAGGGCTTTGGCTCTGCCAGCTTTGAGCATTGTGTGAGTGAGAGATCTGCAGTGGTGTGAGGCCTCTGTCCAGCTGGGTTACTTAGGATATTCCTGAAGGAGCACTGTTTTGTTTCCAAAATCACAAGCTGAAATTGTGTACCAGATAGTCCAATGTAAAAGCCATTCTCGTGTTTTTGAGAGTGATTTCTTTGATTGAAAGTGGGCAGAGGAAGGATGAAAACAGAAGCTGGCTGTTAAAGCGAGAGATATCACTGTATAGAGCAGTTTGCTTTTCTTTGTGGTCTCGTTTCTCCTCTCCTGGGGAGCAGGTGAGTTGTATTCACTGCAGGGATCTTCAGTGGAGACAGAAAATACTCTGCAGCTACAAAGTGTCCAGCATCTCCTGGGCCACACTTTGCCCTCAGCTTCCTGCTCTAAGGCTGAACTCACTATGTTCAAGACGACTGATTGCCTCTGCATTTATATCATTGTACACAGATAAAAAATTAGTCCCTTAATTTGATTACAGTGGTAGTGGTAGCATTCGCATTTAGGTAGCACACAGAGTAGAGCATTAGTCTAATGGTACTGGAGGGGGGATCTGTGAGAGGCTTGCAAATAGGCTTGGGAGGAGTTTTTTCTTCTTCATGTTGGGTGGGTTGAACTTCTGGAGCTAGTTAAATCCAACCCTGACACTGAAAACTTATTTGTGTTTATGGATAAAGCATCAGGTATTGTGTGAGAGTCCAGGCTCAGCCTCCTCCTGCTTCTCCTGTAGGCTCAGCAAAGAGCAGCTTTAGTCCTTTAGACTAGATCTCCTTCAATGCGCAAGGTCCTGGCTCTGTTTGCCTGAAGCCAGGGATTCCCTCACAAACATGTGATGGCCATTCGAAGGTTGTTAGATACCCTCGAAAGCCACTGAAATGGAAACCAGTTGCTAAATTATTACTGAATTGTCTCTAGTTCTAATACATTTATTTCCTCACTTTATCAAGTAACAATTGGAGGAAAACAGCGTGTCCCAGCAGTGTCTGGCTTGAAAATGTTACATTACCAGTATAGCCATATTTCTCTTTGCAATAACATCGCTTGCTTTTCTGTTCCCCATGGAGCATCATCTCGCAACAGTAGCGGTAGCTTCTTGGCAGCTCCTCCTAAATGGATGGTGCTGTTTTATTTCCCCTCTGCCTGGGAGTCTGGGAGGAGCAGCAGAATTTGTCTTTGCCCTGTATCCTCCTTGGTTTGCTCTTCCCCAGATGCCCAGCTGGGCTGTGCTTTATCAGATCAGACCTAATGTCTCTTTCCTCTTTTCTTCTGCCTGGTGCCTCACCGTCTCTTCCACAGCAGAAGCCAAAGGCAGAGACAAGCCAGGATGGCTGCAGGACCAGCTCCAAAAGGGAGAGGAAAAGCTTGCTGAGGCTGGGCAGGATGCACTGAAGCTGTTAACTGAGGTGAGCTCAAAGGAGGGGCCTCACTGATCCTACCGAATGTGTCTGAAATCAGACACACTCTTGTAACTGGGAGAAAGTGGAGCATTTTCAAAATGCTGTTTGCTTTGTGCTGGAGAGTTCTTGGGATGAGAACTTCCTGAGAGGTTCTTGTTCTTTTCCTTGACTGCAAAGAGGGTCCACAGTTCTCCCAACATCTAAATTTTTTGGGTAGAAAGAGTAGTAGTATAGAACAATATATAAGTATATAATATATATAATATATATAATATATTATATAATATACTTATGCAGGGACATTGCAGGGAGCTGGACCCCAGTCCAGCATGTTGTGTGCTCTATGCTCCTACAAACTGGCCACACAAGAGAGTGGACAGTGTCAATCTGGTTGGTGTCATCGTGTTCTGCCTCTTCCCATCTGTGCCTACCTGCTTGATTTAGGGCTATTGCCAGGGCTGTCAGCTGCAGAGCTACTACTGGGTGAGCTGATATGGGACCCAGGGAATACTGGGTGTTCCCAGAATTTCTCCAAGTTTTCATCTATTGCTGTCTCCAACATAAACCATTTTATACTACGCTGGTACACATCAGTTTCAGAGCAGTTTGCCAGAGCAACTTTCTTTTATACCATCGCTTCTGCTGCCACAATTTCTGTGCCTTTCAAAAAACCACTAACTGCTCCAGGAACAATTTGTTTCCTGGTCATGCTCAGATTTATTGAGAGTAAAATAACAGCTCCAGACTAGCCTGCAGTTAGGGTTTCTTTACATGAAGGAATCAATTTCCATTGAACATTCATTTTGTTTTCTGTCTAGCTGGAGTTATTAATCTCTTGTTCTCACTCCATTCCCTCAGTAGCCAGACTGGTCTTGCTGCTGTCTTCATACTGGGGAAACTTCTGTTGACCCTGTGTTCCCACAGTTTGTTTCTCTTGGTAAAACACAAACTCACCTGCACAGTTCTGGCAAAGGGTGAGATGTTGGGAGTGATTAGGGTTGGGTGCTCTTTAAGAGCTGAGGGGATGAGAGGGTGCCATGGCAAGGGCCCCACCAGTGGTGCTCAGATTACCAGATGAGTCTCTTTACCCTGCAACTTCTCAGTAGAGTCTTCAGAGGAAGCCACCTGAGGCAGCTGCTCCCAAAGGCAAGGGGAAATGGCAATAAAGCTGTTCTTCCCTCTGTCTGTAGCCAGCTCAGTGTCTGATACAGAGAGAGATTTGCAGGAAGCACCTTGGAAAAACCCTCAGAGTGTTAAGCAGCTGGTGATGCTCTGAGATGAGGCAGCAACTGAGAAGATGCTTTTCATGAAGACTTTCCCTGGCTGTGTGCAAACAGAGCAGCTGGCGGCTGGTGGTAAACTCCGGGGCAGCCAAGATTTGGCTGTGGCTTGAGCTTTGAGCTTGGGCAACTTTTTGGGTGGAAGTTTTATTGCAGAGTGTGCAGTCAAGGTATCTCACCAGACTGCTGAAACAGAGTGACCACATAGAAATAGCAGCTCCTGTGACATTTTCCATATCTGCTTCTCTTCTAGATTCATTCCCTTCTGTTACCAGTTCCAAGTGACAAAGGATGGATGACACATCTATCAGCTGTACTGGACCACAGAAGATTTCAACATGTTTCAGCAGCATCATTGTCCCCCTGCCCTCAGTGGCACCAAGAGTTAAGGTACTTCCAGAGCCCCAGACCTCACAGCCCCATGTTTAAGCTGCAGCCGCTGATGATGGACCTGAGGCCGGGCCAGCCTGTGGAGATGGTGCTGGAAGGTTGCTCCAGCACTGCCAGGTGAGGCCCCTGCCAGCGGCAAAGCCTTCCCTATCAGATCCCCTCCACTGGGGCTTCTTCTGCAACACTTTGACATTTGCCTAGGAAAAGGAGCAAGTGACTTCAAGAAACTGTTTTAAGGCCACAGGTTTCCATGGCAGCACAGTTGCTTTCCTTGCTGGCCACCATCAGTTGCTAAGGCTTTTTTTGTGTTTCCATAGCTACCAAAACCCAGCGCTGATCCCAAAATACAGGCTGATGGAAATACTGCTCCATTGGGGCAAACAGGAGGTTACCAGTGTTGTGTGCTAAGGCAGAAAGGAAGAGCAGGGAAAGTAAGTTACACTTAAGACTAGAAGTCAGGCAGGAAATAAATTAAACAAACCCCAAATGTTGTATTCAGGAAAAGCAAGGAGTAAAACAAAAGCCCTGTGAAAGCTGGGAGTTTCAGGGAGCAGCATTGCTTTTCCTCCACAAACAAACATGAGCAGAGGGCTGGTCTAGCCCTGAGTCCTGGAGGAGGAAAACACAGTGTGCCAGCTCGAATGATCAGTGTGGTGTCCATCCACGTGTGAAACTGTTGCCAGGGATCGTTACAATTGACAACTTGACTTTTGCCAATATTTCCATAACCACTCACCCCAGTCTCTCAGCCAGCCCTGCTGTCCAAGGGCAGCCAGGTTTTGCAGCACCCTTAGAAAGCAGCTCAGAGGAGATTTTACCAGGGTTGCAGACGTTCTCCTCTCTGTGCCTTTCTTCCCAGAGGAAATGCAACTCTACAGAGAAAATGACAGCTAACCCTGGTGTGCATTCCCTGGCTCCAGGATTACTGGGTGCACACGTGGAAGTGAATGTGAAATGTGTATGCATGAAGCTCCTGCTTATACTGCTTTCTGAGAAAGGGTTGCCTCAGTGGTAACTTGAGGAAGACTTGCTCAATTGCCTGCAGTGGGACTGTCTCTGTGCAGTTCTGAGCCCAAAGGTTTTGCTGGAGAGCTAAATAGGGTGAGGATGTCTTGCCTGGAAATCCTAAATGGCATCTGAGTGTTCAACTGTGGCTATCTGGCTCCTTCATTCAGAGCCTGATGCCTCTGGGTGTGGGCTTTCCATTTTGCTTGGGTCCAGAGAGATTCATAGTCATCAGGCTGGTCAGCAACCCAACTCCCTGCATTGCATGTGCAACACAGATGACTGTCAAATCTGTGGGCTCTGAGGAGGAGTTGCGTTGTGGTGTTATATCCGAGGGAGAAGTGAGGAACAAAGGGAGGCATTTGGGGAAGCAAAACCATGAGAAATCAGGAAAAGGTCTTGAGTATCCAGATTAAGCGGGGTGTTTTCCTGTGAAGTGCAAGACATCTCTGTTCCTGAGGAGGTTCCTTTTAAAACCAGCCCTAGAAGGCCACAGGGCATCCTAGGAACAAGTGATCCCTTCCTTACCTGAAGGCGGGCTGGCTATTTGAGCTGTTTGGGTTCTTTCTCCTCTGCTTCCAAAAGAGGGTTTGCTGGCACTGACCTTTCTATCACCTGTTTCCCTTGATATGTGGATTTTTTTTTTTCTTTTTTCTTCATTTGGTTCCTTCAAATTTCAGTAAGCATTATGTTTACAAGGTCACCTCATTTTACAGAAACAAGGAAATTGTGACTTGATGACACAGAAACTGCTTTATCTAAGTCCTTGTCTCTGGAAAGCCCCAGCTCAGCTGTTGCACATCTCAATAACTTCCAGTTGGCTACCTAATGTTGCCCTGTCTTCATGGTCATTTAGACAGGCTAAACTATCATCCTCATTTTTCTGCTCTGCTCTATGTAACAGCTACTGTCTCTCAGATCATCTCATGCCAAGCACTCTGCCTAAGGGAACTGAAAGCATTTGAGTGAACAAGAAGTCAGTCTCTTCCCAGAGGAGAAGCAGCTGTCAGAAAGGTCCCCCCAATGTTCCACAGGGTGAGTTACCTTGTCTGGGCATCAAGAGAGGGAAGCCTTGAAAGCGCACTGGTGGTTCTGCACTTTTTGTGGGGTGAAGGTCACTGTAACAAAGGCACGGGAGAAGCAGGGCATGCAAATCCAAGCAGGATCCACACTGAAAATGTTCCTGACGTGTCTGTCAGACTTGTTTGTGCTGTTGGGATTGAAAAATGTGAAATGCTTCGGAAGGGGAAGGAGGTCTATGGCTACTTGAGGTTGTTTTTCCTTGTCTCCTGTTTCTGTAGCAACCCAGTGCAGTCCCTGCCTCTTCAGTCTCTGCAATGTGGACTGGTAGCCCTTCACTGCAGATTCCAAGGTGAGCATCTGGGGGCTCATTCAGTGGGGTTTGAAGAGGGGGGATGTGGTGGTGCATTTCTGTTGGGAGATCACTGAGCTGAGAAGTCTACTCTGTAGTGTCAGCAGTGAATTGGCCTGAACTGAACCAGCAGAGCTGCTGAAGGAATCAAAATCTCATTTGGGAACATCCATCCTGGCTCTAAGACATGAGGAGAATGGAGCAGGAAAGCAGATCAGGGCAAGCCATGCAGTAAAGGTATCTCCTGGAAAGCCTCCCAGCTCTCCAGCAGCCATCCCCTTGTATTGCTGCCAAGCACAGAAATGTGAGCCTGAGAGAATCTCGGACTAGAGTGTGGTGCCTGCAGACAGATCCTCACTGTAAAGAAGTGAGGGTGAACTGAGGAGCCCACGCTGGGGTCACGCTTTGAATGTTTACTGTTTCCTGCTGTCAGACCTTGGGACTTGATCCCAAAGGTGATTAATGCTTTTCATCTCCTTGCAGCCCATGATGCTGGATGTAGGGGAGGAACTTCATCTCTGCATCCAACTTGACCCAGCTTATGAGAACAATCTGAATAGCTGGGTGACAGAGAGGGTTCTCAGGATGCGCTCCAGGGAGATCACTGTTCAGGCAGAAGTGTGCTTCCTAAATCTCCATCTCCAGACCAAGGCCGTGGACTTTGGCTACACCATGAACAACACTGAACAAGTGCTGTATGTGGAGAGGACCAGCTGCAGCCCAATTCCTGTCCAGTACCACTGATCATTCCAGACAGACAGCCAGGTGAGCACCATAAGGTATGTGCACCTTTGTGCTCTGCTTAAAGCTTTTCTTCCTGGCATCCTGTACTTCCTATACTTTGCAAAGACCAAGGCTGTTTGCCTGGAATTTGAAAAAGTGTTTTTGAGTTTTCCTTGTGGAAATAACGCTGACCAGCTGTGATCAGGCCGGAAGTTCAGGGAATAGGTGATCTCCACCAGTTTGATGCTGGTGTAACCTCCATACAGCTTCCCCTGGGAAGGAAAGCTGCTTTCCCAAACATCTGTGGCCTGAGGCAAAGACCACTTGGTGAAAGGAATTTTGGCCTGTTCAACTACACTCACCTTCACAGAGTAGTTCTTTGGTGTTTGACAGAGATCAGTAGGTTCTGCAGCTTTAGGGATAGCTGCAGCTGTTGGGGGAGCACCCATCTGAACACCCCTGAAAGCAGGATCATCCAGGGCTGGGCTGTACTTCCCAAGCCCAAGAGCAATCCTGCATTCATACTGGGGCACACGAATAAACACATTTCTAGCAGTTCCTCCTACTGTGACCTCTTCACAGAGTGCAGAAGTCTGAGCTGAGCAGTTTTCATGACAGAAGCAAACAGTTTTTCCATAATGCCCCAGGAAACCAAGCCAGGTTAACCATTGGGCACTGAAGTGCTGCTGTTAAAAGAATGGAGTTCATCCAGAAACAGTTTTGTTCAGAGGAGAGAGCCTCTTGGGAGATGTATATCAACTATGGCTCTGAGGAAGGCTTAGGAGAGAAGCCCTGGGCACTGAGGCAGCCCATTTCCAGCTGGGTCTTATCAAATGCCAACAAGTCATTTGTGTGGCCCTTCTTCATGCACACCACCTTCATGAGCAGACCCTGGAATGCACAGAAAAGTTGCCAAAAGCAGGTGGACAGAGGTGGAGTAGAAGGAACAGGGCTGTTAGCTCTGCTTGGAGGTCCCTGCTATCTTCTGCCAAATTAGATTAGGGTTTAATTGCCACCTAAAGGGGAAATCTAATTTTGATGCTAGAACAATGCATATATTTTACAATAACAGAGAAATAAGCACATTCCAGTGATGTCTGCGAGGAATTAATTTCCTCTGGGGCCACTTGTTGGCCAATTGCCTGTTTCTCTCTATTCCCATATTTTAGAACCCATTTAGGCTTTTGGAAATGCGAATGCTGAATCAGTGTTCAGCTTTTAATCACCCCATCTCCCCCTCAATTGGCTTTGCTGGACCTGAGCCTGCAGGCACTTTCTCCTCCTGCTGCTGAGTCACCTGAGTCTGTGGAGCTGGTGGCAGCTGAGGGTCCCAAGCATCTGGCAGGAGAGCAACCCCTGCTCCAAAGGCTTTGGCATGGCCTCGTTGCTGGCTCTTTCTTGCTGGGGATGCTATGACAGCTCCCTGTCCTGCTCTGCATGTTAATTAAGCAGTAATGTATTTTCTCTGGGTCCCTCAGCAGCCACCATGTGATTGTGCATGGCAGAGCTGCAAATGAAGATGGTCTCCAAGCTATTAACACCTCAAATTGCTCATCAAGAGCCCAGCAGAAGGGCAGCATGTCAGATATTATTTCTGGGCCACATTAAGCACCGTTTCTTATTCTAAGTGATCAGAATAAACTAATTCAGTCTGACACCAAGGGAATCAGGTATCAAGACTCAGGAAGGTGAGATCAGTAGAAGTGAAGTATGCAGACATCTAACCTTGCTGGAGCCCATCAGCAGAGCCTCCCAGCATCCATCAGACACACACATTTATTTTGACCAGGTGAGTAAATGTTTTTTTCCCTGCCTGGACAAGACTGTTGGCTGCTTAGATTTTTTTTTGTTGCAGCAGTTCAAGCTATTTTTTTCCTCCTCACTCTCAAGTCCTTGCTGCAGCTTCGAGCAAAGCAGTGACAGGAGCAGCAGAGTCCAGCTGTGGCTGTAGGGTCGGACATGCCCAACCCATGGCAATCCATGCCTATTCTTGGACATTGTGGAGCCCATGAATCTCCTGTGGCTACTCTTTTGTCTACACCTAAAGGTTAGAGACAGACTGAGAACAGGCTCTCTTCACCTCTTGGATCTTTGATAGCTCAAAGCTGAGTTAAACCTTTGCACCAAGAGGTTTTCTGTAGCATTGAAATGGATCTCCACAGTCTCCCCACAGGAGATACTAAATCTGGAGTCCAATTCAAACATTTTGTCCTATTTTTTACCTTCAAGGTTTCTTCTTGAAAGACTAATCTGTCCCCTTTCTAAGGGCAGTAGCCAGCTCCTCAGCTTTCTTTGGGTTTCCCCTCAAAAGGAAGACATTCAATACAAAGGGTATACAAAAATATTCTTAGAGACCTGTGACAGAGGCTGCAAAAGGCTCATCCCCAAATGTAGCTTCTCTCTAGAGCTTTCATCCTTTATTCAGGACCCATGCCTTGCCATTTGCATTGATCATTGCTGTTCTTGCATCACCTTTTTGTCCCCTCTGTGCAAGGTGTGTTCCCTCCCTGGGACAGAGTTAACAGGCACTGAGCAGTCCATGTGCCAGGATGGATCAGCAGGGAGCTCTGCACCTCCGTGGCACGTGTCAAACCACCTTCATGTGTTGATCTGACATCTCTGGACAGTGGGAACATCTTGGCTACAGATCCAGGGTAATGAATTGCCAGTAGATTTTTGGGGAAAGGATTTGTTGAGCTAAACATGTAGAAAACTTATTTTTTCCATTTAGGAGTTTTTTGGCCAAAATTTGTTTTGAACAGGAGCCTTTCTCCTCCCAAGAAGTTCTTCCTACATCAGTGATTTCTCCTGTCTCTGTCATCTCCCACTGCATACCCTGCCAGCCAGATCCTAGCCTTGGTGCTGACCAAAAAACCCCAATTCTGTGTTATAGTTGATGGGATTTTGCTTTGTTGTTTTTCTAACAAGGAAGAAATGGAAAATGCAGACAGTGAAAAAGAGTGCAAGGCAGAAATCTGACAGCAGCGTTCTGTCAACCACTGGCAGGGAGAGGCAGGAACATTGGGAACATCCATCAGAAATGCATTTATCCCCCATGCCCCTGGTGCTGCAGAGTGTCAGATGAGTGACAGTAGTACACACCCCCTTCTTGCTCCTGGTGCTCTCAGCTCCTTCGAGCCCTATGTTTTGGGCTCTGGTAGCCCCAAAGGTGCCATTTCCCTGCTTAAATCCCCTGGGTAACTTAGAAAAGCAGGACTGAGTTGTGAGGGAAAGATGCTCCTGATGTGTCCCTCAGCCTCAGGAGGTTTGGCAGCAGCAGAGCAGTGCTTTGTTTGGTGTAACACAGAAGCTGTTTCCTATTTCTCAGAATTGGAGGCTCTTGGAGCAAGTGCTGGGTGCTGGGCAGGGATTACTTCTGGATTGGCCATGTGACTGCCATGAACAGCTTGCAGAGAGTCTCTCTACTCATAGGCAGAGGCATTGGCACAGAGGCACCCACAGCAAGGGAGACTTGGAAATTTACTACTTGCTTCAGACAGAATGAAAAACAACTAAGATGCTCACCAAGGAGAGGATTGTCAGTGAGTGTGTTTTTTTACCAAGTCTATAGTAGAGACACAAAACTGGACATGAGATGTGGGACAGTGATGCTTCGTCAGGACAAAGATGGGTGGTGATGATTTCCTATTTTCAATGTGGAAATGATTTCAATTTTCAATGGACTTCTTTTCTACCTTCAGCGTAGTGATTGTCACCATGCACCTTCCATCTCTCTGCCTCTTCCAGCATGGTGCTGCTCTTTTCACAGTTCTCTGGCCTGCAAGTCAGCCAGCCTGCCTCCAGGCCTGGGCATGGCACCTTCTGGTTGAGCTCTGGGAGCACTACAGCACGTTTGAGGCAGCTTCTTCTGCCTCGGGGCTTCTGCCCACTGTCACACACCTGGGGGACTTTGACTTGAGACATTGCAATGGAAGTTGGAGCCCAGAACAGCTGTATGAGACTCCCTTTAGCTCTTACACTTGGGTTTGGGGAGCCTCAGCCACCTCATTTGCCTGAGAGTGACAGAACCTAAGAGCTGGCATTCCTCACTGGACTGAGTTTTGGAGGGGTGAATTGAGGGTACAGGAGGTAAAGGAGAAAGCATTGCCTGGGGGAAAAGCACTGCACATCCCAAGTGCTGCCAGGTGGTTAACTATCTCCCTGGCTTTGTACTGTGCCATTAGGACCAAGCCTTGGAGTTGTTCATGTGTCATCCACGTCTGGATCAAGCTGGGAGGGCGGGGTTGGGTGGCAATTGCCTTTTGATTTTGGAGCCAGTCAGCAAATGCTGGCTGGAAGGTGACTTCTTGCTCTGCCAGGACTGTTCAGCTGCAAATCTGGGGAGCAGCCAGACTTCTGCCCTTGCCTTCTGCACATCTCCATTAGCCAAGGCTCACAGTAGGAGCCCAAGGTACACAGGCTCTGCGAAGGGCATCCCTCTTCCCAACCAAGCCATTCTGAAAGTGCTGCCTGGATGGCTCCTGCATGGATTCCCTCTGGGCAGGAAATGCAGGAGGCTCAAGGCCTGTTTCTACAGAGCTTTATTGTTTATGAAACAAAATATTGATGTTTCTTTTTGATTTGTTGGCGGGAACAGCCGTCACTGCATATGTCAGTGATGGGTAAGGTGACATAATCTCACAGACCTAATTTATGTTAATTTTTCCATCTTTTCTCAACCTTCATTCTTTTCCTGCTTCCTACAAGCTGTGCATCAAACAGCTTTCCCAAGAGAAAATCCATCTGAACCCCTGGCACATCTCTGCCAAAAAGTGCCATTTCTAGTACGGCTGTGCTCTTTTCTGGTGCCACTCTCTCTTCAGAGGTTAACAGAGAAATTTTTAAACTCTTAGAAGAAAAAGCTCAAGTCCCTTGTGGTAAATTTGAATCCAGGTGCCAAATCTTTACATGTTTTTAAGTGTAAGTCTGCACTGGGGATTTTTGTGCTGATTTCTTGTAAACCAATATGGTTCCTAGAGAGGGAGCAAAACCTAAAACTAAATCTCATTACAAGAAGCATCATCCAGATTGCTGTGTATTGTCTTTGCCAATGCAGAGAACCAGTAGCAGCTGGGTTAAGGTGTGAGGACTTTGGGATGTTAGGGATATGTCACCACTCATCTGTATGCCCTGACTAGGACAGGGAGGCAGCCAGGAGCAGAGCAAGGGGAGAGCTTCAGCTTCCAGGGAGATTGAATAGAGTTCAGCAAAGAGCAGGGCAGCCATAGAGATGCCCATCCCAGAATCAGTGGTGTGGGATAGAGCAAGGATTTATTTGCTCTCCATTGTGTGCTTCATGTAGCAGAGGGAGGTAGGAGTTCCAGGGGGGTCAGGCACCCCAGGGGTCCTCTGAGCCCAGCTGCCATGCCATGCATTTTCAACAGTGCCTGACTCAAAGCTGCCTTTTCAGCGGCTCTGCCCTCGGGAGAGTCATCCTTCTCCTCCACAGGAAACCTTTCCAGCTGGGAGCTTGCTTTGCATGTTCCCCCTCTCTGGTAACTGTCACCTCTTTCCTGCCTACTGGCCTCCATCACCACCCACTTGTCCCCATCTGTCCCCAGTGTCACTCGGAGCAGGTCAGTCCTCTCTGGTCATCTCCCTTCCCGTCTCCAGGAGCTCTGTGGAACCATTGGACTATGAGCACATCCTGGGAGCATGCCTGCCTTGCTCTAGGTAAAGCAGCCAGGAATTCTGATGTACCGTGTGAGTGACCTTTAACAGTAACTCAGCAGCAACATTAACTCGGCTTTTACATGGGGTAAAAGCCCTGTACAGTCTTAATCTGATTTCTGCCGGGTGAGGATGCCTGCACCTTTTGGGCAGGAGATGGATGGCAATGCCGGTATACTCAGCAGGGTGGAGCTTCAGTGTTTGATTTATTTTGGGATTCGACCCTAGGAAGTATATTAAACTAGAGCTTTTTCTTTGTTTGCTTTTCATTTTGTGCTCATTATCGTTGCAGCTTTACCTTCTCCTTCTGTGCCCCGTGGTGACCTGCTGCAGAATCCCATTCGGAGGGTGCACTGGGCTGGGGCTTCGCTGCCTGCCCGGGATGTGCCGCATCAGCGCGGGCCGGTGGAGACACCTTCTGGTGTTCGGCAGAAGTGGTTCAGACGAGCGGGAATGTTTCCTCTAAGGTGAGGACTTAAGGACGTGCTCCATCATTTCACCTCCCTCCTTTTCTCACCCTGCTCTTGGCCCCACTGAAGGACAGCAATGCTGGCAGATATGGAACCTGCCAGCCATGCTGTGAGCTTGTCCTCGGGGTTCAGCTTTTGAGATCCAGCTTCCCTCTCCTGCAGCCTTTGCCCTAAGAAGAGGACAGATTGAGAATCTCTCTCTCTCCATGGCTGGAAGCCTTCTGCTTGCCTGTCAGATCCAACCAGGAGCAGCCTGCTGCTCTCAGGTAGTTAAGCTCCACCAGTTCTTTGGCTTCCCACTGCTTCCTAACATTGTTAACCCGTGCAGCTCTACTATGTTTTCAAGCTCTCAGCACTTGCCCCCATGATGACATCTTAAAATGGTAGATATCCAGATCCTGGCCACAGACACAGCTGGAACATATCTCTCATCCTTTTCTCTCCATTACAGGAGTCAATAGTCATCCGTGCAGAGCTGATTTTTGAAGTAGCTGCTAAGATTGCAGTTGGTGCAGATTTGTTTAAATAGCACCTCCAAATTACAGCTGTTGGGGCTTGCTTAATTTTGAACAAAGAATCCAAATTGTATTTATGTTAGAGCTACTGATTTGTTCAGAAAGACCTTTGGCTGGAGTCTGACGGAGAAGCATTTTTCTGTCTCATAGAGAATCAAGAGCTCACCTGATGCTTATGAATCCCCTGGCTGCTGTGCAAAGCATGAGGAAAGAGAAGATTTAATGGCTTCTGTCATCTGTACAATCAGTGCAAGTCAGAATAACCGCAGTAAAGTCAGTGGAGACTACTTCCAGGGTCATAACTTGTCAAGAGAGGGAAGTATGGCTGCCTAAGGATGAATCTGTATGAGGATATGCTGTGCCAGCCTGCAGTGCTGATTGTGGCTGGCCCTGGTCCAGCTCACCTTGGACCAAGTGGCCGAGGAGCTTTAGCACCTGCACCCAGAAAAACTGGATGAGCTACATCCCATAGGAATACTCTGGGAGAGGCATGAGCTATGTTGGATGAAGCCTGAGGGGCCTCAGACCCTTCTCTGACTTTTGTTCTTGAGAGTGATGGTATGATTGTGCTATGTGGGTTTCAGCAGGAGCTGAGGACTCTCTGTGAACTCAAAAATCAAATCTTGCAAACATCCTTGAGTTGTCCATGGCTTGCTCCAAAGTGCCCTTTAATCTACATCTGATTGCCTGGAAGAGAAATTCAAAATGCATCATTCATGTAAAGCCATTTAAATACCTCCTAGGTGTGTGGTCTCTGGTGCTTTGTCCTGGGATCACCTGGAAAGAGTTGGTGCTTTGTTGGGAGGCTGGTTTTTACACAGTGCCCTGGCTGTGCCTAATGGGTGGTCCCTGAGGGCCTGGCCAAGGATGATGAGCATGTGGTGCCATGCTCTAAGGAAGCAGTATTAGCACAACTGAGTGTCCAGGAGTTGGTCTTCATGATCCTTGTGGGTCCTTTCCAACTCAGGATATTCCATCAAACTCTTGCATTTAATGTGGAAGGAGGGTGGTGGTGTCGGGTGCATGTCCTCGGTGCTGGCAGTGACCTCAGGCACTATCATTACCTCTTTGTCCTGATGTTGGTGGCTCTTACACAGCCTGAGCTGGCAGGGTCATGTCATCCCATGTGACTCTTCACATGTGGTTTGCAGAAGCAGTGTGATTTCTCTCTGCACTATTTTGGGAGGTGGGTGTGGGAAGTGGTGTAAAGCTGTGTCCCCAGCAGCCTCAGAAACCACCACACAGGCTGAGACTTTTTTTTGGTAGCATCTCAGAGACTGGGACCAGTAGGTGTCTTAGGGTTGTCCAGGTCCTCACAGGAAAGATTCCTTTCTCCCTGGTGTCAATCCACCTGTGCTCCCATTAAATTCCCACATTAGTTCCTAGATGCATTTTGTCTCATGTGAGGAGTGGCTGGGTTGGGTCAGAGCGATGCAGAAGGGTTGACAGTTTGTTGTCAGTCTCTCCAGCTCCAGGCTGACCTGCTTCTGTAAAGAGGCTTAGTCTCAGCTCCGCAGTGCTGATGGAAGCACTTCCACAGCCCTTTGGCCCCTCTCTTTTGGGATGGGCCCTCTCTGCAGGCAGAGAAGATGCTCTCTGCTCCTTGCCTTCCTCCCTTGCATTCCCAGCCTTGGCTTGGAGTGTTTTGCTATGAAGTGCAAGACATCTCTGTTTCTGAGGAGGTTTCTTTTAAAACCAGCCCTAGGAGGTCACAGGACATCCTAGAAACAAGTGGGACATGCACAGCTTCCCTGGGCAGCCTGTGCCAGTGCCTCACCACCCTCACAGGGAAGAATTTTTTCCTAATATCTAAACCTACTCCCTTTCAGTTTAAAGCCTCTCCCCTTATCCTTATCCTGTCGCTACATGGTTTTGTAAATAGTCTTGTGCCATCTTTCCTGTTAATTCCCTTCAGGTACTGGAAGGACGCAATTAGGTCACCCCAAAGCCTTGTCTTTTCCAGGCTCAACAATTCCAATTCTCCCAGCCTTTCCTCATGGGAGAAGTGTTCGATCCTTCTGATCAACTTGGTGGCCTCTTCTGGACTCACTCCAGAGGTGAAGAAATATCTGCTGTGTCATGGCGTCGTGGGGAGAGAGGCAATAAATACACAGATAATGCGAGTGCTGTTCACCTGCGTGTTCATTTCTCCCACTGTGTAAACGCCTCCCATAGAAATCCATTTTCCGGGGTGAAGATAAGTCTCTGGCTTGCATCCTGGCATTTAACAGCGTGGTTGACGACCCAGCCCCCGTGTGCTGCGTGTTCCTGTGTTCAAACGAGCAAGCTCAGCCGCTTTTGTGGCAGGTGTGAGCCGGCCGGAGGCTCTGCCCGGGGTCCGCGGTGTCCGGCCCTGCCCGGCCCGGGCCCCTCCCGCCCGCTGCCCTCAGAGCCGGAGCGCCGGGCCGGGCTGAGGGCGCGCCCGTGTGGCCGAGCGCCGCCACTGCAGCGCCGCCGGGCGGCCTTTACTGCGGGCCCTCAGGGGCCCGGCACAACGTCGCCGGCCCTGCCCGGCCCTGTGCTGCCCGGCCCTGCCCGGCCCTGTGCTGCCCGGCCCTGCCCAGCCCTGCCCTGCCCGACCCTGCCCTGCCCGGTCCTGTCCGCTGTGGAGGCAGAGTTCAGCTGCTGGGCCCGGGGCACGGCAGGTGGGATCCCCGAGAGCAGCCCGGGCTTTGCACAGCCCGCTCCTGTGCTGGGGCTGCGGGTCGGAGAGCGGGTCCCTGGGGCTGAGCCATTCTAAACGCCCTCCCTTGACCTTCCTGAGCCACTTTTTAGAGATGAGACTAGTTTTTAATCTGTAAGCACAATGTCTGCTGTATTTGTTAGTTCATGAATTGGTTTTTGAAGGTGTGGTTCCTGGAACACTAGCCAGGCTTTCTTTTTAGCTTCCTTGGTTAACATTTTGCAGATGTAGTTTTACCTTTTAATTCTTGCAGTGGGATCAGGTGGTTTCTCAGGACCAGGGTCTTGCTGTCTGTCCTGTAGAGACAGGAGGGTGGTCACACCAGCCTCACCACCGAATGCACCTTGGAGCAGCTCCATCTGTGCCTCTGAAGCCAGAGTAAAATGTTTTCCTTTTGTCACAGGTCTCAGAGTGCCTGTGTGATGAGTGACCTGTGCAGAAGCAGCTGCCAAAACACAGCCCTTGGAGGCTGAGCCGCAGCTCCACGTGCAACTCTTGGCAGCACAGGCAGAAGACCACCAGCTCCAGGTTGTCCTTAATGCACCAGATGAGTTTGCCTTACAAGAGGCCAGTGGAAGTGGGGTCTGTCCAAATGCTCAGC
>VZSR01000393.1:11431806-11495466 GCA_013398615.1 Brachypodius melanocephalos | reverse complement strand
TCATGAAGGTGGTGTGCATGAAGAAGGGCCACACAAATGACTCGTTGGCATTTGATAAGACCCAGCTGGAAATGGGCTGCTGGTGGGACAGCAGATCACTGTGGCTGAGCAATCTTGAATGCCCTCCCCACCCATCCTGAGGCACTTTTTAAAGTAAGTGAGGGTGTTTTCAGACATAAGACTGTTTTTTAATCTTTAAGCACAATTGTCAGAGTGCTTGGCATGAGATGATCTGAGAGGCAGTAGCTGCTGTTAGATAGAGCAGGGCAGAAATATGAGGATGATAGTTCAGCCTGTCTAAATGACCATGAGGTCAGGGCAACATTAGGTAGCCAACTGGAAGTGTTTGAGATGTGCCACAGCTGAGCTGGGGCTTTCCAGAGACAATGGCTTATATGAAGCAGTTTCTGTGCCAGGAAGTCAGCAGTCATGATTTCCTCCTTGTTTCTGTAAAATGAGGTGATCCTGTGTGATTCCCTGGAGTGTATTAAGCTATTTTATGCCAAGGGAGTGATTGGAGCCCGTATCCAAGAGAAGCCCTTTTACTCTGGGACACTGTAGTGGAACTCTGACCTGGCCTTCCCCAACCCTTTAGTGGCTGGATTGGGACAAGGGAAGTCAGCTTTCTGCCCTAATAAGCAATTCCTTTTTTAATGTCTTTGGAAATAATCTTTACTGATGGTGGTGTTGATTTATTTTTGCCTTCTTGCTTTTGTACTGTTTCCATGCTGTGCTTCTGCTTGTTGCATATGTCTCATATCACTGCAGCCAGGGGATTTGCCATGTCTCATCTGGTGCCTCATTATTTACCTGCTGTACTGCATGATTCAATTAAGTGAAATGATTTTAAAATATTATTCAGGAAGGCTCTGTCTCTTTGAAGCAGATTCCTCCTTTGAATGGTTCTAAATCAACTGGGAGGGAGAGGGGTGAAGGGGGGCTTTGTTGTGGGGTACAGGAGCACCTGCCAGGGAAAACACAGTGGGTGATTTGCTGCATTGCTTGCCCAGTGGGAAATGGGTTTGTGCCAGCTGAAATTATTTCTGTGCCTCTCCTGCAGCCACATGGAACTAAAGCCAAAAGCCTGACCTTCGCTATCAGTGGAGAGGGGGCATCTGCCTTGGGTGAGGGTCCTGTACCCAGGCCTTCATAATGTAGAGAGGACCCTGGGCTGTGCTTCAAGAGGCACCTGCTGGTGATTCAGAGAAACTCCCTCTGGTCCTCTGTAACAATGGCATCGTACCTGTTCATGTGAGGACCTGCTCAGGGAATGTTCTGGTCTAGGGGCCAGTGCTTGTCCCGTGAAGGAAAGGTCCCCCAAAATATGGCAGACCTGGGAACAGGTGTCAGAAATTCTTTATAAGCAAATGATTGACTTCTGCTGTCCAGGAAGGGAGTTCTTGGAAATGTGATTTTCTGACCCATCTGTCATCTTCAGCTAAACGCAACACAGGAAAGGTGGTGGGGGATTTTCTGCTCTGCCTCTCAACTCACATTTTGTTCTCATGGGCATGTGTGATGTCCCAGTTTCATTAGATAGTATTTCATCCCTGTTTACTACATTTTAATGAAACTTAGTTGTGGTTTAATTACATTCTGCTCATTACTTTCAGTAGTTTTTTTTTTTTTTCTGTCTGATTTTACTTGACCTTTGTGCTAAGTGCTGTGTTTGTAGTGGGGAGACATGCTGGGTTCCCCGTGCTGGACCAGTGCCACTGTGGTGGTAACCCACAGGACACCCTGCACTCACACCTGTGGCATTGTGCTCTATGTTCCCTTTTCTCAGTTTATTTTGAGGACTTTTGTGGGCAGGGTAAATTCATTTGCCATGAAGTGTGATCATCCAGAGAAGGAAAACATGCACGCTGCTCTCGACTTGGCCAAGCAGCAGCCAAATGTGAGACATAGTTTTCTTCCTTGGGCTTTTTGCCCCCCAAGCTTTTCTTACGGACTCTTTGCAGGGTTTCCTCGTAGCAAGTTGCAAGCTTTTCTGTTCTTCTAGACATGGTAGGTTTAGTTGTAGGGGATTATCACCATACCAGTGGACTCTCTGAGGTCTTTGCTGCATGTGGTAAGGTACCAGCCTGAACACAGGCAGCCCTTGAGCTGATAGCCTGCCAGCAGAAGCCAAAATCCCTCTTTGGCTCAGCTTTCCATATGCCAGGATCTGGCTGGAAGCAGATAGAATGAGAGTTGGGCATTAGTCCTGTGGAACAGGCTCCATGGTGTGGGAGGTGGCATCTTCTGTTCCTACTTTTCTCTATCAAACCTTAGATAAACCCACAGTGAGGTGCAGATTCCTGGCACAGTTGCTCACCACATATGGCCCTTTTGCTGTCAATCCTGCCCTTGCTAGTAATTCCTATTTAGTCTGGACTTTCTGGTTTTCCCTAGGTACAACACATCCATGCTGGATGTGCCAAGGACTTCACATGGACCTTGAAATTAGATGTCCCAATCATCTTCAAAAGGCAGTGTGTGAAGTGTGAGGTGGCCAGATAGGCTGTCACAAGAGGGGAAATCTTTTGGACAGGAGACATTTAGCCCCACGCAGACAATCGGTCTGTGCCACAAGCTGAGGTGTTGGAACCTGTGCTAATACCCCCCACACCTTGAGGCTCAACCCTCACCCGCTGGGGAACACCAAGGTATTCGATCCAAGTATTTCATTGGCACTTGAGCGAAATTTTGAACAGGTATAGCTGGGGACATTTACCAGCATTTACCTGTGTGTCTGTGAGAGTGCATGTGTGAGTTTAATTTAAACACGTTATAGATAACTGAGTGACTGTTGCAGTTATAGCAAAATCTGTCGAATCACTTTGTAAATATTAAATTCATCTGTGGTTAGGTGCTGCTAGATCCTCTTAGACATAAACCTGGGACCAGGACCGGGACTGTCCCACTCGGGCTGTGCGGGCGAAGGCGTCTGTCCCTACCGACGCTCCCGTTAATGACCATGGGGTTAATGAGCCGGGGGTGCAGCGTGTCTCCGCGCCGCGCGGGGGCGCTGTGCGGCGGGGCGGGGTCACGTGTGCGCACCGCCCGCCGGGGTCACGTGGCCGCGCGTCCCGGTCGGGATCACGTGGCCGCCGGTGGCGGCGGCGGGGCCATGAACGCGGAGCGGGACCTGTCGCCGCTGACGCCCGGCGTGGTCCGGGCGCTCACCGACAAACTCTATGAGAAGAGGAAGGTGGCGGCCCTGGAGATAGAGAAGTGAGCGGCGGGAGCCATCGGGAACCGGGAGTACAGCGGGAATGAGGGCGGTGCCGGTTCGGGCGGCTCCGGTGCTGGGGTCGAGGAGCCCGGCCTGGCGGCCCGGGAGGGGCGAGGAGCGGTGTTGTGATGCTGGGGCTCCCTGCGGCCCCGGGGTGGCGGGAGCCGGCCTGTGATGCTTGTGTGGGTCCAGCCGTACACCGGGTGGCGGGAGGGAGCGGTCCGGCTGCCCGGTGGGAGCGGGGGATTGCGGGGGTGGCGGTCACCCCGCGATGTCCTGGGTACCGGGGCTGCTGGCCTGGCACCCTGCCGTCCCCGCAGCCCCGGTACCCGGACAGGGAAGGGGCTAAGGTGACACGATGACCCTGTCGGGGACAGCGCCGTGGGCGACGCTCGGGCAGAAGGGATCTCTCCCAGACCTGCTCCGTGTGTCCCAGCCTCATTCCACCGGGCACTGGAACTTATCCCCGGGTGTGTCAGCTCCTGGGTGCCAGTGAGGATCCGCTGCCTCCGGGCACATCCCAAGAGCCCCTGACGGAAGGCTCATTCTGATGACGGGTGCCCGGTGCAGTTGCACAGCCCTGGGCGAGGTGAATACATGAGTGGCGTCACTGTAGGAATTCCTTGGAAATGTATTGCCTGCTCTGCTGCGACACGTCCAGAGTCGTGGTGCCATCCTGCCTCTCCCCTGAGGGCTCACCCAAAGTTATCCCGTGCTGGATCCTGGCTAGAGAGATGGGAAATGTTACTGTCACCCCTGACCATCGGGTGTTGCAATTGGTTCTGCTTGTCCAGCTGCTGTTCCAGCGGAGCTGGGGCCTTCCTTTCAGACCATCCCAGGCAAAGATCTGCAGGCACCTTCTGGTGTGGCCATGCCCCTCTCGTTGCTTGCATGTGTTCCCTGCCTGTCTTTTCACCCTCACTGTGCTGGTCTGGATGCTGTGCTTGGCTGCAGCTTTCCCCGGGAAGGAAGGACTGTGTCCTCTTTGGGCATCGCATGAGAGCTCAGCTCCTGCAGGAGCTCTGAAACTGCCTCAGGGTGCAGCTCAACACAGGGCTGGGAGTGATGGTCCAAGCCGGTGGGTGAGTTTTGGGTGGGAGCTGTGGCCGTGGTGAGCCTCCAAGGGGAGCAGTCAGGCACTCGGGGCAGTCAGTGACGTGGGGAGGGAGTCACTCTGCAGAGAGTTCAGTGAGGGATTGTGGTGTGGGAACTGCTTCCCTTGAATGTGGAGGGTGCTGCGTGAGAGGTCAGCAGAGAAAAATGGCACTTGGGACAGGGGTGAGTGTGTGCTCTGGTACAAACCCAACCCAGCGAGCTCCTTCTGCTGTTTGGTATGTTTAGTTTTCTCTCTTTGTTATAGGAATAATTTATTGTGAGTGGATTGCAGTGTTGCAGGGTGGGATTCTTGCAGTGTCCTCATAACTCCAGCCTCCAGGCTACTTCAGTAACCCCTTTGCTGCATTGTCAGGGGTGATACTCTGTGCCTTACCCAAGCAGCTCTGCTTCAGTTTACTCTTCCCCAGGATTAAGGGTTTGTGCTGGCCTGACACCAACCAAAGTCTGCTTTTGGGTCAGGCAGTTCATCTGATCAAGCTGGAAGTACAACTTGGGAAGAGTGTGAGGAGAAAAAAGGCAAGAGCCAACCTTTTCTACAGATTTCACAGGTTTAGTTCATCTAAAATCCTTCACAGAATGGCCCCAGCAGCATCACTTCCATGTCCATGGCATCAAGCCAGGAGAGACTTGCTGCCTCTTTACTCAGGAGCCTCCTTCTCCTTCAGTTGATAATGCAGGAGAAGCTCCTGCTGCTTGCAGGCTCTGATGCTGCACTTTTTCCTTTATTAATTAAATCCTGAGTCCTTTAAACTCATGAAGGAAGTCTGTAAACTTATTCCTGTTTAAACAAAGCTGCATCTGTGAAATGCAGGCAGTAAAACGATCACCCCAATGTTCTGTCTTGCTCGAGCTCAGTGTGTTTGTCTTCTTGGAGCAGGACTGGAAATGGAGCCATTATCCCTAAAGCAGCAGTCTGTGGATGTGGATCAGGCTGTAACTGTTGGAGCACTTGGCTTTGGAGAGTGAGGGAGGGGCTGCCTGGTGTCCCCAGGGCAAAAGGGAGCAGCCGCTTTGTGCAGAGCAAGATGAGAGCAGAGCTGGTGTTTGTAATTTTGGAGGAGGAAAAGTTCCTAAACATCTTCTGTAATGGTTTTCCTGGATTATAAAGTGGCCAGTGGTGCATGTTTGGGAGTGCGAGATTTCATGTAGAAACCAAAGAAACCCTTTATGGAGTTAGGCAGTGAAAGCTTTTGTACCTTTTTTGACAGTTAAGGTAAAGATGATTATTTAGGTGGAATTTTCAAGATGCCTAAGTCTGCATTATGGATAGAGATGCAGGCAAAAAAGGAGGAAAAGAGCACTGCATTGGCCGGGAATCGAACCCGGGCCTCCCGCGTGGCAGGCGAGAATTCTACCACTGAACCACCAATGCTACAGCTGCCTGCACAGCTGCCTGCACAGCTGCCTGCACAGCTGCCTGCACAGCTGCCTGCACAGCTGCCTGTGCCTGCCTGGCCAAGGGCTCTGCCAACAGAAAACTAGGGTTGAAGTGCTGGGTGGGCAAGCTGGGACCTGGAAGCAGTAATGTAGGTAGGAGTAGGGATATGGGTTTTTTCATCCACAGTTTATGTGTTAATTATCTCTGGATAATGAGCTGCAAGTTCCTGAGGAGAGGCAGGTGTTGTATATGGAAGTTGTGTTGTGTTTTTGTTAAATCTTGGGCTGTTTAAAAATATATTGAAATAACGCTGTTAGTATTAAAGTTAAATATATGGGATATTAACTGAAGGACTGTATGGGTGGCTGGAAGGGTTCAAAACCACGGCACTGTGTGTAAGCCTGGTTCACTGCCAAGCCACCAGCAATCTTGGTGCATGCACAGCTCCCATCCTGTGCCACGCTGGGGGTAAATGACCCCGATAACCTGCCCTGTTGGACAGGGTGTTTGAAGACCTGGTAGCTTCTCTGCAAGCACATAGCTGCACTGGGCTGGCCCTTGACAGGCAGCATCCTGGGCTGAGAGTTTGTGAACAGTGGAGGAAGCTGCAGGCTGGAGCAGCAGGGGGGCAGGGAGCTGCTGGTGGATATGAGTGGAGATGAGGGGAGAGCTCTGGTTTCACTTTTGGGTTCCTTCAGCATTCCCTATTTCAGTACTGCTTTCTTTGGTGCTTGTTGTGGTCAAAAGTCCCTGTTTCTATCACCAAGTCCCTCAATGTTTGTACCAGGCAGAACCTAAACCTCCCTGTGTGCCTCTCCCTCCTCTCCGCAGGCTGGTGCGAGAGTTTGTGGCTCAGAACAACACATCCCAGATCAAACACGTGATCCAGATCCTCTCACAGGAGTTTGCACTCTCCCAGCACCCCCACAGCCGGAAAGGGGGACTCATTGGCCTTGCTGCTTGCTCCATTGCCCTGGGCAAGGTGGGTATGATGGGGTTTTTGGCTTGTTCAGATTGTGGTGAGAGAACAGCAGCTCCTCTTGGGTCAGTGTGATGGGAACAGACCTGCAGCTCCCCAGATCCCTCCCTGCATTACAGCCTACAACTGCCTTGTGTTGGAGTTTCCCAGCACACCCAGCCACACCTTGTGGGCACAGGAGCACTTTTTGGCCTTGGCAGCTGCCTAGGTGTGGTTAAAGGATTTCTGTCTCTCTTCAGTCTCCAGCAGTAGGACTAGACTCAGCAGGTTGGGTGCTAGTTTGTGTTGAAAGAGCTGACAAGAGTTGCAGCCCTTCTATCTCCTGATATGCACTGCTGACATTGGCACACACAAAAATCCATCCCTGGCTCCCTCTGCCCTGCAGGCAGGAGATGAGGCAGATGCCCAGCAAACCTGACTGCTTCTCACTGTACCTGAATAACAAAAATCATTAATAAAACTCAAAATTCCTTAGTAAATCCTGCCCAGCATAGGTGCACTAAAGTCATCACAGGGCTGAGTATTTGCAGTATGTTCCAGGGCAGTGCCATCTCTTCCCACTCTCTATGGCATGGTCCTCAGCTGATCAGTCTCCTCGTGCCCCCCAGGACTCTGGGCTGTACCTGAAGGAGCTGATTGAGCCGGTGCTGACATGTTTCAATGATGCTGACAGTCGCCTGCGGTACTATGCCTGTGAGGCTCTCTACAACATTGTCAAGGTGGCCAGGGGCTCTGTCCTCCCACACTTCAACGTGCTCTTTGATGGCCTCAGCAAGGTAAGAAGCTTCCTCTTAACCCCCATGTGCTTTTTGAGGACTAGTCCTCATCATCTCCAAGTCAAACCAAGTTGTCCAAGGTTTTCTTTTCCAAGCAAACTGGTTTACTTTGACCCAGACAGGTCTGAAGGACAGAATCACAGAATATTCTGAGTTGGAAGGGACCCACAAGGATCAGCAATATGAGCAGTTTCTACACAGTAGCCACTGATACTGTGGGTATGAAGTTGACTGTAAGATACCTTGTTCTCTGTCCTCACCTCCAGGATGTATTCTCCTGCTCCTTGTTGAATGGTATTAGAAAATGAGGCTGAGAGACCTGCTGCAAGCAAGGTGGCTTTGCAGCACTCTGGCTTTGTTGGGTCTGTAGTGTCAAAACTTTGTCTGTGTGTGTCTGCCTTTGCAGATTTTCATGGTAACCTGCATTTCTCTGTTCCTTGAGAGTGTCACTGCTGGCCCATGAAAACCTGCATAGCTGGGGGAGGTGATGTGTGCTTGATCTCCCTCTTAAGAAATCTCTCAGGAAAATTTTTCAGAGCCTAATGAGAAGTTGGAGATAAAGGGACTTATGTATGTCTGTCCCGTATTGTCAAAGGAGAGTCATAGTCCTGTGAGCCTACTGGGAACTGTGCTGCAGAGCAGGGAGCAGGCCTGGGACCCACTGTTGCAATGTCTCTGTTTCTGTCTTTCACAGCTGGCTGCTGATCCTGACCCAAATGTCAAAAGTGGCTCTGAGCTCCTTGATCGGCTCCTCAAGGTAGTTTTGCTCTCTATCTGAGGGTCCTTGGTACAAGCTGGAGCCATGTCAGTCCCCAAGGCTGCAGCTGCTAAAGCCATCCCACCTCAGTTCTGTGGCTGCTGTCAAAACGTTTCTCTCACTGGCTGCAGCCTCTTCAGTCCAGGCTCTGGTGGCCTTCTCAGGCAGCTGGATGGAGGGGCTGGTGGGTTATCACAGTGCCAGGTGTGCATTTAGCTTGTGGGAGCTGGTGGAAGCAAGGTTTGAGTCTGAGGGTTGCAGTGCTGTGCCAGACAGCAGAGGGCTGTTCGTCTGCTCTCCCTCCCTTGCCTAAGGGAGTCATGATGTGAGTGGAGCTGTTGCTGCTGCTTCAGGGTGTGGGTTTGGTTCCTGTTCCTGTTCTGCCTGCTGACGGGCTTTTACTGCCACAGACCTCCCAGTTCCTTTTCTGCTGCTGTTCAGAGGTGAGCAGCTTCCTACGAGGTCCTGCCCTTGCTCCTTGTTATCACAGCAGTTAACTCAGTCTCCTGCTGCAAGCCTTCCTGTTGGGAGATCTGCTCCACTGCACCAGGCTGTGCAGCAAAATCCACCAAGTGTGTGGAAAGAGCTGTAGAGGGAAGTCAGGGGACTCTCCCACCCCAATCCACGTGGCTACATCAGAAGTGCTTGCTCGTGTGTGCAGCACAGCACTGAGGCATGAATCAGATAAGCTTCCCATCTTCCTGTTCAGCCAGGCTGGCACACAGCAGGCAGGAGCATCCCTCTCTGAGTCCTACTCAGCATTAGTCTCTGCCTGAGGGGAATTGCCAGCTCATTGCCTGGATGAACTGCATGATTCCTTCTCCCCAGGTCTCCTGACCTGCAAACTCGTGCTTGTCATCTTTTTCCTGTCACATGGCTTAAAAAGACTGGGTTAGGGTTGCTGCATGGACACATGCTGGCAGTCATTCTAACACCCTCTGCTTGGGCTCTGCAGGATATCGTGACAGAGAGTAACCAGTTCGACCTGGTAGGCTTCATCCCACTGCTGCGGGAGAGGATTTACTCCAACAACCAGTACGCCCGCCAGTTCATCATATCCTGGGTAGGTACACGGGTGCCATGTGTGCCTGCCAGTCTGAACTCCAGGACATTGTGTCCCATCAGCTTCCCATGTCCAGGCAAACTGCAGATATCCATGGTGATGTGTGAGCTCAGGCACCTGGATTTATTTGGGCAGGTTTTTAAGTCAGCAGAGTTTTTTACCTGCTGCTTTAAAAGGCCCGCTCCCTGTCACCTTGTTGTTGCGGTGGCAGGGATATGGCACTGTGCTTCTGCCAACCTGTCCAGGACATTGCATACCCAGTTAGAAAGTACACTTAAAGTATTGCTTGTATAAATAGACATACTGTGCTCTAGAGGTTACAGTCTCCCAAGGAGCAGTGCTAGGCTGCTTTCCATAATGCAAAGGTGATGGAGAGATGTTGCTCTCCAGGAGACAAGGGATCTCCACTTGCTCTCTCCTTTCTGTGCAAAGCAGAAGGTCTTGGTGCCTGGCTGGAGTCTGGGGAGATGTGTTCTCCTGTGCTCTCTCAGCCATACTGTTGCCATCGCAGGTTTGCCTGTATGAATCTTGGCAGTCATTTTCAATCTCTGCTTTGTTTTGCAGAGCTGTGATTGGAAATGTAGCACTGCTGCAGGCTGATTGCTTGCTTGCTGTGCTACTTCAGCTACTTCCCAAGATTGGCAACTCCATAGTGTCCTCTTTTCCTTCCCCCTATCCCACACAGCTCAGCTCTGAATTCCTCAGCATCCTGCCAGATTTGGGCCGGTGGTGTTAGTCACCATCTTGAAAACTCACCTCTTGTTTCCTGTTCCTCCTTGATCTAGATCCTGGTCTTAGAGTCCGTGCCTGATATCAACCTCTTGGATTACCTGCCAGAAATCCTAGATGGACTCTTCCAGATCCTAGGAGACAACAGCAAGGAGATACGGAAAATGTGAGTGTGGAGGTTGGCTGGTTGCAAGGGCTGTGTCACGTTCGCTGTTCATCCTTCACTTTTCTGTTGGTTTTCAACTCTTGTGTGTAACTGCAGTGAAGCTCTACGTGTGTGGTGGGAGACAGATTGGCTTGGGCAATGGGTCAAAGTGTCCTTGGCAAGGGCCTCCCCCATCTCATGGCCATGGAGGACGCCATACTCTGTACTGGGGGACAAACTCTTTTGGCTTGGTTGAGTTGTTGCTTTCCCAGCACCCAACTTCAGAGCCACCCAACACAGAGGCTCACGTGTGGTTGTAGGATGGGCATGAGCGCTCTGAAGAAACCTGAATCATGTGAGAGCCTTTCTTGGCAAGGCATCTCCTGGGTGAAAAGCAGAAGCAAGGATTTGGAGCTTTCTCCACAGATACACTGCTGGTCCCAAGACAGAGGAATTTTGAAGCGCAGGAATGTCTGTGTGTTCTCAGAGAGTTCAAAGGATCTTGGCATTTTGTGCTGGGAGAGAATGGCTGGACTGGTTTTGTAGGGCATAAGTAAGTGGTGAGACTGGCCTGGGTCTATCCTGCTGTAAAGCCTTTCTGGATTGCCACTATATCTTTTCTTTTCCCAGCATCCACATGTCAAGGAACAAACACTGAAAGCTTTGGGTATCACCTGCCCCACTGCTCCTCATCCCAGGCACCTCCATTTCCACAGAACCTGGGTGGCTTTGGGGGAGTTGTGGAAACTGGGGGGCTCTGGGCTGCTATCACCTCTGTCCTTGCACTGTGTGTCCTGCGTGCAGTCTCTGCTGTGGGGCAGGGTGAGCTTGTCAGCCTCATCTTTCCTGCCCCTGCCTCTCTGCAGAGACACTTCTGCTGTGCCACCAGCATCCTTCCATGTGCACCTGGAGAAGACAGTCTCCATAAGTTCTCCCTAATTGCTCTGTCTAAGGTGACCTACTGCTGACCAGCTGCTCTGCCTCTTCACAGGTGTGAGGTGGCTCTTGGGGAATTTCTCAAGGAGATCAAGAAGAATCCCTCCAGTGTGAAGTTTGCAGAAATGGCCAATATCCTGGTGATCCACTGCCAGGCAGCAGGTGAGCGCACAGCACCAGCCTCCTGGTTTATGATGCCGGCTGATTCAGGCCAGGAGTTTTCCAGCAGGCTGTTTACCAGCTCAGCTTCTTGCCTTTTTTTTTTGTCACTGTTCATGGAAATCCCACTGAAAGGAGGGAACAGACAGCTCTCCTGTAGTTGGCACAACTGCTTTTGTACTGCAGATCCCTCAGTCACAACACAGATCTCCATCCTCCAAAATGGAGGAGCCTAAAAAATACTTGGCATCTGTGTATATCCAGCACTTCTAGGAGGATCTCCTTAAGGTCTTGCTGTAACCTCTGGTGGCACTTGGTGCATAGGTCGGAGAGTTAAGGATGTGTGTGGGCTTTGTGCCAGTGCTGCACCATAGCTCCTGTGGGTCTGCTGTATGGGCAGTTGCAGAGGGTTAGAGCTGCAGCTGGATGTGTTTCCTGAGAAGGATCTTGTTCCCAAGTTCTGCTCATTGTGCTCTTTAAATGTTTCTGAATGGGAGTGGGTTTCCCAAGAGATAGAAAAGTATAGATAGACTGAGATTGGTTGCTCTTGATTAAACTAACTCCCAATGAATTTACACTGTTTAAACTTAAAATCTGGCCTTGGATCAGCAGAGTGTTGTGGCAGTGGTGCCTTTTCCAGAATATAGGGAGGTTGTTAAAACCCCAGTTCTAGGAATGATGCTTGACCCAGACACACAGCTGCAGTGGATGTGACTGAAGAAATATCCTTAGGCATTGGGAAGATTGACAGAATACTTGTAAATGAGGAAACCTGCATTATGGGTTGAATTGGGTTAACTGTAACCTATTGGTTGTGTTTAATCTCAAGCTCACTGGAGGTTCAGGTCTTACTGATCTCCTCTGGGACTAAACTGTCTCAGATGAGGGTCTCTTGGGATGGAGCAGAGACAGCTCCTTGCTTGCAGGTGGTCCTTGGCCTGTGGAGCCAGTGCTGCCCTTTCCCTCACCTTTACATGTGCCATGTGTTCCAGATGACCTGATCCAGCTGACAGCCATGTGCTGGATGCGGGAGTTCATCCAGCTGGCTGGCCGGGTGATGCTGCCTTACTCCTCAGGGATCCTGACCGCTGTCCTGCCGTGTCTCTCCTACGATGATCGCAAGAAGAGTATCCTTGTAACTCAGAGCTACTCCCATTCCATCCCTGCTACAGCAACCCACAGGGAAGTGCCTGTCCCAGTGCCTGTTTCCTGCCCTTGGGGTGCAGGTCCAGGAAAAGTTCTCCCACCAGGTGCTAACACCCACACTGGCCCTTTGGATGTGAGGGGGCTTGCAGTAGCTGGGCTGGGGCAGCTCTGGTGGGGCTGCAGTGGCTTCTCTGTGGCCGGCACCTGCCCATGTGTGGGACTGCATGTTCCTTACACTGCCTTCACTCAGACATCAAGGAGGTGGCAAACGTGTGCAACCAGAGCCTGATGAAGCTCGTCATCCCAGAGGATGATGAAATGGATGAGGCCAAGCCATCAATGACTGTACCAGCAGAGCCCACCTCAAAGGAGTCCCTCTCCAAGCCAGAGGCAGTGACCACCGGTGAGTCCCAGTTGGTCTGGGCCAGTAGAGGTGTAAGGAAGGTCAAGGGAACGTTTTCAAGAGAAGTTCTTGAGCTGATTTGGTATCCTGAAGCAGCTCAGAGTACATGGGACCGCTGTACTTTATTTGAAGACCCGTTGCACAGACGATCCTCTGCTGAGACAGACGCGCCTGTTGCAGGCTGCATGAGAGGGTCATTGCTCTGACCTGGAGCCCGAGTGGTGCTGCACTGCTGCGTGCCCCAGTGAACATCCCCATCCTCTCACCGTGCTTCCCGTCAACTTAGTCAAGAAGCTGACCTGAAAAAGATAATTTCTAGTTTGGGGGCAGGCATCATCACCCAAAGAAGAGCTCAGAGAGCTGTGTTAGTTCTGGGAGAGCATCAACATGTGCATGGAGGGTGTGTGTGGTATGGAAGGGTAGAGAACAGAAAGGTGAAGAATTTTGGATCCTTTCCAGATTCATGGTACTCTCCAGACCATATGGCAGGTATTGTCCCAGTCCTAAGATTTCCAGAGTATAAAAGAGGGAAGTTTGCAAGTGAGATGGGAGACCTGAAGGAGGGCTGAAGTGAAAAGAAACTAAGTGGTCCCTATGAATCAATGCTTGGGAACAGCAGTGGTGTTAGCCCTCCAACATCCCTTGGATGCTGTTTTCCTGGCATGACTAAACGTTTCTTCTGGCACAACACATCTTTGTTGTCTAGGTGTGTGAAATATGTGTTAATGTGTAAATCACAAGGGCTCATTTGGGTTCTTCTAAAGCTGCACCTTCAGCCCAGTGCTCTCGTGTAACACGCCCACCAGTGGCTTTTGGAAAATCCTGCCATGAGAGGGAGCAGGAGGATGGGATTAAGGCTGAAGGATTTCCCTGTCCGACAGCAGCAGGGGGAGGTGGGGAGCTGTCGGGGCAGGGTGTGGGTGGCAGCAGGGATGCGGGTGGGTGGCAGTGGGGGCGTGGGCAGCAGCTGGGGTGGCAGCAGCAGGCTGCAGGCGCGGGGGCAGCTCACAGGGCAGCATTGGTGGTTCAGTGGTAGAATTCTCGCCTGCCACGCGGGAGGCCCGGGTTCGATTCCCGGCCAATGCAACATTCCTTTTCCTCCTTTTTTTTTTTGTTTCTATCCGTAACGTGGACCCAGGCACCTCTAAATAAGCATGTTAGTCTTCAATAAAGGTGCAAAAGCTTTCATTATCTAACTCTGTACAGGTTTTTTTGCTAGAAGAGATAAAGCAGAAAAATTTACTGCTGTAGCACAGCAGCAAAAACTCTATTATTCCTTATTTTCCCAAGAATACCTTATTGTATTAAAATATATCACAGAAGAGCTTTAAAATATCAACAGAAAGCTTAATTATTTTATTCTCAGCCCCTCTGGTGTCAAATTCCACCTTGAAGCAGTCAGGATCGGATAAAATTGTGATGCCTTTCTATGAGAAACTCAGCTCTGTTCCTTGGGTGTGCTGCTGTGGTGATGTTGCTTGTGTGAGTAGAAACTGTTGGCACAAGGGGGCACAAAGAGTCAAGTTCATCTTGTCGTGCTTTGTCACCGTGCTTGTAAGACCCAGTTTTAGCACAGAGCAGAGGTTGGAAAGCTGTTAGAGTCACTTGGCTTCGACATAGAGTCAAGCTATGGCCAAGTGGAGATGTCCTGAGTTGGATTCTGCCTACACTTGTACATGTGGTATATTTAGGTATTGAAATTAAGAGAGTCAAAGGCAACTCTGTAGTTCTGAGCTACTTCTTTGAGAATGGTTGAAACCACCAGCATGATGTGTCTGGGTCTCTGTTATGGAGGAGGGGACCCAGTTTGGGGCAGAGGTGTGAAGCTGTGCCCATCTGCATTTTGCTGGGTGAGTGCAGTTCTGTACCAGCTTGTCTGGCAGCAGAGTAGGGCTTGACAAAGAGTGTAAAATGCTTCTTTCTGCTACAGGCAGAAAGGATCCCTTGGGTCCCTGAACCCTCAGAGGATGACTGGTGGTGTCTTTGTAGAAGGCTGTGCAGCTCTCCAGCCTCCCAGTCCTGCTACCTTCCCCATCACCCCACTAGCAGTGTTCCCTGTTTTTCTGCCCCCAGGTTCTCTGGATGCGTCTGGTGACTCCAGCAACAGTGGTGTCTTCACAGTAACCAGGTAGGGTCTGTTTGTTGCTCCAGAGGGGCTCGAGAAGGGAAGGCTTCTCAGAGTACAGACAATGACTGACAGATGCTGGGCTGGGAGGCAGTTGGGGTCTCTTGGGTCCCAATAGGGTGGATGACTGGGGATGCTCTAGGAGCTGACTGCTTCTCTGTGATGTATTTGCACCAAAATGTCTTGACTTTATGATGAACTGAGGTGCTTCTTCCCTGAAGAGACTGACTCTGTTCCATGCTGCTGTCTTGGCAGCCTACCACAGCAAAGGTCTATGGGGCTGGACCTAGGGGTGCACAGGTCTTGGCCTTCTGCCAGCCTTCTGTGACATTTGTCAGCCCTGCACCAGTTCTGTGCCCAGCACAATCTCTCCTGCAAATACCTTTCTTTCCATCCAGCTATCTGAACTGGGGGACAAATCCATCTGTTCTAATAGCTTTCCTTTCCTCCTGCTGCCTGCAGCTCATTTACTCAGAGGTGGTGGTTTCCAACACTTTCATTATGCTGATGCTTATTTTTATTTGTTATTGTGATCCCCAAAATAGGATGCCTTGCTTTAGCTGCATCCTACCAGCGTGATGCCCATCACAATACGTCCCAGAGCAGTGCAAGCATCAGCTTTTCAGGTTGATGGTCTGTACTCTCTGTTCCTTTTTTGCATTTCTGCACAGCCCAGCTACTCCTTGGTCTTAATGATGCCCCTAATTTTTTTCTCTCTTTGAAGTGCAGATCATTTCATTTGCACCCAAATGTTGGTTTATGCCAGTTAAATGATTTTCCCAGCCTTTTTTGTGGTTGCTGTGTCCTGACCCTGCTCAACCCTTGAAGTTTAGCAAGTACAGAAGTGGATGTGCATAGGGCTGAAATGGGCAACTGGATGGGGAAAGAAAAAGAAGAGGCATTGAGTCAGGAGCACAAGTGTTAGCAGTGGCTCTGTGCTGAAGATCTTGCATGTGAGGTAGAGAGAGAGTGAAAACTGAAGAGGGATAGAAGCAAGGAGAGGTGGGATGACTTGTCCCAGTGTCACCGAGAGCTGGAAGGTTAACAGTTGAAATGTTCTGTGAGCAACTCAAGCACCAGGGAAAATCATCTGGGAGAGAAGGCAAGACCCTCCATACCTCTAAGAGACCTGGTTTTGCAAAGCCCTCCTAAGTCCTTTTCTACAGGAAACTCCAGGCGTTACCATGGGGTTTTCTTGCCCTGTGTGACCTCTCTGCTTGTCCGGTGTTGGGACCTGAAACATTTTCACTGAGGGATTTATTGTGGGGGGCTGAGATGAGATTGGGGGTAGGGCTCTACGTGTCTGGCGGGAGCCCTGGATACCTGCCTAGTGCTCCATCCATCACTCAGGCTGTCTGGCTTGGCGCTGGAGCCGGGGGAAGGCGGGAGCTGGCACCCGTGGCCGTTAGCAGCCATAATTCACACTGGGGAGCGGCAGCTGCCAGCACGCTGAATGCCCACTGGGTGTCAAGGCAGGACCGCAGGAAGCCATTGCGTTGCTGGGAAAAGCTGGAAAGCCTGCAAACAGAGGAAGTTGCAGCTGCCTTTTAAGATGAAGTCACTCTTTGCTTCTGTTTTTGTTCGTTTCCCCCCCGCCCCTCCCACTTCCCCCAGCCTCCCCCAGTGAGCAAGTGATGGAGCATGGCTGAGCGCCAAGCATGCAGCTCTCACGCCCCCTTCCCCTGCCCTCCCCAGCTGGCTGCAGAGGGACAGTGCTGCAGCAGCAGGGAAGGGAGGACCTTGGTCAATGGGGGCAGAGGAGATCATAGCCTGGCGTCTGCAGAGGGCCATGTTCTGGGAAGGTGCCATCCAAGAAGATGACAAGGCCTGAATGCTCAATGCATGGATGCTGGGCACATTCCTGTGGCCACAAACTGACACATGCAACCCCCTCGCTCCTGCAATGTGCTCCAAAATGTTTCCCAAGTATTTGCCAGCTTTACTTGGAGGGAGTATCCTGGTGGCATCCACTAGGAAATGGAGACCATATCTGTGTCAAGGCAGAATCTGGCTGCTGGGGGAACCTGGCTATGCAGGGGTGTGGAGGGGTTTTGGGGTTCCCCATCCAGATGGGGGGGCCCCACTTGTAGCTTCTGCAAAAACTCTCACTGGAAGTGGACCAGAACCACGTTTCAAAGGCACTGGATCCTTCTCATGGCCTGGCTGAGCAGGCTGCTGCTGTTTTAGCTGGTGTAACCCTGGATCAGGAAGGGGAGGTGGAAGCATGGCTGCTGGAGCAGAGCCCGGGCTTCCTTCCGTCACTCTGAGCTGCCACAGGAGAAGATCCAGATGTCTGCCCTGCATCAGTGGACCAAAACAGCTGGAAAGTGATTTTTAGGCTCTTGTAACTGCATTGGTGTTTCAAAACGAGACCTGGACAGTTTGAGACAACTTCCTGATGGTGCTCCTGGGCAGAGGGTCGGGCACAGCTGGAAGCAGTCAGTGTTAGGCTGTCTCCATGATGGGACAAGGCTGATGGGATCACAGCCCCTCACCAAACTAGATAAGGGACATGAAGAGCCTGTGTGGTACTTCTTGATGCAAGGATGGCTTCATGCCTGAGGTGGTGGTCAGCAGCACATAGACATGTAAAATTGAGTGTTTTTCTGCAGAAAGGGCAAGTGGCTGCCACGTGGCTGAACTTCCCAAGCCTGCATTTAAACCAGGCTTTTGAATGTGGTAGTTAGTGCTTACTACAAAGCTAAAATAGCTGCTGCTTGTCTCATGCTGGAAGTTGCTGTACCCCCATGCCCAGAGCCTGATGCACCTTGAAGATGCAGCTGGGGAGCTCATGGAGATGGGAATAGTTCAGTGGAGGATAAGAATGGTGTTGGGTGCTCTGCAGCACCCAGAGGATGGTTGGCTGAAGGCAGCATGATGGATTCCTTTGAACTAAGGCACCAAGCCTCGGAATCCCATTCTCCAGCAGCTTGTTTTACACAGCTTTTAGGTCCAGGGTGGCTCTTCCTGGCCCTTCTTTCCAAGTTGGAGTGAGGAGATGGCTTCCTTTTTCTGCTCCCACTTCATGCTTGGGTGAGTGAGCTGGAGGGGAACCTCAGGCACACTGCCCCAGCCCTTGTCACAGTGATCTACAGCTTGTTGGACTGGATGCCTCTGCCTAGACCTTGTCCTCATCGCTTCCCTGGGAGATCTTGGAAACTGCAGTAAGCAGAAGTAAGCCAAGAGCACTGAAATGAGAGCAATGAAGGACAAGAAAGTGACAGCTTGTGGGACCAATAGCAGAGAGGAGCTATTTACCTCCTGGCCGCTGGCTTGAGCCCATTGAGCAGCACAGCTGCCAGCCTGTATGGGAGCTGCCCTTGTGACTTGGACCACAATGAAAGAACCCTTGGCAAGGCCATTTTGCTGGGCTTGCCTAAAGGCTAGAGCCTGGCCTGGACCTTAACCTTGTCTGAAAATGGGGTCAGGAAAGCAGCTGGGCCAGGCAGGAGGCCAGGGGAAAGATGACAGCTCAGGCATTGGCAGAGAAAAGGCAACTGCTGAGGAGAGAGGTGGCAGAAGCCCTTGAAGAAAGGGGAGAAGTGAGAAAATGTATTGATAAAGGTCATGGAGTAAAGAACATTACTGTGGGTTGAATGTAGTGGGAAAGTAAGGTCAGTTCCCATGCTGGAGGGTGCCTTCTGAGATGGGGGGATGTGCTGGGGGATGGGTCTTCTGCCCCACCGCTGAGCTTGAGCAAAGACTCCCAGTATCCAGAGGTGAGAGCCTGACACAGCCTCCATCATTGCTCAGCTTGCCCTAAAAACATGTTCTCACTGTCACAGGCGAACAGCGGGGGCGGTGCCAGGGCCACGCTCGTGCTCCAGAGGAGAATCTGGGGTAGTGGGTTAGATGGAAGTGATTGCATCTGACATCTGCCCTGCCACAGATGCCGGCACTGGGAGCCGGCGTGGCAGGCCCAGAGGATCACATTAACGCAATGCCATTACTGCTGCTCCCGCCCCCTCCTGCCTGGGGATTAGGGAGAGCCAGGCTGAGCTGCGAGCCTGGCTCTGGAACTGCAGCAGCGCTCAGCTGCTGCCATAACCCCTGGAAAGGGGGTAGCCCGTGGTGGTCTGGTCCCTCTCTATCCCAGAGGACTGGTGAAAGGTTTTTAGCCCAATTTCCCGTGTTTGTCAGGCATTTTTCCAATGTTCGTCAGACCTCTCACCTTTCATGGTGGTGCCTGGGTTTTGTGCTGAGTAAAGGATCTGCTTCTCCCCCAGCAATCCCCCTAAAACATTTATCTCAGCAGCTGTGGACAGGAGGTAGCCCGTGAGGAGCTTTTCTCCCAGCTGCAATCCCTCCTAGTGGGAGCTGAGCCCAGTGGAGCCACAGGGCAGTGGTACATGGTGTGGCTGGGGGCTGCCTGGCTCCAGGTCAGCCCGGTGCTCCCAACCACCTCCTGGGGTCTGCTCAGGAGGGTTTTGCCTTGAGCCACCCAGGATCTACCCAGGTACTGCATCATGAGCAGTGATGAAAAATGGGTTTTCATGAATGATTTTGGCACAAAACAGATTAGAAATGGCTTGTAGATGCAAGTTTCTACTGTGCTGTTAGAAGTCCAGCATCAGCAGACAACACCCTGCTTCCTGCCCACTTACCTTACAGCAGTGTGGAGCTGGTGGGATGTGACAGTGTCAAAGCCACCTCCAAACTGCCCAGCTTCAGGCACCAATTCTCTGTGCTGTCCTTTTAACCTCTTGCCTCTGCATTACCCTGCAGATTTATTTTTCTCCATCCTGTGCAGGCAATGCATATATTTGGCGTGGAGGTGCTACCAGGTCAAGGTTTCGTTCTCCTCATCCATATGAAGCCCTGTACTGGGCACATGGCAGGCTGTGCAGCTGCCATGGGAGCTGGTTTTGTGGGAAAACCAAATGCAGTGTTCATTCAGCCTGGCTTAAATGAACTAGAATGCTGCTCCTTTGGACATCTCTCCCAAACTCTCATGCTCTGGGTCCCTCCTTCTCAGTTCTGTGTGTCTGAGCATTTGGCCCTAGGCTGTTGTTTTCAACATCAAAGTGAAATGCAATTTCCAGCCCCCAGCATCTGTTACGTGAGGCAGATCAAGCAGTCAGATCCCTGCAGGGCTCTGAGGGGCTGCAGCCTCCTCATCTCGCCCTTACAACGTGTGTCCTGGGGAAGATCAAATCCTATTAAGCCACAGCTCTACTTGCAAATTATACCGTGAGAAATCTGCCCCTTAGGATTTCTTATCAAACAAGATGCACGGCAGCTCTGTGCACGCTGGAAAAATCGGCAATAGCCTGGTCCAGCCTTGAATAATTCAGTAGCTTGAGTATGAGATGCATGACATGGCTCTTGAGTGCAGCCTCCCCTTGGTGGTCTTCTCTAACCATCTTGGTTCTAACCATCATCTCTCCTTAAATGAGTCTCTTGGGACAGATACTTCCCGTATTCTTGCTGTCAAGGAGGTGGGAAACCATCAGGTAGATTTCAGGATCACAATCAGGACATAAAAATGCTGTATCATGATGACTTCTGTGTTGGGGTCACCTGTCCCAATGCAGGTCCCAACTATCTGGGAGAAAAACTGGAGGACTAAGAGCTAAGAGTCTGCAGCAACTGTCAGTTTCTAGCAGAGACAATGTCCTGGCAAACTAAGGGAGTTACTTCCTTTCATCTCTAGTTCATGCCGAAGGGTTATCCTGATCTTTTGGGATGTCTTTTGGGAAGCAAGATGAACATCTCAAGGCAGGGTTGTAGCAGAGAGGTGCATCCCAAACTCATTGGCGGACTGGGCACCATTTGCAGTTCTCAACACAAATCAGCAGGATCTTGGATGACTTCATCAGTTTGGAGTTTGAGTACACGTGGGTTAATGTTCTCTGAAGCTGTTTGAGCTGGTCAACCTTGAGGTGGATTCTGAATACATTATGTGGATCTCTAGTATTTGAACCCCAAATCTGGCAACTGCACTATGGACCAATTTCTCACACAGCCATGCTGCTGTTTTCATTTAGAGTGGTGCCTCCCCATGTGTAGCTATCAGCTGTTTTGGGAAAAGTGGTAACCCTTAAAGCATTGAAGATTTCTGTTGCTTCCAAAGCATTATAAAAAAGGAAATTGACTCTTTACATAGGTAGCCAGTGATGGGACAAGGGGGAACAATTTTGAACTAGGAGAGATTTAGATTAGATGTTAGGAAGAAACTCTTTACTCAGGATGGTGAGGCACTGGCATAGGTTTTGCAGAGGAGTTGTGGACTGCCCATTTCTGGAAATGTTGAAGGCCTGGCTGGACTAGCAACCTCATCTAGTGAGGGTTTGAGCTGAGGTGTTGGATGCAGCCTCTGGAGTGCTGTAGTCTTCCCCATCATGAGAGGAATGAACTGGATGTTACAGCACTGAACCAGCCTCTCTTCTTTCCATGCAGCTGCGAGAGGATACAGGTGACCCTGAACCTGGATGGAATAGTTCAGGTGCTCGACTACCACCTTAGTGATACATCCATTGGGATGATGACCAGAATTGCAGTCCTGAAATGGCTTTACCATTTGTACATCAAGACTCCTCGTAAGGTAAGTTGGGGACTCAGCATTCAGCTGAGCTTGTCCGCTCCCAGCCTGTTCCATTGCCTTGACAGCAGTGCAAATTGTAATTGTCTTGGTAGTTTTGCAAATGTGTGTCCACCTGCTTTTTCTGAGGAGGCTTGGGCTGACAGATACCCTGTAGCTTGAGGAAGAAGAGCTCTCCAGCTCAGATGGAAAATGCTGGTGAAGCTCCTGGCAGCCTCCCTCAGGGCAAGTGGGACTGATGCCACCCATCCTTCTGCTTCCAGATGTTCCGACACACCGACAGCCTCTTCCCCATCTTGCTGCGGACCCTCTCAGATGAGTCAGATGAGGTAGGTACTGCAAAAATCCTGGAAAGCTTACTGTCTCCACATCTAGCTGGGCTTTGGATTTTTTGGTGGAACTGAGGTATTTTGTGAGGCTTGGCCAGTGCTGGCACTGAGGGGTTTTACCCTGTTGGCCAAACTGAAGAAGAGATGATGCAGAGCCTGCCTGCACTTGTCCAGCTGAAGATCCTGCTGTCTCAGTGGTTCTCTGATGGATAAACATTGCTTTCCATCTCTGAGAGTTGATCCTTCAAAGGCAACTCCTAAGAATCCTTTTTGCCTGCCTGGAAAGGCAGATGCAGATTCACCCATGGAAATGGGGTCATGGTAAGATCCTTATTGAGTGGGAATTCAGGTACCTTGCAACAGCCTCTGTAAAGATGCCAGGGGAGTTGTGTCCAAGCTAACACTGCCAAAATCATATTCATGAGATGTTTAAGCAGCACCCACTGCTTGGAGGGCAACAGCAGCATTGCCTGGCAGGGCTGCAGTAGATGCACAGTGGCATCAGGTTGGCTGGGAACCATTCAGCTTGGAAGTGAGCAAAGATAATCAGGCAGCAAACTGAGCCAGCTTGCTCTGCTGTTGCACTTCATCTCTCATCTCCCAAGGTGCTGCACTATTTTCCTGTTTCCTTGTCTTGCTTGTTCACCCCTCTTCTCTGGTTCCAGTCATCTCAATTTTGGTGTCGTTGTTGTCTCTCTAAGTTGTTCCCTGGAGCATTTTAGTGCTTGGGTGGGAGGCCAGCAGCATGGCCCACAGCTGGCCCAGGTGCTGGTAGAGCTTCCACCATCAGCTGGATCCTCTTGCCTGGAAATAGAAATGATCCTGGCTGGTTTCTCATCACAGACCTTCCTCATGGAATAGAAATGACAGGCTGTGCTGTGCCTTACATGCTCAGAGCACCAAACCCCAATCCTGCAATAATTCCCCTGTGCAAGGGGGTCGATAAGAGAGGAGGGAAGGGAATGAGCAGGCAAGGGAATGACTTGCAAAGGCAAGCAACTGCCTGGCCATTTTCCATCCCCTGCTGCTTACAATACAAACCTTTCCAAAAGAGTCCCCAAGCACACATCTGCCTTTGCAACGCTCTAGAAAGCCTGCATCTTGCAGATAGTCTCTCCAGCTTGGCAGGAGATCTCAGTGAGTCATGTTGCAATTACACTGCTTATTAATATTTGAAAAAATCAGTGAAGAAAGGACCCTGGTGATGCATTTCCTCCATGTGACATAACTGGGAATGGCTCAAAAGTAATTTTAAGCTGATTTATTTAATCCTGGCTTCTATTTATTTAAATGTTTGGAGGTGGCTTTTTTTTTTTTTTTAAAGGAAATCCATAGACGAGTCAATCCATTAAGCACCACCACTCAGCTGGCTGTCAATCAGATTTGCTGCTTTCTGCAGAGGAAATAGAAATGACTGAAATAGTAGGGGGATTTTGAGCTGGACATTTTTGGGAATGATGAAGACACTCTGAGCTAACTAACCTGCTATGTCAGTGTCTGTTAGGAAAGGGGATGTGGGGTGCTTGCTTTGCCAGTGCAATATTTGTGTGTACAGTCATATTGTCCCACGTCACCTCCAGACTGTGACCCCTGCCAGAAGCTCCAGGATAAGGCCTGGGGATTACCTGGTCAGCATGAGGGCCTATGTGAGCTACACATCAGCTTTGATGAGGAAGCATCTCCCTCCTCTTTCCAGATGCACATTGTGTGGTGTAGCACGAGGTGTACACACATCTTCAGAGGGTTTCTGTGCTCTTTGTCCTGTGATGCTGCCCTGCCCAAGGGAAGGTGCTGGGCAGCAGTGTCCGTATCATCTTTATTCCCAACAAGGTTAAACTTTCTTCTGTAGTGTCTAGAGTTCCCCTGGTCCCTTTACAGAGTTTGGAGGCTACCTGTCACTCTGCTGATGTGCCCTGGAGCAGTCGTTAGTCACCAGCTCATTACCAAAGGACAATCTGGCTTTGGAGAGTCAGTGCTAGTCTATGCATCAGGCTGAAAGTCTGTACTCAGGCACTGGATTTTTAAGATCTTGTCTTGCTGAGCTGCTTTCAGTCTCTCTCTGTACCTGCTATTAATAATCAAGCCCAAAGCAAAGAGGGACTCACACTGGATGGAGCCAGATCCATGCCTATTAAGTTCTCACGCCTGTTTTTGTCATTAAAGTAGCACAGGGTGTTGCACCACCTCCACTGTGCTGAGACCAGTATCTCATGATGCATCTGCAGTGTCCTGAGTCATCTCTGCCACCTCTCCTGTTCCCCTTCCTACCCAATTCTCCTGTGCCAGTGAAGAAATGGTCAAGAGATCTAGTTAAGATTCACAAAGTCATCACAGAGAAGTTAGAGCAAAGCTGAAGCAGGCAGTTCCCTTTGATATGTAGAGAAGTCAGGATCCAGGATTCCTGGCTGTCAGATGCTGTGCTGCTGCACTGCGTCACCTCATGCTGTTTCCTATGCTTCCCCGACAGAGTGTTCCGTCCTGCCTTTGAGACCTGGTTTTGAAGGCAATCTATAAAAGCCCTGCTTAAAATTTCATGTGCTTGAAAACTTCCTTACAAGATGTAACCGGATCCTGCTGGGAGTGGGTTTTTCTGCACTGTCTGCTCAGTTCATCCATAGGAGTCTTGCTGCCCTGGTTGAAAAACTGATGTTAGGAAAGATGAAAAGTTAGGAAATGCTGTTTGGGAGCAGCAAGTGGGACCTTTCCACTTGCAGGCTAAAGGCACCACTGCTGATAGGCACTGCTGAAAAGAAAACATGTTCTTCAAATTGCTTCCTTCTGCAAGTTCATGGTGCAAAGGCAGCTTTGGATGTAGTCTTTCAGTTCCCTGGATTCTGAATGGATTCAGGCACTGAGCTGAAGTGAACACAACAGGAGCTGAGGCATCTCTGAGAAAACTGTGAAGCGATGACGCTACTCGGTTTCTTTCTTTGCTTTGTTTTCCTTTTTCCGGCTCCAAAATTGAGTGGTTTCTCTATGGCTGAACATGTTCCTGTTTGCTTATCTACTCCCCTCAATCTTGTTGGGAGTTGAAAGTTGTGCTGGGTCTTTTGTCTGAGTCACGGCAGGAATGACGCATGAGGTGGAGCTGGTGTCTGATGTGAAGCAGGATAGACTCTGGCTTCCTCAGCTCTGCTAACGTGAAAACCTGCTCATTATGCAGTGGCTGGGCAAGGCTTTGAGTACAGAAGTACTTCCCTCAGAAGTCTCCTCAAGAGTTGATGACCTTCTCTAGAGAGAGTGAACTGAGCCTGGGCTGCCACTGACTTTGGAGAGCAACTTTAAATGAGTTACTAAGAAGAAATTCTTCCATGTGAGGATGGCAAGACACTGGCACGGGTTGCCCAGAGAAGTTGTGGCTGCCCCTTCCATGGAAGTGTTCAGGTTGGATGGGGCTCTGAGCAACCTTACCTAACAGAAGGTATCCCTACCCATGGCAGGGGGGTTGGAACCAGATGATCTTTAAAGGTCTTTTCCAACCCAAACCATTATGTGATTCTGTGATGTATTTGAATCTCTACATGACCCTCAAGCCAACTTCCCACAAGGAGCTGAAACGTTCTGCTCTCTCTTGGGTTTCCAGTATTAAACTGGAAGAAAACTTGGGATGGTGGTATACTAATAGTCGTCTCTTTCCCTTTGCATGTCCTGCTGCAGTGTCCCACTGCAGCACTGCAGGGTTTCAAAGCCAGGTCTCTGCCCAGCTCTGAGCTCTGCTGTCGCACTAAATCCTGGCAAACTTCTCCTATCATACCCAATCCCAGTACAATGAAGCTGAACAAAGGCTTGTGCCAAAGCAAATAGCTGTCTTAGTGTGGCTTGGTTTGGAGCTTTGCTCTGTTGGGTTTAAAGCCATTGTCCTCCAGCTCCTGGCCTTTCATCTGCCAGAGCCAAAATATTGTGACCTGATGCAAAGCAGAGGGTGTAAGCTAAAGACTGCAAAGAAGAGAGCTGTAGTACACATATGTCTGGCTTTATTTAAACTTTTTTTTGTGGTAAAGCTTCTCCAGAGGGAGACTCAAAGCTATGACATACTGAAGTAAGGAGGTGACTGACTTTCAAGAGGGTAGTTACCCTGAGGGTGAGCTTGGGACTAAAATGGGGTATAGAAAAGTGTGTATAATTCCAGTTGGATAGTGGAAAATGCGTTTAGCCTGGTTTGCCATAAGTGGAAGCAGCCTGTAAGCAGAAGTGAGGTGATGCTTTCCCAGAGGATTCAAGACCACCTGGTTGAACAATAATCTGTGTGCTGCATCCTGCAGAAATAGGAAGTTTCTTTGTGGGGAGTATGATCCATAGGGAGCTTCCTGGCTTAGCCCCAGTTTCAGACCACAATTTCCTAACTTATGTATACATATGCATATGCAGTTTATACATACAATGAACAAGTGGGGTAAACTGGCAATCTGGGCTTGAGGTGGTGCTTGTAGCATTCCTGGGTGAAGTTATGGAGCAGACTAAAACCACAGAAAACCTGTCTGACATGAGTGACAGGCAATCTCTGTCCTGGGGAGCTGACTCTGAGAGGGTCTAGGGTGGGATGGAGATGTAGGATGCAAGATTTAATGAGTTGGGCTTTGAGTGTCTGGTTTCCTGCATGCAGAGGGAGGTGGCGGGTGGGAGACCGCAGATAAGAGCAAACCCTTTGCTTGTCATAAGCCCTGGGACAGTAGGTGTTGAATTTGAAGGATTTGCAGGCATCCAGCCTCCCGTAGCATGGCCTGCAGGAATACTGCAGGGCTGTTTCAGCCCCATCCCACCAGCTGGACTGGTGTTGCCTCCTTCCCTACCCTTCAATGCGTGAAGAAATAGCACTTGTGGCACTTGGACATGGCTTGGTTGTGAGCATGGTATTTGGACTCAGTGGTCTTAGAGTTTCTTTTTTTCAGCCTTAAGGATTCCATGACTCAATGATCCTTGTGGGTCTCTTCCAGCTCAGCATGTTCTGGGATTCTATGATTCTATGAAATACCTCCTTGGCATCGTGCCCTGACTGGCATCAGGTGGCATGTTAAACTCCCTGTGCACTAATTTAACACATTTAAAGAGGTGCTCTGGGCTGTGACAGTGTTGGACGCTGCAGGCCTGGCCCTCACACCCCCAGCAGCAGGGACAGTGAGGGATTTACAAAAGCAGGAGGGTGTGCAGGGAGTTTTCAGGTTCCAGCTTATTTTGGGATGGCTGTAGCTCTATCACCGAGTGCCTTCCCCCACCACCGGCTGTATTTGCTGGTGCTGTGAGCATGTGTCATTGTGACCTGGCAGGATTTGCCCTGGGGAGGAGAGGAGAAGCCCCCAGGCCTTCTGCCTTCCCTCTGCTCCCCATCCTCTCCTGGGAAGGCAAAAAAAGTAGATCTTGGCAAGATCAGGGGATTGCTGTGTCAGGGACCTGAAAAGAGGTTTGGTTAAATTGATGTGGGAAGATGAATGGTGGGTTTTCTTTTCTTTTTTGTCTTTATAGCTGGTGGAGGCAGGGAGGATGCAAGTTTGCTTTTCACACTGTGTTTGTCTGGGGCTCAGCCAGCCTCACTTCAGGCCGCTTCTGGCTCCAGGACTGCCTGTCTATGCTCACCTTCTTCTCTGGCTACAGCTAAAAGCATTGGAAGGAGGGAAAATATGAAACAAATGGGGCTGCATTTATGTTGTGGAGAAGGAGCGAGCGCCCAGCAGCATCCTTGGCTTTTCCTTGTTCCCACTGTGTCTCTCCACCATTTGCGCTGCCCATCCTGGAAATGCTATGGGGTGTTCCCCAGCCTCCTGGATTCTTGGGTCCCTTTGAAGTGCTTTGCAGCCCTTAATATTCTTGTTTTCTGTCTTGGTAGTATCTTGCTTCAGCTGAATTCCCATCTTCTCCTTGGCAAGAATAACCTGCTGTTGAGTGCCCCATTTCATTGCCCGGGGAATATTAAATGTCCACTAGGGCATCCAAGGCCACCCAGGAGCATCTCCCTGCTGTACACAGGCATTTTAATTGATTCATTTTTTCCCAGCTTATCTGTAAGTACCAGCAAGGACAACACCTTGAGGAGCCAGTCTGTATCCTTGCCACTGCATGTGTCCCAGGTGCTGCTGTTGCAGCCTGCTCTGGTGTCCTGGTAGTCATCATGTGCTGTGGGATGCAAACTCTCACTCCCAGGACATTTGCAGCACATTTAGGGTCACCTCCCCTTCCTCTGCCTTGGGCTGAAGCCAGCCCAGTGCTCTGACAAGAGGCAAATGCACCCGCTCTCCCAGGAGCAGCAAGGCACGGCTTTGCACGCACAGGGAGGTGCATCCCATCCGGGACACACCATCCAGGGGCTGCTCTCCCCGTGCTGCTGCCAGCAGAGCTGCTCTCAGCTCGTTCAACCAGAACGAGCGGCAAATTAACCTGACCTAGATCTGGAGGAGCTGACAGTTGTGTTTGCCCTCAAAATCTGTGCTCTGGAGGCAATGCAGGGAGAAATCTTGCCTATTCTCAGAGAGGAAAAATAGCTGCTTATTTATAACTGTCTGAAAACCTGCTTCTCATTCCCCGGCCACCCAGAGCTCGTCCTCTTCCATGCTGCTCTTCATCCCTGTGCTGGAAATGGCTTGAGACACTGGACAGGTCTCCCCATCCATCATGATGCTGCTTTTCCTGCTCCTTCCTATTTACACTACCCAGGCACACATTTGCCCAGAGCAGGGCACACTGTCCTACATCTTATCACCACTGGGAAACCTTCCCAGAAATCCCCTCGGGATCAGGAAAAATCCTTTGGGGATTGATACTCCAGGCTGGCTGTCAGGATCATACCTTCACCTGGCATCTGGGAAGGGCTCTGGCCCTCGTGCTCCAGCACTGTCATGTCCAGGCTCTGGGTTCCTGACGGATGGGACCATCTCGCTCCTGGCGCAGCCAGTCGTTGCCATGGCAATGGCAGGATATTGCTTTCTTACAGCCTCCTGGCTCACACAAAGCCAGCCGCCAGCTCCAGCTTTGCTTAGCACAGGGATGTGCAGTGCATACCAAGCACTCCTGCCTTTCCTCTGTCCCCAGCTGGGAACCCTCTCCGGAGCATGTGGGGAAGAAGCAGCGGGAGCTGGAGCTTCCTGCCTCTTTCTCGCAGCTGGAAAATCCCAGGTCTTGGCGGCTGCCTGCTCTTCTTCCCAGTGCTCATGTACTGATCTCTCCTGCTTGTTACTTCCTCCATGTTTTTCAGCTGCAAAATTCAGCCTATGCTGTTTTTTCCACCTCCTGCCTGTAACCTACACAGCGGGGGATACCCCTTAACCTCTCCAAAACTTAAGAGGTCCGTGCATACCCTCCAGTGGTGATGGTCACTGCTGCCCTGGCTACTCTGGCCAGAGCATCCTGAGCCCAAGCACGACCTCAGAGATGGGGCTCATCACACAGCTCTGAGAGGCTGGATTAAGGATCTGACCTCAAGTCATGACTCTAAAAGCTTTGGGAGGCAGCAGGGTTGATTTTTGCCTAGCCTAGGGACTTGGTCACGTTTCCTCAAGCCGTGGGAGCTGCTGGTGAAAACTGAGCTGGGTGATGTGGCTGGGTGGGGGCACCAGGGCAGCAGTGAGTGCAGCAGGAAGGCAGTCACAAGTGACTGGGTCACGCTGTACATCAACCAACATGGCTTCAGCTCCTGGCTGTGTTGGGTTTGTCAAAATGCACCACATGAATGAGAGTCCTTGCTCTTGCCTGACTGCCAGCCCTTGTAGCCAAGCCCTGAGTCCCTTTGCCAGTTTCAGCCAACATGACTTGGAAACCTTTTCGGGTGTTATTTCCCCATTGTGAGAGCCGGAGACCCGAGTTGGTGCCTGTTCAAAGGCTGCGAGTTCAGCTGAGTGACATGATTAGCCATTAGAGAATCTACAGAGTGCTTCAGGAGACCAGGCATCCTCAGCTCAGGGGCATCCTCCACTTGAAACGAAACACAGCCAGCATCACTCTGTCTGAGCCACAGATGCTTGAAATCCAGGCAAGGAGGAAAGACCAAGGTCTTCCCTCTGCCAGGGACCACAGACTCCTGTCCCTGGGTGAGGATGGAGGCTGGTGATGGCAGGGTCCTTGCACGCTGGCACTGAGCTCCCAGCCTTGACAGCATCACGGAGGTGCCGTATTCTTCAGGGACAGCAGTACAAAGTTGTTGTCTTCTTTATTCCCTCCCATTGGGAGCTGTGGGTTGAGACTTAATCATGTTTATAGGTATGGGGTCTCCCCAAACGTGCTGGAGCCTTGTGGTGCATGTGGCAGGCTGCTTCCTCACCACTGTCTCTACACCATACACAGCCTAGGCCCCACACTGCCTGCTCTGAGGCTGCTGGGGGCTTGAAAATCAGCCTTAATTACAAAAAAAAAAAGCCCCAAAAATGCATTCAGCTTAACATATCTGTGCAAAAGAAAAACCTACGAGCTCCTCTTTCTGATTTTCAGGGGTTGTGTTTTCTAGCATGATTAAAAAAAAAAGATATGATTGGTTTTTTGTTTTTCCAGGGGGAGGGGTTTTCTATATTAGCTCAGAAATTAAAATTCCGATATAACTGCGCCTCTTCAGAAAGATGCATTGTGAGAATACAGGGAAAGCCTGTGCTGGTGGGCAAAGGGTAGTTGAGATGTGCTCTGCCAGATGTTGAGGAGTAAAGACGTGGCAGTCGACCCTTTTTGGCAGCCTTTTTGCTCTGCACAGCCCTGCTGCACTTAGAGCATCAGGGGTGGCTGATGAAACGTCTGGACCCAAGGACGTTTGAATGAAGGGGGACCCAAAATAGCCTGAGATTTGAGAAGGGTTGAGGATGGAAAAAAACCCCACCCAATAATAACTTCTCCAGAAATGCTACATATAGACCAATTTGGTGACTTCTGGAAAGAGAGAGCTATGAAATCTGAATGGCAGCTCTTCTTTGACATCCTGAGCTGAGCCTTCCCTGGATGCTGGCTGGTGTGTGCCCCCAGAACATCCCTGTTCTCTTGCTGGGATTGTCCCAGATCTGTGGTTATGAAGGGAACACAAAACCCAGACTTCCACAAAGTGGGACAAGGGAAAGCAAGGTCTATTACTGGTTGTGTAAATTTGGTTTCATTTCATGTGCTTCCATGGGACTCTCAGGGCAGAAGCTGGTGTTTTTTTCTGTTTTGTCTTTCCTGCCTCACCCTTCGGCAAGCATTTGAAATTTCCACTTGGAGTTTTGTAGGTAGCCCTCTTTTACTATACCTTTCTCAGTGTGCTCAGCTATTTGCTTCCCACCTCACCCTCTCTATGTGGATTTGGAAAGGAAAGCTCACCCTGCCCCATCCCTCTCTCCGCAGGTTATCCTGAAGGACCTGGAATTGCTGGCTGAGATCGCTTCTTCCCCAGCAGGACAGACAGAGGAGGGTCATGGTCCCTCTGATGGCTCCGATGTGCGACCTGGCCCAGTGGAGCTTCATGTCCCAGCCAGGGCTGGCCAGCTGAGCTCCTCCAGTGAGTGCCCCTGTGCCACCCCGTGCCTCCCCGCTCCTGGGCTGTCTCCATGTTCCATGGCACCAGTCAGGTTTGCTCAGGCGAAAGGAGAAGCTTCTTTTATAGTAATAAATCAATGTCTTCATCCACTTCAGGACAGTTTGGGGATGGGGTCTACCATGGCATACACCAGGGCACTGCTTTTATTTTTACTGCTCTTTCCCCTGGTTCATATTTTGGGGATTTAGGGCTTAGTTTAGCAGCAGTATGCTCGAGAGGCCAGTGTGGAGAGATGTCATTGTTGTCCTATTTTTTATGGGACCTTGGGTTCCAGCCTCTTTTCTCCTTGTAAAAGCCCTCAGAGCCCTAGAATCAGTGCAGAATGAGATGCTGGCTGCAATCCCAGATCTCCAAAACATCCATAGATCTGCAGAGGGATCCCTGTGCCAGGCTGCCCACATTGGCTATGAACTGTTATGTTGCTCTGAGTGTCTGGCAAAGCCTCAGGAGAGAGATGAAGGGGGACGATCCTATTTTCTGTGGACTTGAGAGATTGAAAAAAAACACAACCTTTCATTAATTATCCTGGCACATGGGGAAAGTTTTTGCACCTTCCCTTGTCTGTGGTTCATGCTTTACAATTGCTTGGCTGCTCCTTCTCCTCCTCTGCTGCTATTTAAGGGCCTCCCTGCTGTACTCCCCAGGCCAGGTCATCCCAGCCAAGAGCACATTTCATGTGAGCTTTGGATTGCAACCCGAGCACTGAGCCAAGGCTGCCTCTCCCTGTGCAGGATGCAGCCGCAGGGCCTTGCAAAATCACCACCAGAGAGAGAGGTTTTGCTTTCCCATCCCCAGGCTTTGTTTTCTCTGAAGATCCTGGATCACTCGCCCCTCTCTGGTCTTATAAATGTCTGCACCAGCAATCAGCTCAGGTCTTGGGCTGTTCAGGGTGGGATTTTTTTTTTGCAGATCTGCCTGTTTCCTGCTGGCAGCTTTATCTCTGCAATGGAGAGGTGAGGGCTGCAGAGCTGGTGACCTCCCCAAGCCCTCTGCAAGTCTCATCCCTCCTCCCACTGTCAGAAGTGAGACTGCCTGGGTGGAGCAGCTCCTGCAGTGCTGGCCAGGCAGCTGAGGAGCTGCAGTTCAGCTCACTGATGGTTGTCTGAGGTTTCCTTCCTTCTGGATGATCTAAAAATAGCAGGCTGGATGGCGTGGATCCTAACGACTGCCGTGGCCCCTGTTAGCTATCTGGAAGAGCAACTTGGCTCCACTTACTCAAGTGTAACCTTTAAAAAGAGTCTGGCTCTCCCCTCCTGGTGTAGATCTGCTGGAGCCAGAGCTCTTGTTGTCCCAAGGTGGGACAACTTGCCTCCACACAGGTCCTAGTGGGCTCTGGCTTCCCCACCTATTTTCCTCTTCCCTATAATACACCAGAAAATTGTTCCTTAAGAATTTATTTAGGGCTGAGCTTTGTAGGTCATTGGCTTTTAACCAAAGGCAGATGTTTTTGGGGAGGGAAAAAGAAGCTGGTTCATTGGCCTTGGACCTTTATCATGGCCCCAGTCCTGTCTGGCTATTACCACCCAAGGCTCAGACTAGATGGGCTTGCTGGGGAGTTCCCCCAGGGAAACTGAGGGTCACAGCTGGGCCAGGACCTTCCTGGATTATGCCTGGAAAATCAGAGGCTCCTGAAAAATACTCTTTTTTTCAGAGCATTACTTGAAGGGAAGGCTGTTTGGATCAGGACAGTGGCCAGTGGAAATCCCCGTGTCTGAGCATGGTCCCAGGGGATGAGAGCAAGTGAGCCAAAACTCTGCCCTTCCCAGGCAAAAATCATGAAGTGCTGGCACCAAAGAGAGGGTGTAGCCCCTTTCTGGAGTCACTGAGATATGTGGGATGGTTCCCTAGGGTGCTGTGGTTCAGACAGTGCTGGATTGGCAGTAGGATGGATGCTGTTGCTCCATTGGAGTGGGGGCTGCAGGGTTCCAGCACTTCTCCCCAGGGTTAAATCTCTCTATTCCCTTCATCCACTTCAGACTGAGTTGCCATTGATGCTGGCAGTGGGAGGAGAGCTGCTGAGCTATCCTGGCCCCAGTCCTCTCCTCTCCTAGAGGTCCTTCCAAATGTGCATTTGGTGGCTTTGCAGGTAAACAAGCGAGGTCACCCTTTGAAATCCTTGAGCTCATGGCAGATTTCCTGCTGTGCTCTCTGTCTTGGCCCTCCAGGCTTTGCTAGCCAAGCAGTAAGGGCAGGAGTGGAGGTGGAAGGGGCCAGTGCCCCATGGTCTTCCCCGCGCTTCCTCTCTCTCCCTTTCTTCCCTTGGGATGTGTTTATGCAGTTGTTTCCCTGCCATTGAGTTCGGTTTCCTTCAGATGCTGGTTGATTAGTCAGGAAAGCCGTGTCCCACTTCCGCAGCCCTTTCCCAGCTCCAGTTTTTATTTAGCTGCTTTGTTCTCCGGTTACGTAAGGTCAGCTGCCCTCGACGCCTTCTCCAAGCACAATGAGCTGGGCCCAGCCCAGCTCAGCACTGCCGAGGAGACTCAGCATCTCCTCCCGACCTGCTCCGACTGCTCTGGGAGAGGGTGGCTGGTGTTGGCCTCCAGGAGTGTCTCCTTGGTACCTTCTGCCCACTTTTCCAGGGACAGGGCTGCAGGGCTGTGCCCAAGAGCTTCCTGGTCTTTGGAGTGATGGTGCAAGTGCCAGTCTGGTCAGTACAATGGGAATCCAGTTGCCTGCTTTGCTGTGGGAGTGTCTTTTCCAGCCCTGTTGAAGTTGAGACAAGTAGCAGATGACCTGAGAGTGGTTGTCAGCGAGGTCAGCGGGTCAAGGGAGGTGATTCTGTGCCTTTACTCCACTCTGGTGAGACCCCATCTGGAAGATTGCATCCAGGTCTGGAGTCCTCAGCACAGGAAGGACATGGACATGGACCTGTCATAGCAAGCCCAGAGGAGGTCACAGAGATGATCAGAGGCTGGAGCACCTCTACTAAGGAGACAGATTGAGGGTTGAGGTTGTTCAGCCTGGAGAAGGTTCCAGGGAGACCTTAGAGCCTCTAACAGTGCCTGAAAGAGCAAAACATAAAAACTGGACAGGGACTTTGGACAAGGCATGGAGAGACAGGACAAGGGGGGATGGCTTCAAGCTGAAAGAGAATAATTTTAGATTAAGTATTAAGAAGAAATTCTTCATTGTGAGGATGGTGAAGCACTAGAAGAGGTTGCCCAGAGAAGATGTGGAGTGCCATACCTGGAAGTGTTCAAGGCCAAGTTGGATGGGGCTCTGAGCAACCTGGTCTAGTGGTAGGTGTCCTTGCCCATGGCAAGGGGCTTGGACTAAATGGCCTTTAAGTGTCCCTTCCAAGCCAAACCATTCCATGATACCATAGGTGGCAGCCTTCCAGCCTGGTCTACAGCTGTGGTCTGCATGAGAGACAAAAGCTTATTCCAAAAGGATGCCAGACCAGCTGCTGCCTTGCACAGGGTAACTCTTGCACACATCTCTTCCTTCCTTTCTGCACAGCTTTTTAAGGTGAAGCAGTTATAGCCCTTTGTTTCCTCTCCAGCTTGGTCCGGTCTCTCCCGCCTGGCTTCCTGCCGGAGGTGGCGGGGACAGCACTGTACCCTCTGAGCACCTCACCATGTGGGATGTTTACAGGGAGTCTGACTCCATTTGTGGATTCAGTAATGTGCCTGAGGGCGTTGGTTTCCACCAGCAGACCGTGGATATCCCAGGAATCAGTACTCCTACTCTGGAGGAGACTGCTAGAAGTCCCTGAGAAATGTAGTCTGTTGAGTTCAGTCTTGCTGTATCCCCCCTGAAGAACATGCAACATTCCAGAGTGGTCATATTCTGTATTAAGGGTTTGCTTTCAACATATCTTAGGGGGGTGAGATTTTATTCTCAGTGAATCAAATCCTTTTTGTTGTCTGTTGCTTCGGTTGTGTAATCATAGGTCTGCAGAGATGGCAGCATATGACAATGTCCCACCTCCAGACAGTCTGTAAAATGTTAGGGCAGCCTCTGCAAACATCGGGTCAGAGTCTGTAGTGTGCAGGAGGTTCATGAAAGGTGGAAAAGACAAGGTGGCCTCTTGTCAGATGGCTCAGATTTGCTAAACTGCTATTTTCAGTGTTAGAGAAGGGTAGAAGTGAAACCCTTCCTTACTCATCCTTCCCACAAAAGGCAACGATGCAGCTGACATCACACAACCAACCACATGCTCTTGAAGGAGCCAATTTCCAAAAGTTTTTGCAGGATCGGGAGAGTGTGGCAGCAGGGAGCAGAGGAGCCAAGCAGGCAAGAGAAAAGAGGGCTGTTCTAAGTGCTCTGAGCTCAGTAGTCTGGTTCCTGATGGTTGGTGTCGGTGGCATCTCTTCTCCTGCTGACATGAAGCTGTTCAGGAGGGTTGACTGTCAAAAACGTTCTTCTGCCTCCTGAGGAGCAGAGGAATTTGAAGGAAAGGGTGGTGTGTTTGTTTTCCTGGATGCAGCGTAATCGTGGAGCTGGAAAACCCCAGGAGAGACCGTCCAGATGTAGCATTAACTTGACTGGCGTGCCTCCAGGTATCCATCCCTCCTGAGATGGTCACAGCATGCAGCCAGCCAGAAAGCCTGGGGATTCCCAAAAAACAGCTGGGATTACTGATTTGTAGTGGTGGACAAAGAAGTTGATGGTGTAGATATATCACTTGTAGCCAAGCCCTCCCTTGAAGCTACTTTGCTGGGCTGCCTCAGTTTCCCCAAGATATTGTGAGGAATTTATTGGATGAGGTGAGGAATGAGGTGAAAAGCATGCTAGCTTGCTAGAATGAATATTGGTATGGAAATGGCCCAGCAAAGCCCATTCCTGCAGGTTATCTTCCATATGTTCCAGCTTTCCATGCAGGAGCCTCAGCCCACTGTAAGCTCACCATGAAGCTTAACCATTCCTGGTTTGCATCTCTGCTGGGTACTTTGTGCTCCTGAGCAATGGCAGAGCTATACCCCTGCTGCATTTTTCCTTATTGATTTACCTTAGCAAAGAAAAATGAGGCAGCAGCAGGCGACTAACCTTCCTAGGAAAACCATCAGGATTATCATTGCCTGCTGCCTTCCTCCAAGGCAGACGTGAGCACAGACCCTGCATAAGGTGGGGAGAACCAGAAGCAGCAAAAGCCTCATTTGGCATCAAAATATGTAACCCAGCCCATCTGGGACCCCCTTTCTGTGGAGATATTGAAGTCTCAGGAATTACAAACCCATGGTTCTTTAGCCAGGTAGGAAGGGGAGAAACATCCATGTGTGCCCAGGTAAAACCAGGCTGAGCGCAGCCCCTGGCCGTGCAATCCAGAATTTTGATGGGTTTGTTTCGTCAGCAGCATCCTGTGCTCTGGAGAGGGGAGAGTGGAGGTTTTCCAGAGCCCAGCTGAGCTGCCGACATGTTCACATCTGTTTCCAGCTACGCCCTGCGCCGGCTTTCTGGGAGGAGGAGGGGAGGATTTGCCTTTTTTACGGCTCTATTTTTATCCTGCTCCGCGAGGCTTCACCACTCTGTGTTTGCAAAAGCTAAAATTCAAAACATCCTGGGGAAGGCTGCCGGGGGGGAGACGCTGCGCAGATTCCCACGTCGCTGCCCGGGGTTTCGCCGAGCACCATCTGGCAGTGCCGACTCCCACGCCGCTGGCGCTCAGGCGGGTTGAAGGCTCACGGACCAGCTCCGGCTGCCGCTGGGTTTATCCCTGTTGCTCCCAGAGGAGCAGAGGGAGATCGTTCTCTGAGCTGAGCTGGAAACATGATGCCTTGGGGAAAGCACTCGGGTGGGAAAGATGCTTGGTCTCGCCAACTCTTAGCTTACCCTCCCTATATCCGAGCTGAAATTGCTTCAATTAGAGATTGCGGTAAATCATTTTAGCTAAACCACCGCAAATACCCTTGTGGATACTCTTTAACCAGCTTACCCAGCTTTAGCTCGCTTCGGAAAGGAATCAATTCTGCTCCAATCTTATTTCAGTTTGGTTTCAATGGAGTTAAGCAAGTCCACACCGGTTGTAATTAAGACTGGTTTGAAACCAATTATAGTAAATTAATAGAAGTTATGTTTTATGCCAGGGTGAAGTTCAAAACTTTGTAGCTGAGGTAGGAAAATCCAAGTTCGTGTCAGAGTCCGCCAGGCTCACCCAGAGCAATGTGGGGATGCTTTGGGTACTGCAGGTCTCGACACAGCTCAGCCCATCAAGCAGCCAGACAGCCTGAATGTTCCAGGGTGATGTACAATATATATTTATAAGGGTCTTAATATAGATCCCTAATTGCCTGTCTCAGTTGATTTATAGTGTGGCCACGCAAGCGATGGGAACAGCATGAGCTGCTGGTGAGCGCTCAGGGATGCACTGGGGGTTTGCAGACATTCGCTGTGCTCCACTTGAGCTGGCACCCATGGCTGGGGGAACAGATGTGGGCTTTGACTTGGATGATCCAAGAAGCCCGCTTGTGTCCCTGGCTCTACCCCTGTCTGTGAAGGGAATCCAGGGAAAGGATGCCTGGTGTCCTGGGCTGCAGGAGGTTGCTGTAGTCATTGATAGGGAAAGGGATAATAGTGTAAAACTGACAGAGAATATGTTTAGCTTAGATATTAGGAAGAAGTTCTTTATTGTGAGGGTGATGAGTTACTGGCACTGGTTGCCAAGAGAAGCTGTGGCTGCCCTGTCCCTGGAAGTGTTCAAGGCCAAATTGGATGCAGCTCTGAGCAACCTGGTCTAGTGGAAGGTGTCCCTGCCAGTGGCCCATGGCTTTAAGGTCCCTTCTGTGATTCAGTTATAAGGACACAGGCTGATGTGGACTCACTGCAGCCATAGAGCTGCAATTCCCACATACCTTTCATGATGTTTCACTGCACTGAGCCCAAAATTCCCATTTGTTCCTATTCTAGTGGATGTCTGGACTGAGTTTCATCATTCCTCTGAGCATGGATCTTTCTTCTTCCAGCTCCCTCCTCCACACCAGATTTAAAAAAAAAAAAATAAAAAAAAAAAAGGCAGCAGAGCCATGACATGCCACCAGCCCCAGCTACGTTAACAGCAGATCTGGCAGGTTACGGATCTGCAAAGTCTTGCTTCAGGGAAAGGGGGAGAGGTGCAAGCTTCAATTAATTATGCCACAGTTTTCTTAACACTTCTTTCTGCTTGTCTCTCGTGCTTCAGAGAAACTTGACAAGCTGCTCCTACAGTTCTGTAGGGCTGGGAATGCCGCTGTGCTGAGCTGTAACCCACAGGGCAGTGAGCTGAGCTCCGGGCTATGCCAGGAAGGGTTATACCATGGCACACAAGGTGCCAGCCACTTCTTACACATCCTGTAAACAGAGCAAACAGGACATTTGGAGAATTTGGGAGGCTTTGGAAAAGAACTGCTTTGCCTGCTTGGAAGAAGTATTGTGTGTTTAAATTCCATCTGAGGATTGGTTGAGCCTTTTACAGCCTGGCAGACTCCTACACACTAGGAGTTTCTCACTCCTAGCATTAGCCCTAGAGAGCATTGGCACGGCTCCTCTGGCATGGTGTGCCACAGTGGAAACCTTCCTTAGGGACATGCAGGCATAGCTGTGTGCACTGGGTGGAAAAAGGATGGAGAAGTGATCCCTCTGGGGTTCAGACTCATTGCTCCCAGAGGCAAAGGATGGTGAAGAGGCTCCCTGGAGTGGGTAGACTAACATGCTTTCTCCTCCTAAGAAAAACAGGGCACAGACTTGTTTTCACCATCTCTGTATCCCAGTCCTTCCTTGCTCCAGACTGGGCAGAAGGATCCAAGGTTCAGGAACCAGTTGATGGAAGAAAACAGCAGTACTGAAGGTCCTGCAGACTGTAGCTGGGATCTGATCTCCAAAGCAGTTCTTACTTTTGGATAGTCAGCTGATCCAGCAGGTTGTTCCCAGTCTCCAGTTGAAGATACAGGAGATGCTGCACCACTTTAGAGCACATATCTGAAGGTGCTTGTGGCTGGTCTGTCTTGCATCCATACAGCTCCTGGGCTTTGTCCTGTGCACAGCAAAAGTGCTGGTCCTGTCAGGGAGGAGAAAAATTGCTGCCTCATCCTGTTTTTTTGGGGGGATGTGTTTTAGGATATGTAAGGTTTGGCTGGAAGGCATGTGAGGTGACAGTGATGAACAAAGCTGGCTTTGCTTTGTGGAGGGAGCACTAGGCCATTGATGCTGCTGTGTGGCTCAGAGAGACTATTTTTGGGATCTTGAGAAGGGAGAAACTCCAACATCAGACCTTCCCCAGACAAGCTGCAGCACTGGAGCATTGTTATCTGGTGGAAATGAAAGTGGGATGTCCTACCTGCCGCTAGCTCATGTTGCAGCACAGCCAGGTTTGGATGCCTTGGAGTTGCTGAGAAAATGGGCAAAAATATCGCTTTTGCAGCTTTGAAAGAGTTTCTGCCTGGTCTTTACCTGCCTTCCCCGGCTCTGCTGGGAGGTTCAAGGCTGAGCTGCAGACAGGCACAATGGGAAGGCAGAGGTGCCCCATGTCACCTCCAGACCGTGTCTCTGCTCCCTTTTGAGCACTGCTGAGCAGCTGTAGTGGCAACACGTGGGGCACGGCTGTATTTTCACGCCGGGTCCTCCCTGCCTTCAAACAAACACACCTTTGTTTTGGAGCACATTGGCTCAGCTGGATCCTTTTTTTTTTTTTCCTTTGCCCAGATCATCTTCCCTGCAGCTGAGGGGAAACATGATGCGATGGTGAACACTTGTGCTCGGGGAGCTGCCTGCTTCAAAGCCTGGCTTGGGGTTACAAATATACCAAGGGGTGGGTGAACACACAGCAGGAAGAGGACACCAGGTTCTGGTCAGGATGACCTTGTATTTCATTTTCCTTTTTCCTGGGCTCTGTATGTTCTCTTAGATGCTAAATCCAAACCTGGGGAAGCTGCCCTGTGTGTGTGTATCTCTTGTGTATCATAGGGAGAGGCAGGACAGAAACAGACCAGCAGCTTTTCCATCAGCTTTCTTGGGCTTTGGCAGCTTAATTGCATCTTTAATTGGCTGCTCCATGCTCTGCTGAGTGTCCATAGAAGCAGACAACATCCATAAATCAAACTACTCAGGTTTCCTTCGGTTATCTGATGGAAATAGTGGGTGGGGAATAGCCTTGGGGTGCTTGTGTGTGCTGGCTTCCCTTCTTACCAGTTAGGCATGGCCTTTCCAAAGGAGAAATTAAGGGAGAGAGCTCCCCTTGTTGCAAAGTCGCTTTTGAAATGCTCTCTCCAAACATTTGCTTTGAGCGCTGTCCTGCTAAATAAACCGTCTCCCCTGGGGTTTCACTGTGGGAAAAGCAATCTTTACCTGCCAGCTCCCTGCTCTTGTGTTTGGAAGGGATATTTCCCTGAGCTGGGAGCTGCTCCTTTCTCTGTCAAGAGTCTCAGACCTGCACGGTCCTTAAGCCCAGAGCTCTGCTGTGGTTTGACCAGTACTTTAGGCTAGCCCTGGGGCACATTGTGTATGACACTTATACCAAGTGGCTCCTGCTCAGGGAAAATCACATCACTGAGTGTAAACCAGTGTCTGTGCCATGGCCTGAATGCGTGTGTCTGCCACTACATGCACACTGGGCTCAGGGCATCTGTGGCTTATGGGGTTGGATTACAGGCTCTTCAACTCACCAGCAATCTGGTGTTTTTAGGATGAGTGTACATGACATATCTTAGGAGATGGGATTGGCTCAATTTAGAGCCTCAGGCACTCCTTCTAGCAGCTACTGAAGCTGAATAGCTCTGGGATGAACTCCCAGAAATCCCATTTTAACCCCAGGTGCTACTTCCAGGGCTGTGGCCACCATAAAATGCTTTCCCTTAGGCTGGAGAGAGATAAGACTGGGCTGGCTCTGCTTGAACCAAACAGATGTGGTGATATGAGGCTTGAAAATCCTTCCATGCCGCTGCCCTCATCTTCTCAGTGCTGTGTCTATGCTTTGGGTGTCTGCTGTCTCACCATGGCTCTGGCAGCAGGGCCCTGGCAGCTCTAATTTGCTCTCCCCTTGCCTCCCCAGGTACAAAAGGTCTGGAGTGCTCACCCTCCACCCCCACCATGAACTCCTACTTCTACAAGTTCATGATCAACCTGCTCAAGCGCTTCAGCAGTGAACGGAAACTCCTGGAAACCAGAGGAGCCTTCATCATCAGGTCAGAGCACTCCACCTCACTGAAGCCCCTGAGCAGCCCTGGGATGGGTGGGATGGGGATGGCAGGGTCAAGCAGCCCAAGTACTACATTCACTCAGAGCCAAAGCCATTTCCTCAAGCTTCCCTCACTCTCCAGCAAATGGTTTTGGAGCAAACAAGATTTGCCTTTCACGTGTCAAGGCACCATATTTCTCTCTCCCATCCCTGGAGGCAAAGTGGCTCCTTATTAAACAGTGTTGTCAGAGCCTGTTTTGTTAAGAAACAACCAGACCAGCCGGAGCACGAAGACAGGCTTGCACTCGGAGTGCCAATCTGAGTGAATCCCTCCAGCCAGCTTGGCAGGGTGCTCACCCATCCAAAGCCATGTGTTTCAATGCATAGAGTTAGTAGATTTTGCTTCAGCTTTTTAAGGAGCTGTGGCAGAGGCTGGAGAGCCAAATGTTGTGGAGGCTGGAATGCCAAGTGTTGTGGCAGCTGGCAGAGAGTCATCTTTATTGCAATAAAATCTGATGCAAGGGATATCCATTCCTCAGCTCACTGGGAAATAACAGGGTTAATGGTCAAGGCAAGGTGTAGAAATCACTGAGGAGGTTGGTGGAAGCAGCTGGCAGGACCCTGGGTTTTCCTCCCTTGCTTTCAGGGATGTGGCATCAAAATGAACAGGGAGAGAGCATGAGACACAAACCATCCTTCTGTGGGAGAAGAGAGCCACCTCTCCAAAGGCACAGGGGTATGCCAGGTCTTGATAAAGGGGGAAAATACAGCATGCAGAGCTCCCAAAATTTGTGAACCTGAGCTGAGTGTGGAGTTGTATCTGCTTGGGCAGCAGTTTTTGCCCAAGTCTGGATTCATCCCAGAGACAATATCCCACTCACAGTGTCCACTCTCCTCTCCCCAGTCAGCACAGCCCCTAGGATAAGCCACCCTTGCAGGGAGGTGGCCTCATGCTGTTAGGGAAGCTGGGTGACCAGAGTGGCAGTGAGCCTGGGCAGGGTCCCATTTCAAAGCTCTCCTATACCATGGCCCCCTCCAACTTATTCCCTCTGACTCTGGCAGCAGAAGCCTTGGCTGGCAGGCCCAGCTTTCCCAGCAGCCAGCCAGAGGTGCAGTGGGACTGGCTCACAGCAGCTCAGCAAGCCAAGGCTTTTTACAGTGACTCATGCCCCAAAAAATCTGGTAAAGCAAAAAAAAAAAAAAAAAAAAAAAATTAAAAAATAGATGACTCTGTCAAGTCACGTTGTTGCTCATATGGCGTAGGTGCAGGACTGGAGCCAAAGTGGTGGTTCTGGGAGGGTGAGCCATACCCTCAGGTACCAGTGATTAACTCTGAAACCTACTGATGGCGGGTAAAAGACTAGTGTAAACTACATCTCTGCTCCTTCCAGAAAAAGCAAGATGAGAAAAGAGGAGAAAAACTTTTACAGGACTCTCTGGCAGAGATTGATCTCTTGCCGGAGAGACCCGGTGAACGTGGGAGCCTCATGGTGCTATTTTTAGTCACTTTCCAAATTGAAGCCGTATGCTCGTTCCCACGTTACATCCCTCCCCTGTCCACAAGCCAGCTCAGCTGTTTTGCACAGCAGGGTGAGAAGCCAGCCTCATGTTTGACTTAAGAGATGCTGGTGATGTTTCCTCCTGAGCTGGAGAGTGCAAGGGGGATGCTTGAGAGACTGGGACAGCATCTGCTAAAGTGTGGTCCAAGACCACTGCTGCCTCTTTCCCAGGCTGGCCTGGGAACACTGAAAAACAGGGAAGGAAAATAGACCTGTTTCATTTAGACAATGATTTCCAGCTGAAGGATTAGTGTTCACAGGAAAGGGAAATGGGGAACAGGGGTTTTATTCAAGCACAGCACAGCAGTTTTCCCTGTCACGTTGCTGGTGGGCAAATTCAAAGGTCCATGAGGTCACGTAGGGGGTCTGTGACTAAAGGTAGTTCATATCTAATCCAACTCAAGTTTGTTCATGCTTGGTTGCTGACTCTGAAAGGACTTTAGTCACTGTCCTGAAATGTCCTTGGAGTCCCAGAGACAGAGGTTATGGTACGTTGCGTGCTTGAGGATGGAAGTGGAGTTTGACCAATGATCTCTGCTGGAGGTGGGACCATCTTATTGCTCTGTAAGGACCTGTGGTCCTCCAGAGCCTGCCTGATGCTGGGATATGGGTGGGAGAAGTACCTGCAGCCTTCACTGGCAGAATTCACCCTCCAAGCCTGGCTCAGGCAGAGATAGGGGCTGTGGTGGGTGGTCTCACCATCAGTAACCCAGTCCCAAGGTAGGTATCTCGAGATGCATTGCCAGAGAAGACAGGGTGGAGCTAAGTGGAAACACGAACTTCCTTCAAAATAACATGGAAACAGCTCCAAAAACTTCTGTCATTCATAAGAAAGTATCCAGAGAGTTTCTTCTCCTTTTGCCTGTGACCACCAGGCTGAGGGATAACCCAACACTGGCACATGGTCCCTCTGCCAGCACCATGCGTGCATCAAAGAGATGGATCGGTCTGCTGCCTTCCAAGTGGGATCCAATGCCCGTCAAACCATGGTGTGATGCCTCATCTGTACCAAGGGTTTAGGATTAGCATCCCCTCAACCCAAGGGGACCTCACAGAGAGAAAGCCTATGGCTGTGGTGGAGCTCACATGCCAAGCTGAGCCCCAACAGGAGTTGGACTTGATGATCCTTGTGGCTCCCTTTCTACTCCCTGTCATCTATGATCTGTGAGAAAGGAAGAGCAACATCCCGGAGAAGGCTCTTCAAAGCTGTTCAGATGCCTCATGAATGTCTGGGCAGAGGATTTGCCGAGGGGATTCCAGTGGTACAAATCCCACAGAGTCTCATGCTGTCCTACCACTGCCCTGGAGAAAGGAGGGAAAGCTGCTCTCATGATCTCTTCCAATTTTTTTTTTTTTTTTTTTTTTTTTTTTGCTTGGCATTAGTTTTCTGCATTGCAGCTGACAAGGTTCCTTTGGGGGTCAGTTCTCTCTTACTGTCACTTATGACCTTTTATAACTGGAAGCCAGTAAATTAGTCTGCCTTCGAAACTAAGAATACCAAGTGCTGCCTTCTCCTCTCAAGCAAGCCATGTTTGCATTGGAAGGTTGCTCCCAAAGTGTTGTCAGAGGAAGGAGCATCAGTGTTACCTCCCACCTTGATAAACAGATCTGAAGCCTTCCACCCTTCTCACTAATTGCCCTGGCTGGCACGTGGCAGTCCTGGATTCACCAGAGCCCTTAAGCAAGAAGCAAATATTCCCATTCAGCTGCTGACCTCTTGGAGCAGCAGAAAAATGCGGAGGAGCTTCCAAAGCATCACATGGCTCTTTGGAGCAGCACGGCTGTCCTCCAGGCAGGAGCCCTGTGGAGGGAAAGCTGCTTGGCCCATCAGGAGGCAGGCAGCAGAGCGGCACCGAGCTTTTTAGCTCACGCTGAGATTTACAGGCTGGATTTAATGCCTCTTGGTTGGTACCAGCGCTGTGGGATGGGGGGATTAAGGGAGAGGTTAAGCCCTACTGCATGGACATCAGTGTTGCTGCTCAGAGCACAGTGTGAGGACAGGGCAGGCTGTCCTTGCTAGGAGCTGTTTTTTTCCCCTCTTGTACCTCCCCAGGGCTGGTTGTGCAGTTCTTGTGCTGTCCCCAGGGTCAGTCTGAGCTCCAGGACCGGTTCAGCTGGCTAAGTCAAGCCTAGCACCAAAGCAGCCAGCTTTTTGCTGCTCTCTGAGATGGAACAGCTCAGACATTCATGGCTGATGTACCTTGCCCCAGCAAATGAACCCTTCAGGGTATGGGATGTGCTTGAGTGGCTGGAGACATCCCTGTGCATGTCGTGTGTGGATGCTTTGAAGTGCAGGGCTTAACTTTGAAGCCCATCAAGGCCATTTTCTCAAAGAGCAGTGGCACCCTGAGGCAGAGAGGATGCCTGAGTCAGCACTGTGCTCCCCAGGCGGCCCTGCACGAAGGGGTTGTCTGAGCTTGTTTTATAGAGCTGTTAAACAAACCTCCCCACAGCCTGGCACCTTCTCACAGGGTGTTTTCTGAGGTTAAGCAGCTTGGAAGAGGCCCTGGCATGACTTTTCAACCACCTCCCATGTGATGCACCTGGTGGGACTTGTCCATTTGGCTGGAGATGGTCCTTTAGGGGTGTTCTTGAACCCTGTGGGGGCTGCTCAGGGGGTCTGGCTGGTTCTCCATCCACAATGGAAAACATAGGCTGGAGCACATAAGGTTGTTCAGCCAATTTATGGCATTAGCTGGAGAGCTGGAAAATCCCAAGTCTCGTGATGGGGCCACAGATTTATAGTTCCAGCAGACGGGAAAAGTTCACCTGGCTGGAAATTCTGACTGTTCTTGAGATCTCAAAGCCCTGCTGGGATGAGGCCAGTGAAGAGCTGAATAACAAAGAGGGCAGAGCTGAGGACGAACACTGGCAGGTCACACTGGGTGCATGAAGGGCTGTGCATGATGCCCTTGGGGCTGGGGTGGCCAGTCCCTCTTTTTGGGCATGACAGGGTCTCCTGCATCTGAGAGGCTGGGGCTGATTATACAACACCAGTTTCTCCACAAAAAGTAGTGAAAAAGACACAAAGTGAGTTTGAACCTGCTAAGCAGGATGAGGAATCAGAGAGGAGGGGAGCAGAGGGCTGGAGGAGTGTGGAGCACAGACATGCATCCCATGCTCTGGGCACACCGGCAGTGAGGTGCATGTTAAATCACTTCTGCCTGGCATTCCCAGGGCCGTGCACTCCGTCTGGGAGAGAGGGAAGGGAAGGGAAGGGAAGGGAAGGGAAGGGAAGGGAAGGGAAGGGAAGGGAAGGGAAGGGAAGGGAAGGGAAGGGAAGGGAAGGGAAGGGAAGGGAAGGGAAGGGAAGGGAAGGGAAGGGAAGGGAAGGGAAGGGAAGGGAAGGGAAGGGAAGGGAAGGGCTGCCAACATCCCAATGACCAGGGCTGTTGGGAGGGAGTGAGATGGGGGTTTAGCTGCAGGTTTGGATAGCAAGGGATGCACTGGGTATCCTGTACAGAGGCAGTGGGTGTTTGTTTTGGTAATAAGGGAGTGCCACAACCACAAGATGCCTCTATACTGCAGTGAGCCAGTGTCCCCCCACCCCCATCCTGGCTCCCACCTCATCCCTAACCTTGTCCTTTCCTCCTGCTATGCTGACTTCACTTCCCAGCCCCTCAGAGGGAAGAGGCTCAGCAACTGGGGCTGACCAAAACCCTCCTCTTCTCCCAGGCATGGATGTTCTTGAGCTCCTCTGGACACACATTTTCCTTGGCCAAACACCCAAACACCTCCTGATGATCTGGAGACACCCGGTGCTGGGAGGCAGGACCCACTCCTGCTCCTTCCTATGGATGTGCTGATGCCACTATGCCCCCTCCAGCTCCCATTGCCAAACCCATGCCCTGAAAATCCCTCTACAAGTGAACCAGGGCTGGAGGGGGGACACGTGTCACCTCTTCCTCTCTCCCACCCTCCGTGCCACTGCAATGCAGAACAAAACCTGCGTTTGTTTTTGCAGGAACCGTTTGGCTTGTACTCAGCAAAGTGCAAAAAAAAAAGAAGGGGAAAAAAAATGGAGCCTCTTTGATAAACTGTGATATGAACTCGGATAAAATCCAAACAGCTGTGAGTGCTACAAGGGAAGCTTCTGTGTCGGGAGGCAGCGAGCCTGCGAAAATCCACTGCTCTGCCTGCCAGGATGCTCGCTGGCCGCCTGCCCTCCGGCTTTAATGAACTGTGCACTCGCCATCCCCCTCCTCGTGCCTCGCCGAGAGGAGGAACCGGAGAAAGCTTTTTAGTTTGGGTTGGTTTTTTTTTTTTTTTTTTTGTCCATTTGCAAAGCAGAAAGAGGGACTCCCTCCCAGCCAAGGCCCCGGCCAGGCACAGGGTGATGGAGCAGGCTGGTGAACATGCCCAGTTCTTCTCTCTCATCCCCAGCCCATTCTTTTATGCCTCCCTTTAACTCTCCCTGCTCCCCAAAACCTTCTCTCCCCAGCTTGCCATGTAAAACCCCATGCCTGGAGATCTGGAACAGTGCTACAGTGATGTGGTGGTAAACAGGCCCTGCTTTCCTGCATTCTCCCTCTGCTCTAGGCTTGCACTGTGAATGCCCTCTGGGCTCTCCTCGTGCTCCTATGGGATTTTGGAAGGAAGCCAGCAACCCCACTGTACCTCCGAAAGCCTCAGCTCTTGAATTGCCTCTTTTACATCACACAGTGGGCTCCACAAGCCCACAGGAGCATATGATTATTGAGGTTTTAATTCAGTGAGGCTCTAGGGTGTCATTCTGGACTCTCTGATACCCTCCCAGCCCCACGAAGTAGGAGTCAGAGGGGGAAAACCTAGTTTCCCCCAGGCTAGAGGTTGGCTCTGGAGTCACAATGCACCAGCAGTCACCAACAGTGTGAGCTTCACAAGGGAGGAGCCTGGTTGTCCTGTCAAAGGATTATCCCTGCTGGGAGAGCAGGAGCTGGGCCAGCCCTGGCCAGCCCCCCTCTGGGGCTGTACCCCCAGGGAAGGGCAGGACATGCCTCCACTGAGCTGCAGGGGCTGGATGAACTGGCATGCACCAGGTCCTGGAAATGAATTTGCTGTGCTAACACACCAAAGCTGCTCCAGGACCAGCCGTACTTGGAGTTGCTTGGAAGGATTTGATGGGTTTTCCTGTAGAAAAATGGGAACCACATGTGAGCAGCAGTGCCGGCGTGGGCTGGGACTAATTTGGGTCAGTGAGAGGGTGAGGGGAGGAAGGGGAAATGCACGTAGGAGAGGAAAATCCTCACAAAATAGCCAAGTTCCTTCAAAGGGCAGGTCCCCAGGTAGGGATATCTGTTTCCTCCCAGCACTTTCCCTAGGATCACAGCAGGAGTGCTGTGGAAAAGCAGGAAAAGAAGGATGGAGCTGGGAGAAGGCAAACTGGACAGTGGGGAGAGGAGCCCACAGCTTCCCTGCTTGCTGACTATCACGTTCTTCAGAGCAGGGATTCAGCACAAGCAGCTTCCAAAGTGTCTCCGAAATTTTCTTTGCCTGGCTGATGGGGTGAGGACCCTCATCGTGGGGAAGCTGCTTAACCTGTCTGATCCTGTTTGTTGGGGCTCGGGTGTTCTATTGGTGCTTTCTTTTCTGGTTCTGCAGCTGTGACAACTCCATTTATTCATCTTTGTGGAGGGAAGAGCCAGGACAGGAAATCAGGCTGAGTAACAGTGTTTTCCCCCAGCTTGTCTTCCAGGGGATCTTGCTCTGTTACGCCCCAGGCACAGGGCACACTCAGTTAAAAACTGAAAAGAGCTCACCTCAGCCAGTGGGTCCAGCTGGACACTCTGCTCCCAGGCTGGGATGTCCTCAGATAAGGTATCTCTGGATGAGACATCTTTAACTCCCCACTGAAAGCACAGAGCTGTGCAAAAGCCACCATGGCTGGAGTTCCAGCCATTCAGTGCTCCTTCCCTCTGTGCATGAGCTGCTCCTTGTGTTCAGGTGCACCTGGAGCTGGTCCCCTCATAGCACTAGGTGCTCTCTTACGGCCCTGGCAGGGCAAGGAGCATCCATCTGCTCTCTTCTCATGCATCTCTGGGCCTTGGAGAGTTTGAGGGAGCAAGGTTCCTCAGACTGCATCCCTCCTTGGGATCCCTCCAGGAATCCTGGCTCAGAAGGCAGGGCAGGCATTGTGATCCGATGCAATGCTGAGAGGCAGCAGGCATCAAGGCAAGCCTGGCACTAAAGCTGAAATTGCATCTGGGGTGTCTAAGCCGTGGCATAAATGGGGCATTTTTTAAGTTGACACTTGAGTAGGAAGTGCAGCAGGGCTCACTAAGTTACAGGCACCTCCTTCCCTGAGCTCCAGGATGTGCTCAAGTTACTGGCAGAAGAGACAAGGCAGCTTCACCTCCCACCCCAGGGTACACTTATCCCTGAGCCATGGGACACTGCCACCTCTTCCCAGTCCCTTTTTAACTTCCTTCTGGAAAGCTTCACCCTCAAACACAGAATGTACTCCTGCCATAGGCTAACGCTGCTTCCAGAGGTCTAGAGATAGCCAGTAGGACCGTTGTGGGTACAAATGGCACAAATTTGCCTTCCCTACATGGGGATCCAAAGGCTCGTCCACCTCTAGGACAGCAACCTACTCCTTGGCCATGCTTTTAGGAACAAAAGCACTTTTATTTCGTCGTCTTACAGCAAAGTGATGGGGAGGGATGAGCAAGGACCGCAGCTCCCATGTCTGTACAAGCTGTGCACGCCCTGAACAGGATCAGCCTCTCCCAGCTCCTGTTGCCACAGCTTTGTACACACTCCTTTAACCTATTTTATTTGCAGTGATGAGAAATTATAGGGGGAGAAATAAGGCGCTTGTCAGTTTTCTTGAAAATTAGGCCACAGCTGTCAGCCTGAAAGGGAAGCGGACGTCTCGAAGGAAGGATCTGCTGCTGCTTTACAGTTCTCCCCCACTCCCAAGCCAGCCCCTACCCTTCCTCCCCTTCCAAACAGAGCTTGCCTGAAAACATCAGTGCCCAGAGTAAGTGCCCCTCTGGGAACAGGATCTGGAGGTCTCAGTTGAACATGAACTGTTCCTCTCAGCTGGGGTAGTGGCTGGAGCCAGGCACTTGCTCCAATGCTGCTGCTGGTGCCTCCTGCCTGGGGCTTGAAGCCCCAAGAGCCCAGAGCAAGACTTGCATTTGTCATCCGTTTTGCCATCGAGTTACTGACAAGTTTAAATTTGGAAAAGAAGTGCTTTGGGGAGGTAACTTTTTGCTCTCCTGGAAGGTTTGGAAGAGGTGGTTTGCCTATTTTTCAAGTGAGCCTTTTGTAGATGCTCAGATGTTCCTACAGGATTTTGTAAGCTTTGCAGGTCATCAGTGACTCATTAGTGCAGGTGCTCTAGGACAGGTTGGATGGGGCTTGGACCAATCTGGTCTAGTGAAAGGTGTCCCTGCCCATGACAAGGGGGTTGCAATGAGATAGTTTTTAAGGTCCCTTCCAAGCCAAACCATTCTAGAATTCTATGGGCAGGATAGCTTTATCCATAAGTCACTATAAAGTTTCCTCAAGGAAACTCCTGGCACACATCAGCTTGAGCAGCTGGAGACTGGTGCTGGGTGTCTGTCTAGTGGGATTCACCTTTGTGGAACTGTCACATTCATCAGTGTTATGCTAAAAGTTGGGCCATACCTTGGAGTGAGTGGACCATCAGGTTTCCAGATTTAGTTGTCTTTTCGCTTCTGGCCCATTCCAAAGGATATTACTCTTCCTTCTCCTTGCTACAGCCCTGTTTGGTACAGAGCTGTGAGTATTTCACTGATCGTAAAAATGTCCAGAGGTGTTGGATATCTGCTTGGAGAACTCAAGGTGATCTTGTTGAAGGGCACTGTTCTCCAGGCATGTCCAAGGTGGGAACAAGGCTGGATTCATCACAGGTCAAGGTGGATGTGCCCAGTTTCAGGCTGCACTACCAGCTTTAGTGGGCAGCAGCGAAGCCATCCTGCCAACCAGGACAGGGACCTCCCGGTGGCCTGATGTCCAGGGGGAGCATCAGGAGGAGCAGAAGCCACAGGCTGAGGCTCTGCAGGATCAAGATGCTGTTTCACCAGTTGAAGCTGGCCTGAAATACCAACGTACATTTGTGCTGTGTTCCTCTCAGGCATGCATCTTGGTTGCTCTGGGGATCCCCGGGGATCCCTGGGGAGCGCCTTACACTGAGGCAGCCGCAGCCCAGCGCTGAGCTGGCACCGCGGCTCCTTCGGCAGTTGTCACACTGACGGCTGCTGCCAAGCAGACGCTCCGTGGGAGGGTTTTCTTGTTTGCAGTGAAACACTCTGCACCTTTCCCTTTTCAAGCGAAGGCATCGCAGGGCTTGTGTCCTCCGGCTTTCTGAGATCTGCACATCCCCTTCCCAGAATCCACACATCTCCTCCCAGGATGTGCACATCTCTGGTCTGCAGCTTTCACCGGGGGAGTTTCCCTGGGGACCTTGATAACCATTCCAAGAAACCAAAGCTGATGAGGGTCCTTCTCTTCCCCAGGCCTGCCTCCTGCAGAAGGAGCTCCTCTGCTCCTAAACATCACAAACCTTTCAAAATCCTTACATAAAATGCTATGAATTTTGTAAAGCAGGAGCTGCTGGAGTTGCCATGGTTTCCCTTGCCCAGAGGAGCAGCTCTGGAGCCTGGATTCAGAAAAAAGGGGGGATTAAAATGGAAGACTGGGATTTTCTTTGCTGATATGGAGGGAAAGGATGGGACAATGACATCCTTCTGCCTTCCCCACTTGCTCTCTTCTCCTTCTCCTCTTCCCATCCTAATTTTATCTATGCTTCCTCTGCAAATTCCTAAAGGATCCCAGCTGCTGGGCCAGGCTGGGGATGCTGCTTTTCCTAGCAGGAGAATTTCAGGGGGATGGGGATGGGCAATGAGTATCACAGAGGCTGTGGATTCCCTGGTTAGGTGGGTTAAGCCAGGGCATCTGCTGGACAGCCTGGGGTGTGGAGGAAGGGTGGGGGAAAGCCTTTGGGAGGAGAGAGGAAAGGAGCAGAGGAAGAGGAGGGTTGGGAGGAAGTATAGACGGGCTCTGCCCTCCTCACAGCTGTGGAAGTTGTTTTGAGACCCATGAGCAGAAAAGTGGAGCAGAACCCCTCAGAGCACTCCCAGGTCTCAGCCAGCTTATTCCACAGCTTAGACTCTGTCCCAGTTGCTGGAAGTGGGACGAGACATGATCCTTTCCCTGCTGGGGCCCCGTGTCTATTAGCCCAGAGCTAATAAAGCGAATCACTGGTGCTTAATGAAGAAGCACCTGCTTAATTGAACACAGCGGGATGGTGCTCAGCATGGCCAGGCAATGGGACGGGACCGGTGTTTTCCCCCCAGGCACCCCACAGATCCCAGAGGAGCTGATGGTTCTGCAGTGAGACTGGATCTCGTCTTATTTTTTTAGATTTTAAGGAAAAACAAATGTTCACCCTCTTTGAGCAAGCACTGCTCTGGCCTGAGCCTCCACCCCTCTGTCCCTGCATGGTGGCTCAGGGCAGGGGACGGGGCTGAAGTGGTTAAAGGGAGAGCAGGCAGGATGGGAACTCTGACAGCTCCCTGAAATGATGATGTTTAGATTAGCTGGTTTCCAGGCATCGAGTTGTCAAAGCAAGAGGGCTGGGAGGGACGCCGGGGCTTGTCCTTAATTGGAGATGTGGCTCTAAAGTCACCCTATCTCGCCAACATCCTCTGGGTTCCAGCACGCTGCCCTGCAGCAGCTCCCTGGCCCTGTACAATCCCTGTTCTGCTTGTTCCCATACCTCATCCCACCCCACCAACCATTTGCATGATGGGAATTCGTTGTGATTGACATTGCTGTGCTGGCAATTTGAGTGGCTGCTACATCAGAGGCACAGTGGGACCCCAGGGTGACATGGCCACGCAAATCTTGTGGTGACCTCTGTGGTTCTTCCCTTGACCAGCCTCGTGTTGTCGAGGGGTCTTTTAGGCAAGGGGGTGGGCAGGGTCCTGTGACTGCAGCAGGGGCTGGAGGTGACCTGCTGGGTCCCTTGGGAGATGTCCCCCACCGTCATGCTGCAGGTGGATGCTGCTTCCCATCTGCCTGCAGCCACATTCCTTGGCTCCATCGGAAAGGCTTGAATAACCCTTTTAATTTAAGGAGTTAAATTTTAATGGCCTGAACACCACATTTCATTATCACCATGTGCCTGCGCTGCTGGCTGTGTAATATAACCAATATGTGGCATGATGCTCTGCGGCTCCTGCCTCCCTGAGGACACTTCTGCCCTCTTCCTCCATGCCAGGAGATCCTTGGGGACTCTCTGGGACCCCATGGGCAAGGGGATGCACATCACCCACAGAGATGCAGGAAGAGCTCTAGGGAGAAGCATCTTGCTGGAATGATGCTTCAGGGGGATTAGCCAGTTCCTTCCATCATCACGTCATGTATATATGGGGAGATATATATATTTAAGGGGTGTGTGTATACATACACACATATTTATAGGATGTATATGTTCAGAATATATTTATGGTCTGTACATATAAGGGATATTGCTCCCAGTCTCTGTCCCCTCTGCCCTGTTCCCTTCCACAGCCACTCCACTGGCATCTCAGTTGAAGCCACCTGTCCTGTGTTTAGCCCCTTTCCCTGCCTCCTCCCAGCCAGCCTGGCGTTCCCCTCATGCCATCAGAGCCTCCCAGGGAATGGGCTCCTGGGGACCCTCCCACCCCACCAGCAGCCACCTGGTGCTGGCAGTTGGCCTCAGCTGCTGGCTCCTGTCACGAGGCCAGCAGCTGCAGGACCAGCCAGTTGTCCCATCCTTTGGGGACTGCTTTTGGGATATGCCGACCAAGGGACTTCGTGGAGGGAAGTTTGAGGTCTTTGCCAGTGCTGTAGGAGGATGCTGTGCACTGACAAACTCATTTTGTTGGTGGATCCCACAGAACCTGGGGGCAGCTGGAGGGGCTGGTGCCCAAGCGGGACCGCATCCCCATGAGGTGACACATCCTTGAAGCTGAGGAACAGTCTCAACACAGCTACTTCTCTAACACCCCAACAGTTTCCAGTTCTCCAATGCCACCGAAATGAGAGGGGAGAATCCCAACCCTTCCCCACTAATCAAAACCAGGCCTGAAATTAAAAAGCAGCTCACATTCAGACCCCTGCTCACTGCGAGCACAGCACTCACCAGCCAAATGGCAGAGCTCCTATTTATGGAAAGGGAGAGCCTTCCTTTTCCATGGAGGACTGGTGGAGAGGGATCCTGAAAGGCATCTTTTTTTCTCATGGGGGAACCTTGGAGATCACTGAGTTGCCCTCAGTGCTCCCTGGCACTGTTTTTCTTGTTTAAGCTCTTGCTATAGTCTTCTTTCCTGGAAGGTGTAAAAGACTGGCTCCCCACCTGCCATGAGCATTGCAGCAAGTCCCACCTGTACTGGTACACCAACCATTCAGACTAAAACTATCCCAGTGTTTGTCCCTGGAAAACCCATTCCTTCTTTGGGCACATCCCACTTCATGGTTCAAGTGCCCAGCACAGCTGCTGGAGGAAGCTTGGCAAGGGTGGGGTATCCAGTTACCCCCCCTTGCTGGAGAAGGGTAGCATGGAGCCACCTTACTCCTGGGTTGGGCTTGATCCTGCCCAATCTGTGCTTGCTTGGCTGCAGCTGGCAGTGACTGGATCCTGCCTGCAATGCTGAGCTATTGATTTGCTTTGGCTCCATCAGGCTGGACTAAAAACCTCTGCTTTCCCCTTTCCTCCCTCCGTGCCTCACTTTCCCACCGCTCTCCCTCCTCCAGCCAGCCCGCGTCCAAGCAGCGAGAAATCAGGGAAGCGTTTTCATCCCCATGAATGCAGCCGGTTACGTAAGAATAATTGGGATAAATGAGCTTATTTATCACAGCCCGTTCCATTTTAGCGGGGTCCAGGGCGATCGCCGGGTTGGGTTACATAAAATCCCGCACAGAGCATCTCATTGTCCGGCAGCAGCCACGCGGGATGCGGGAGCTGCCGATGGAGAGCAGCCAGGGCTGGGTGAGGAGGGGAGGGATTATTTGGGAGGAAGATGGGGGGTTTCTTCCTCCCCCTGTTGAGGAGGGAAGATCTGTTTCTTCATTCTCCTCCTGCGCCCCTAAACCGCCAGGCTTTAGGATATGGTCTTTGGAGCCTAACTACAGCCAAATAGTCTTCCTCTGGTCTGTCCTCACAGGAATGGGGATTGGAAACTCACATCCTTCCTTCTCCTTACCCGAGGAGGTAAAAACATGACTTTCAGGCAGGGGAGGTTCAGATGTACCTCCTACCTCCTGCCCAAACCAGGCAGCTAGTGAACACCTCCCACCCAAGCAGCCCGAGCAGTTGCTCCTTGTTTTGCCTCTTAATCCTCTCAGAGATGCTTCCAGGGGGAAATCTGAATCCAGCTAAGGTTATCTGGTTTAACTGTGTTTGGTAGGAGCTGGGGGAAAGAGGAGTTGCTCTGGGGGATGCCTTGGTGCCGGGGTTCCCTCTCAGCCCATAGGGAAATGTGGTGAGCCAGGGAGCATCACAGTTTCAGGAGAAGCTGGGATGCCAGGGAGCCAGGTGGGCTTCCGTGTGTCTCTCCAATCTCCACATTGGGGATCTGAGCTGGCACTGGGCAGCATTTCAGGTGTCCTCAGACAAACTGCCCAGGAAGGCAAGAGCCTGGAGAAAAACAGGAAATCCCCAAATCCAAACAAATGTGGGAGAAAAAAAATCTGATGGGTTTTTTTTGTTTCTGGACTAAAAAATGTTGAAAATCTTGGGAATGCCTCGAGGTTTGTTAAGCAGGACATTCCTGCTGTGACCCAGCCAGGCAGATCAGCGTGGGCTGCAGTGCTGTTTTGGGGAGAGCACTGCTGGCAGGATATCCAGTGGAGCAGAGACATTTAACAGCTTCACCAGCTGGATCTCTGCAGCCACTCAGCTCTGGATCTCATGGCAGCTAGGGCATGGAGGAGTTCAAAGAGCAGCCTCTGGCTCCAGGGCTGCTGGGTTGCGCAATGCCAGGATGAATTGCTTCGCCCCACTAGCCACACTCACTGGGATGTTTCCCAGTGTCAGTGGGATACTGGTCTGACTGGGCCATCACATGCTGTCTGCAGTGGTGCTGCTGCACACTCACTACACTGGTCAGGCTGGAAAGTGACACCCAAACCTCTTGAGGGAGGTCTTGGGAAGGCTTGAGGTGGCACCAGCCATAGTAGTGTGTGCCAGCAAGGTCCCAAAGCAGTATGACCAGGGGCATGTCTTAGCCCAGCTATGGTTTTTTGTTCTTGTCCTGGTGTGAATAACTACATCCTCCAAATGCAGAGCCTAGTATTGCCCCACAGCATCTCTCTCCTGGTGCCACCACATTCACCCAACCTCTGATGCTCCCAGATCGCTCCTTGGTCCTCTCTGGAGAAGTGGGCTCACATCAGAGTCTTGATTGTGCTCATTCACCATCCTTCCCCCCTGATTTCTCTCCTCTGTGATACACAGGCAGCTTTGTCTACTTCTGAATGCAGAGAACATCTTTCACTCCATGGCAGATATACTGCTTCGAGAGGAGGACCTCAAATTCGCCTCTACCATGGTCCACACCCTCAATACCATCCTGTTGACATCCTCCGAGCTCTTCCAGCTGAGAAACCAACTAAAGGACCTGAAGACCCCGGTATGGGCAGCAGGAGCAGGCTTAGCAGCTGGAGGGGACATAATGGGGGTGGTGGGACCTGGCAGCCACTTGAGGGTGTGTCTTGCTGCTCAGTCCCTGCCTGGTAGATACCAGGGTTGGAGCTCAGGTAACTTCTTTATTCATCCACCCTTCAGGAGCTGAGGATGGGCTTGGAGGATGTGCCCAACTATGCCCAACTCTTGCTTTTCCCCCTGGAATGGGAATGGGCTTACTGAGCCCTCAAGCAGCTGCTGCCTCCCTCCATCTGGCCCCTCACGGGCCATGGGACAGGTGACAGCAGGGGGAGAGTCCTGCAGTCCCTCAACTGTCCTTCCCAGGAACATCACAGAATTTGCTGAGCAGCTGCCACCAGCACCGGTGACATCCAAGGAAGGGGAGGAGGAAGATTTCTCCTCCTCCTTCTCCTGCTGAAAACCAGTGATGCAGGGGTCTCCCCCTGGGTGGGACAGCATTGTCCTCTAGCCCCTCATCCTGTGGTGGGTGCAGCAGCCTTGAGGGCCACCTCATCATGCTGTCACCTCAAAACCCACCCAGTCTCCTTCTCCTGAGTCTGAGACTCATGCCAGTGCTCAGTGGACTTGGTGGGTCCAGAAATGTCCCTTTGTGTTTTGGTGTCTCTTGCCAACCTGGTGGGTTGGTGTTGGGTACCAAGGGGTCTCTCCGTGCCATGTCTGTGCTCCCAGTGGTGACCAAACCCCAATGCTTCTCTCTTTCCCCAGGAAAGCCGAAACCTCTTCTGCTGCTTGTACCGGTCCTGGTGTCACAACCCCGTGACGACTGTGTCCCTCTGCTTCCTTACCCAGAACTATAAGCATGCCTACGACCTCATCCAGAAATTGTATCCTTTGGGGATTTTCTGCCAGGGTGGGGCCTGAGCTGGCCCTTGGTCCCTATAGCAACCGAGGTCATCCCGCAGGCCAGCCCAGCCTCCTGCCTGCAGCCCATCATTACCAGGGCAGGGCAGCCTGTGCTGGGTATGTGCCAGCTCTCTTCCCCTGGTGTCATCCCTTTCTTTGTGGTGAAAAGAGAGGAAGGCGTGCACTGTCTGAGCCTTGACCTTCCCCTGACCAGAAGGGGAGGCTCCTCAACATCCTCTTCCTCCCAGGAAGATGAAGGTTTTGGCCTCCTGGCCTGGTGAGGAGCAGGCAGTGCCCAGCATGGCACAATCCCTGGTGAGCTCACCATCTGCCTGCAGCAGAATGATTATTTTCATGTGCCAGCAAACCCCAAGCCTCCCTGAGTAGTTTTCCAAACGAAGAAGCTCAATAACACGCTCAACTTCCCTTCCCAGTGCACACCGGCATTCTTTCTGGGAGATGCACCATCCCTGTGGGCCAGGAAGGTAAAAGCAAGCATTCTCCCTTGAACACTCACCCTGCCTGCTCTCAGCTTTTTGGGCAGCCTGCCTCTTCCCCTATACCTGCCTGCTCATCTGTGTCCCTCCGTCATCCCTTGGCCGCCCTACAGACCTTTCAGCCCTGCCTGTGTGCAAGCCCTGCCTGTTCCCTGCCCGCCCGCATCCCACAGGAGCTGTGGATGCAGGGAGGCTTTGGCAAAGCCGTGCTCCGCACCAGGCATCACCCGCTCCAGCCATCTGCTGCTGCCCGGCCACCTTTTTCCAAGGTAACAACATCCTTAACAGCCACATCCAGCGGGGATCTGGAGGTCACTGTGGATTTCCTCACCGAGGTGGACAAGCTGGTGCAGCTCATCGAGTGCCCCATATTCACGTGTAAGGAGGAAAGCCCGGGTGGGGAAGGGGCGGTGCTCCCCCTCCCCGTGCCTCCATCGCGGGCGGCAGCCGCCGCACGAATAAATAGAGCAGAAGTTATGAGACTTCTTGCCGGGAGGTTTGCCCAGCGCTGGAGCTGCCCGCCGGGAAAAGGGCATGCTGGCAGCAAGGGGGGGCAGCCTTGCCCCCCAGATATAGGTTAAAGGAGCGAGAGGCACTGGCATCCAACAAAAGGGATGGGGGAAGGGATGGGGAGAGGGGGGCTGGATCACACTAAGCATCTCCAGGGGTGCACGAGGAGGGCATCAGGTGGAGGGAGCCCTCTGTGCCACCCTCAGATTCACAGGGTGGCATTGTGGGTGCTGCTGGGGCCCTTAGCAAGAAACAGGGGGAGGGGGTTTCCTAGAAATGAAGAATTAAGCCCCAAAAAACTAGCTGATGTTTCCTCCAATATCCAGCAGTGTGAGTCCCCCATTGGGTGATGCAGCAGTGCCTGACCAGGGGCTCAGGGATGTGACACTGGGAGCCAGGATGGTGGCAGGGGATGTGGCAGGGTGACCTGTGCCTGTGTGGGGATTTCTCATAATGTCAATTTGCTGCCTCTGGGCTTCTCATTGAAGGTGTAGCAGGGCACTGAGGTTGTTGGGAAACGTCCTGGAAAGGACTTTGTGATGCACCTATATAGGTCCAGGGTGATACTGGGGAAAATTTAAGGGAAGAGGTTTAGAGCAGCTGGGCGGTAGAGACCCTCAGTCATGCTCCCTCCTGTAGACCCTGTCTTGTATCCCCAGGATGACTGTCCCAATGTGTGAGGTACCCACGTGTCTGTGGTAGTTTTGCATGCCCCAAAATTACTCATTGAGGATTCCCCAGCCCACTCACCTTAGTCTGCACATCTCAGGGTAGGCAACAGATGTGTTTCCAATAAAGTGGCATCCCTGGTGATGGCTCCCTTCACTGGGAGATACCAGAGGTACAGGTGACTACCAGGAGATGAGATGCTGAGACACAGACCTGGTCCCCTCTCTGAGCTGCCCCTTCAGTTGTATTTAAGGCTCCAGAAGGCTCTTCTGCCATGAACACAGCGAGGGATGGAGCCAGAAGGTTGCTTTGCCTCTACTGAGCAGAACTGAGGCCCAGCACAAGTAACCCTCAAAACCAAGCAGAGGGGATTCCTTCTGCTCCAGAGAGTCCCCAGGAGGGTGTCACCCAGCCCTCTGAATGGGATGCTCCAGGGTGGGTATTTCTGCTAAATCTGCAGAAGCTGAGGAGAAATCCCATGTTTCACGTGTGTTCTCAGGCAGACAGCATGAACAGCCTTGGGGTGAGTGGTATCAGGAGTGGCAGACTGGGGAGCCAATTGCCCCTGACGGGCTGGTCAAGGAGAGGGACTTCTGGACAATGTGGGACACCAAGATGGATAGGTTAGTGAAAGGGGAGAGGGCTGCCATCAAGTGCTCCTTGTTTGGCTGGCAGAGGCTTAGAGCCTCTCCAGGACTATCAGAGAGGATGGGAGGAACCTGCTATTGCTGCTGGAGATGAAATGCATTTTCCCTGCCTTCCCATCCTCTTCCGTCCTCTTCCAGATCTCCGCCTGCAGCTGCTGGATGTGAAGAACAACCCCTACCTGATCAAGGCTCTCTACGGCCTGCTGATGCTGCTGCCCCAGAGCAGCGCCTTCCAGCTCCTCTCCCACCGCCTCCAGTGCGTGCCCAACCCAGAGCTTATGCAGACCACGTAAGTGCTGGGGGGATGGACCAGCATCAGCATCAGGGCTGGATCAGCTGTTCCCCCACAGCTGAGCATCCCTGCCATTCCAGGCTCAGCCCCGATCCCAGGCTCAGCCCTGTGCTCTGGCTTTCACCTCCCAGCTCCGTTGCAGTCATGGCTGTTCCTTGTCCCTATGGCTGGGAGTGTTGGCTTGGGGGGTTTTTTGTGTCTATATTTGGTAACCCTGGGAGGGCTGTGCCTCATCCACAGGCATTTGGCATCCGGGATGGAAAATTTCACTTGTGGGGTCGCTATGGAAACGAGCAGAGCTGTGAAGGAGGTTTATGGAGAAAGACTACAGCAGCTGGGGGGGCCCCCAAAGCATCCCCCCTGCAGCCTGGACAGCCTTCCCAGCACCCAAAAGGAGCCTGGCACCCTGTTAATGCCCTCTGGATGACTGCTCCATTCCCACTCCTGGCCTTTGGGGATCCGTGAGATGTGCAAGGGCGGTGTCTCCCTGGGGACCAGCTGAGATCCTCATGCTCCCTGCCCAGGGGTGCTGCCAGTGGGATTTGCTTTCCAACCCTTGGCTAATGAGTAGTGGAGGGGAGCTTGATGATAAAGCTGGCTCTGCCTTGGCAAAGCCCTGGGAACAAAAAGAGCCCAAGATGGGCAGGTTTCTGAATTAACCCCCCGCTGCTGTTGTCGCTCTTTGGCTTTTAACTGCTTCCCTGGGATGGCTTTTATCCCTCATGGCCTCCGGCACTGAGCTCCTACCCACAACTCAGCACTGATATTTAATTGGGGGGGCGGAGAGGGGGCTGCATGTGCTTCCCCCTCCTTTTTTCTCCCCACTAACCCTGGCAGTGGGGGTTTTTCGAGCTGTCAGACGGCCTGAGCATCTGATTAACTCTGACCTACATTCCTTCAAACACCGAAGCCGGCTTTCATAACTGGCCAGTCCCAGCTGCCCCCTCCCCAGGGACATACCAGGGCCACCAGAGCTGCCTGCCATCTTCCCGTAGGCATCCTATGGCTGGTGTCTCCTCCTTCCTTGCGTGGGGATGAGTATCCATGGCTGGAACCCTAGGCACCCTGCGTTTGGACGCCCCAGCCATGGGTGCTCATCGCTGGGGACTGTCCCTGCTGCCTCTGGATTTTTTTGCTTGTTCAAAAAAAACAGACATGGAAACTGAGGCACATGCCCCTGGCATCCTTATCTCACTGCTTTTGACTGCAATGGATTGGGATAGAGGGGAGTATGTGTCAGAGGAATTAAACCTCCCATGTGGGGCCAAGATGCAGATTTCCCTTGTCCCCTCCCTTGTCTTTGGCTCTATCTCACATTTTTGGAGAAAGAAAATACGTCTTTGGGGGTACTTTATGAGGCACCAGCATGACTAGGATTTGCTGAGCTCAGCTTCTTCAGGACAAGCTTTTGGCGCTGCCAGTGCTGGATGCTCACAATACCAAACACCCCCATCCCCTTAACACCCTCACTCTCTCTTCCCACCCTTCAGGGACAACACCAAGCCCAGCACCAGCTTCAAGAGAACAGCAGCCTCCAACATCGACTACACGGAGCTGCTGCAGCACTTTGAGAAGGTCCAAAACAAGCACCTGGAAGCAAGACACCAGCGGGCTGGGCGGGCGGAGCAGCTGGACCGGCGGGTGGTCCTCTGAGCACCCCTGCGGCCGCCGCGGGTGTGCACAGCTGCTGGGGCAGGGACCAGGGGACACAGACCAGGGAACAGGCACACCGGTTGCTGGCCACCAGAGGATCTGGTGGGTTTAATGGAGATGGGCAAGTGCTCAACACAGGGCTGGTTTTCCCCCTCACTGTGCGTGTGGATGAGGGGGGACCCTCAGACTCTGCCCAGCCTCTCCTGTGGGTGCTGGGGGGACATGGGGAAGGGTTGCCCGAGGAAAGGGCCGGGGTAAAGCACCTCGTCTCCTCTTGCAATGGGGCGAGGAAACTCCCCTTTGCTTTGCTAATGCCTTCCCCGTGACAGTCAGCTGAGCGCCCAGCCTGCTGCCAGCAGCACCGGAGGAGGGGAAGGGAAGATGGGAGCAACCCCTGGCCTTCCGCCCTGGAAAACAAGCACACAGGGCTGCCAGCCACCTCTCACCACCCTGACTTCCACCCTGTGGTTCCAAAGCCCTACTGGAGGTGACCAGTGGCATCTCACTCGGGGAGATACTCCTGTGCCTGACACTCGGTCCCCTCCCTGCATTCACACATCCTCTCTGAGTCCCCGGCTCTTGGCAGGGACAACTGCAGAGTTTTAACTCCCAGCCGGTGCTGGGGAACACAGGGACCAGTGGATCTAACCCCAGACTCCATTCCTTGTTCCTGCATTAAGCTCCCCATGATAAAATAAACAAGCAATGCAGAACAGCCCGTTCCTTGTTGCTGGGCTTCTCATCCTAGCTTTTTTCCCAAGTGGAGCCAAAAACCCTGCAAGGGCAGGGTATGACATAGAGCATCTTGCTTGACCCTGTGCCCCAGGCTGGCCCAGCCCTGCCACGTTGGCTCGCCAGCAAGCAGGGCTTCTCTGCCTGCTCTTCTTCCCAGCAGGAAAAAAAACACCACTGAAATTCTTCCAGGCCACGGTCATGAAACCGCAGCACAGTGACAGGCATTTTCCTGGCCCTGAGCAGCCGCCAGTGTTGCCTTCATCCTGTCCTGTGGCACCGAGGGACCTTGGCACGTGCCAGGCTGCTGTGGTTTGAGGGACACCATTGCATCCCCTGCATGTTTCAGGACCTCACTTGATCCCAGGAAAAGGGGGATTGGAGGAATTCGTGGAGTTTTTATGGCTTCTGGCCTGTTTACAGCAAAGACTGTCTCTGGCAGTGGGTTCCCCAAACAGCCCCATACCGGCGCTGCTTTGGCCAGGATAAAGACATTCTTGTCATTCCCGGGAAAGGGCTTTCCAGACCCAGTCACGGCGGGTTAATTTTAACAGCCAGCCCCTCCGGGATGTGCGAGTAATGGCTTCTCAAGCCATTCGGTTTCTCAGGATCCTGCAGGGGTACCTGTTGCTGGACCCCTGGGTCATCGTCAGTGTGGGCTGGGTGGGCTCTGCCTCACTCCTGCCGAGCTCATTGGTGCTGAGCAGCCTCTTTCTACACTGAGGGACTGGGTTTATGGAGAGAAATTCCAGCCGGCTGCTGGAGAGCTGAGCCATAATTGTTTCCTTATGGGTGGCTCTTGACCAACACCGTCCAGAGCAGCGTGGGCATCATCAGCATAGGATCAAGACTACTTTTCTGGCAGGAGGAGGAATAGGAGGCTCAGGCTGAAACCCTTGCCCCAGCTGAGGGCCATGGCACTGTGAGGGGTAGGGAGGTTAGTTGGGGCTCAGCCTGGCACCCCCAGATCCTGGGAGGCTGGGACTGGGGCTTTGGGATGGCTGTGGGAAGGGTTTTTCTGCTGACAGGCCATGCATTTCCCATGGCTTCATGATAATCGAGTGCACATTTCAGAGCTGTCGTGTAACTACTGCGGAGGGACTTCACCCTCCAGCACATCTTGGAGGGTCAGGAAGGCAATGGGGGTCAAACACCCTTTGGGGAGAGGCAGCATCCCCCTGGCGCCTCCAGAGGTCTGGGACTGCCCCCGGGCATCCCATGGCATCTCCGAGTGCTGTGTCCTCACAAACTC
>VZSR01000393.1:11127949-11431706 GCA_013398615.1 Brachypodius melanocephalos | reverse complement strand
CCCCCCCTCCCCCGCACCCCGGTTTTTCTGTCGTGACAGCGCTCCCCCCGCACCATTCCCCCATCACCCGGCTTCCCCAGGCAGCCCCCGCGCTGCCGCCGCCGGTGCCGGTCCCGCGGTGGGTACCGAGGCTCTGCTGCCCAGCCGCGAGACGGGGATTGGAATCCCGCATCGGGTATCGGAGCCCGACCATCAGCCTCACAGCGAGTGGCGGGGTCCCACATCGGCTGTCGGAGCCCGGCACGGGTTGCCAGAGCCCCACATCAGCCCCTTACTGGGCACTGGAGCTCTGCGTTGGCCATCGGAGCCCTGGAGATCGCAGTCTCCCATCTCTATAATCCACCATTGGATATTGGAACTCCATCGTGGGGATTGCAGCCCCACATCATCCCCAGATCCGTCACTAGCTATTGGAGCCCCATTCTGGGCGTTGCAGCCCTGTATTTGCCCTATTATCCTTCATCGGGTATCAGAGCACCATGTCGGGCATCGAGGTCTCACATTGGGAGCCAGAGCCACGCATCCCATAATGTGCATCAGGGCCCTGCTTTGGGCATTGGAGCTCATACTGGGGATCCTGACTCCATATCAGCCCTGTGTCCATCCCCAGGTGCCGGAGCCCCTTGTCAGGTGACACAGACCAAGCATCACTGCCCCTCGCCAGGTGCCATTGGCCCCACACCAGGCATTGCCACCCATTTCAGGCATCATGTTGTCCCTGCCCCTCTCATCCCATGCTCAGCCTGGATTTCTGCTGGACCCAGCGGGATTGACACCACTGGAACAAAAATGTCCCCCAGCTCCTTGATCCCATTTCCTAACCCAGGAAGAGGATACTGCCTCCACCCTCTCTGGGAGCAGGATGGGGCTATGTTTGAAAAAACCTTTTTTGTTTGTTTGTTTTCATTTCAAAAAAATAAATTAAAAATGATAGGGGGCATTTCTGACTAGGAGCTGAATGGTGAAGAGGGGACCAGCCATATTTCTTCATCTCAGAGGGCCGAAATTCCCACAGCCAGCTCCAACGCTGGGGTTTAGCCCTAGTCATTTTTGGGAGGCAAAAGCTCTCTTCCTCCTCCTCCTCCTCCTTCTCCTTCTCCTCCTCCTCCTCCTCTTCCTCTCTTCATGCTGCAGACCCTTCCAGACAATGCTGTCATTGCCAAAGCAGGGGAGGGGGGATAAAAAAAAAAAATAAAAGCCTTGCTGGGAAGATTAACTCCTTCGAGGGGCGATGGTAGCTCTGCAGCCGGACTCTGACTCAGGGCTGGGAGAAAAGCTCCAGGGAGAAAATCCCAACTCTCCCCAGGACAGTGGGATCCAGGGCTGGAGGGAAACGGGTGCTAGGGTGATCAGCTCCCTCCCCCAAATGCCTTCACCTCAGCCACCCTCTCCAGGCAGCCTGGCTGAATTCTACACTCCCACAGAGGAGATGGAGGCAGCCGCTGCCTCAGTTTCCCCATTTCCCTGCTGAGGCTTCAGAGGGGATAAGCCAGAGCTGTCATCTCCCAGTGACGAGCCCAGCACCATCCGGATGCGGTTGGACTGGGAACTCCTCACCCAAGGAGACCGGGCTGGATTCAGTTTCATGCCATCTGAAGGTGGGAAAGATGAAAGAAAAATTATGAAAAAGAAGGAAAGCCCCACCACACTAAAGCTGGGGCTCAGCCGAGTGCCAGTGGCACCTGAGGGTGTGCTGTCCCCATCTTCCAGCCACGTGGGTGTCCTGGCACCAGCACTGGGGGACAAGTAACTCTCTGCTTGAAGAACTGCCAGCACTGAAGGGCAATGATGTGCTTATGGTCCTATGGCTGGGACCCCTGTGCTGGTTCACAGGGCAAAGGAACCTTATTTTGGTGGTGCGTGGCTTTTTCAGCACCCCTTGGCCTGTGATTGAGAGAATTTGTTCGTTGGTGACAGTCCCTAAGCTGGCTTCATTCCTGTTGCCTCTCCTCACGTGCTCAGTGTCCCTGAATGACCTTGGCATGTCCTTGTCTCCGTTGTCCTCTTCCCCATCCTCTTCATGCTTGGCATCACAGAGGTTTGGGGGCATCACAGCCTGCACAGGGGCTTCTACAGGGGCTCCTCACTTTCCCTGCCCAGGGTGGCCAAGGAAGGTGGCCTGGGGACAATTGCCCAGGAATGGTGGCCCAGCCCTCTAGCAATGACAGTCCCTGGGGACTGACAACCAGGGGGTCACTGCCACAAGTGGTGTGTGAAGTGGCACCCTCAAACCCTTTCTTTGCTGACTCATGAGGAAATAGGGGCTTTCATGGTCCAAAAAAACAATGCTGGGCTGGTCTCATGCCCCCTCAGTGCAAACCTTGTCCCCAAAGCTGCCACCAAGCCACAGTGCCCATGAGGATGTATGGTGATGTAAATGTCCCATCCTGGTGGCTGCCCTAGGGGAGTTTACAGACGCCTGTGTCACTGCTTGGATGATGACACCAGGATAGCACCAGGATTTTGTCATTGGGACAACAGGACCAGGATTGACCTTGCTAGGATAGCAGCACCAGCGTGGCTTCTCCAGGATGGTGACACCAGGACTGACCCTATTGGGATGGCTTTGCTGGGATAGGAGCACTGGGACCAGCTTCACTGGAACAGCATTGGAATGGCCTTGCCAGGATGGTGGCACCTGGATAGCTTCAGTAGAGCGATGGCACCGATACTGGCCATGCAAGGCTGGCACTGGGATGGACTTGTCAAGACAGCACCAGGATTAACCTCACTAGGACAACATGGACTGCCCTTGCTGGGATGGTGACACTGGGATAGCCTGGCTGTGTGGTGGATCAGGATCAGCCTTGTTGTGATGGCACCAGGATGGCTTTGCTGGGATGGCGCTGCAGCTGGTGTTACTGGGAGAGTCCTAACTGGAATGGCACCAGCATGGGCTGCTGGGACTGGCTTCACTGGAACAGCACTGAGAGAGTCTTGTTCAAACAGTGGCACTGGGACTACCCTGGGATGACTTCACTGGAATGGCTGCACCAGGACAGCCCTGGAATAGCCTTGGCATAAGGGCAGTGGGACTGGTCTTGCAGATGGCCTTGCCAGGATGGCACCAGAATGGCCTCCCAAGCACCGGTGCCCTGTCCCTGTCCCCACACAACTTCCTCATTCATGGCTTCGGGGACCCCAACCTCCCCTCCTGCCCTGTCAGTCTTTGGGCTCAGGAGAGGTGAGGACTGGGGCTCCCATCTGTGGGACTGGAGCTCTCCACGATGGTGGGTTTGGCCATCAGTGCTTTGGGGGAAAGCTGTAGGTGCTGGGGGTGTCTCCTCTACTGCTGGCCAGAGTCTTAAAGATTTTTCATTTCCAAATTTCCAAACTTATAACCTGCCTTGACCCCCGTGAGGAAGAGATCACTCAGAATCCTGAGGTCTCCATGGTATATAAGTTTGGGTGGCCAGACTGGAAAGCAGAAAAAGCAGGAGGGAAAGGAGTTGTGCTCAGCCTTTATTAGCCATCAGAGAATCTACTGAGCTGCCCTGTCTCTCTGCACCAGTGAAGGGGGACCTGCCCTGACTGGAGAAGCAGTGCAGGGGATGAGGGGCCCTGTCTCTCACCATCACCTTTCCTCCTTGCAGAGCTCCTACCCCATATGGGAGGATTTCAACTCGAAGGCCACCAAGCTGCACTCCCAGCTCAGGTGAGTGACCATAGAGGGGGTGGGACATGAGGCACCCCCGCTCCTCACTGGCACATCCCAGTGTGTCCCTCACCCACTGAGTGTGTCCCTCCTTGCTCTCTCTGCCTCAGGACCACGGTGCTGGCCGCAGTTGCCTTCCTGGATGCCTTCCAGAAAGTGGCTGACATGGCCACCAACACCCGAGGTAGGGTCCTCTCTGCTGGGGTGGGTGTCCCCAGGCTTGTCTGGACAGGGGGACAGGTGGTGAGTGTCCCCTGTGGGGTGTCCCCTGCCCACATTTCTGGGGTGGACTTCAAGCAGCAGCTTCACCATCCACAGAGAGATGCCCCACCTGTTCCCACACGTAGGTGGAGCATTCCCTGGGATGCAGAATTGGAAAGATGGAGTGAGGAGGGGGAAGGAGGTGGGCACCCCTGTGGGTGCTGCTCCTCACCACCCATGGGTGCTTAGCCACATTTTCTGGTGGGGCTGGGACATTCAGGGTGGTTCAGCCCCACACTATGATCTCTTGCACCCATCTCTACCCCCTGGGATGCACGATGCACCTTCCTTGTCCCTGGCACCCATCTGGGAAGTTCCTGGGGGGGTCTTGGCTGCTCTGGGGGTCTCCAGGGAAGGGGAATTAGCTAGAGGGAGATTCAGAAGTCCAAGCTCACCTGTTTTGGGGACAAACCCCAGCTCACCAGAGAGGTGACTGAAGAGTCAAGGCTGCATGTGGGGACCCCCATAGTCTTGGGGAGTGAGGGAGAAGGATCCCCAGACCCTCTCCGGGTGCCCGCTGGCAGTGGAGAGCCACTTCCCACCGCTTGACTTCTGCCAAGCAGATGGTCCCGGGCTGGTTTGCAGACTGGCGGCATCCAGGCCATCTGGAGCCACGCAAGGAGGAGGAGGAGGTGGAGGCAGCAGCTTGAGCCAGGATCAGCTTTGCCTCCAAACCCACTAGCCCACTGCACCAGGGGGATTAGGGGCTCCCCCAGCTCTCTGCCGTCCCAGGCAGCCAAAGCAAGGAGGAGGCACAGAGGCAATACGGGGGACAGCTGGGGACCAGCACCACAGGAGTCAGTGTCACCCTGTACTGCTGCTGTACCTGCAGGGCTTTTTGGGAGGCTGGGAGGCAGAACAGCACCGTGGGGAAACTGAGGCACTGCGTGGGGGCTGGCTGCTGGCCTTGCACACAGTGCATGAGAATCGGATTAGAAGCAGCAGGAGCTGGGATAAGAGCATTAGGAGCTGGATTAGGAGACTACCCCAGTACAGGAGAAGGCCGTGGCCCATAGGTTCCCCTATTGCCATAGCTCTGGGGGACTAAGTGGCATCCAAAACTCCTGCAAAAGGGAGGGAGGTGTTTTTGGAGGCTTTTTTAGTGGAGAGAAAGGCTGAATGTCACTCCTTAGTTTGCACCCAAGGATTTTTGATTGCCGTTTTTCCTGGGATTTGCCAGCAGCACTGCCACCATGTGGCCGTCCTTAGGCTTCAGAGTTAACAGCGGTTTCACCTAAAAAGGATGCTCCTGCTATCTGCTGCTCGCAAATATCCCCCCGAGGAGTGGAGGGATATTTTTATCTCCCTTTTTATCCATTCGAGACTGTGCCTGGAGGTGTGGGACAGAGCAGACTGCCTGGAACTAAGCCAGGGTACCTCATCCTTTCCCTCCCCTGGCCCCCCAGTGCCAAATTTAATACAAACCAGGAAAAAATAGGAATAGGCTCTAATTTCAAAGCTTCCAGAATAGATATTTAGTGTTTCATGTATTAGTTAGTGGATGATGATTTGTTTAATTTGTGGATTTATCGTGCGAAAAAAACAAGCCACCCCCTGCATAGATTGTCCCCAGTGCATCCCAGCGCTGATCGTCCCTGTCACAAGCCACCCTGCTCCCACCGTACAAACTAAGCTGGGACTGGTGTGGGGGTGTCCCTGCCCCACGTCAGCATCGCTTTGCTCCCCACCAGGTGCCACAAGGGACATTGGCTCTGCGCTGACCCGGATGTGCATGCGGCACCGCAGCATCGAGGCCAAGCTCCGGCAGTTCACCAAGTAAGCGGCACCAGGATCAGCTTTGCCTCCAAACCCACGGGCGTTGGTGACACGGCCTGGACAGGCTCATCCCTTGCTGAAGAAAGGATGCTGGATGTTGGGTGGGCATGGGATGGGGGAATTGCTCTCCCCGGCTCTGGCGCTCTCCCACACCCTCTGATTCTCTCTCCCTGCTGCAGTGCCCTCATGGAGAGCCTGATAAACCCTTTGCAGGACAGGATTGAGGACTGGAAGAAAACTGCCAACCAGCTGGACAAGGACCATGCAAAAGGTACGGGGGTGATGGGATGGATCCGTGCAGGGTGGCTGCACTGCTGGGCAGGGGTCCCATCTGACAGCACTTCTGCACCCCCAGAGTACAAGCGAGCACGCCATGAGATCAAGAAGAAGTCCTCTGACACCCTCAAGCTCCAGAAAAAGGCTCGCAAAGGTGAGAGGGGGTCTCCTGGGGGGTGCCCCCACCAGCCCTTCCACAGCACCCCCAGCCAGGGCCGGTATCCCGGCTGTGGCACTGCCAACCGGGGGGTGGGCACTAGGGGGGTCCTGCTGCCCCCCCATAGAAAGGGAGGTGCCGGCACGGCCCCGGGGGTGGGGGGAGGCGGGGCATGCGCCCCAGCCTTCGGCCTCTTTTCACACGTTTTCTCTGTCTCCTTCTCTCTTCCCTCCCCTCCACATCCTTCCTGTAGAGCTACTTGGTAAGTGAACCGCTGCCCCCCACCCCCGGCCCCCTCTCTGCTTCCTCATCTACTCCTCCCACTCTCCCCAGCCTCTGTCTGTCTGTCCGTCCATCCATCCGCTCCCTGTTCCCACCCTCACCCTGCTTTTAGCTTAGCTTAGCCTGCACCCCATATCCTGAGGTGATGCCAGCCCCACCATGTGGCAGCCCAAGGGCCAGGGATGGGGATGGGGTGGCAGAGGAGCCCCCTGCCCAGGGCTGCTATGGGGTGAGGGTGCTCCTGGACCTTCCAGGGATATGGGCACTGTGGGAGACCTGTGGTATCTGCTGGAATGTGAGGATGGGGTGATATTTCCAAGCTGGGGGAATGGCCTCCGCTTGGCAGTGGCACCACCAGCAGACTGGGGAGGGTGTCAGGGGAGCCCAGCTCTGACAGTGCCTGATGTCACAGGGAAGGGGGACCTGCAGCCCCAGCTGGACAACGCGCTGCAGGACGTCAATGACATGTACCTGCTGCTGGAGGAGACGGAGAAGCAGGCAGTCCGCAAAGCCCTCATTGAGGAGCGGGGCCGCTTCTGCACCTTCATCACCTTCCTGCAGCCCGTGGTGGTGAGTGCTGGGAGGGTCAGGGGTTGTTGCTGCTGCCCGGTGGATGCTGATGCTCTCCCTTGTCTGTCCTCAGAACGGGGAGCTCACCATGCTGGGCGAGATCACCCACCTGCAGGGCATCATCGAGGACCTGGTGGTGCTCACTGCTGAGCCCCACAAGTTGCCCCCCGCCAGTGAGCAGGTCAGTAGGGGCAAGCCAGGGGTCAAGGGGAGCAAAGGAGCATCTTTGAGGGGACTTAGACCCCATCTTTCCTGCAGGTGATCAAGGACCTGAAGGGCTCTGACTACAGCTGGTCCTACCAGACGCCCCCGTCCTCACCCAGCAGCTCCAGCTCCCGCAAGTCCAGCATGTGCAGGTATGGTGAGGGCTCCACACCTCACCACAGCCAGGAAATCCAGCCCTCCTCATTAACCTCCATGGTTTAATGATGCTTGCGGCCTTTGGGGATGCTCACAAGGTGCCTGGCCACCTTCTCGTGTCCGTATGGGCAAGTGGCTCCCATTAATCTGGAGGAACTGGTCTTGGTGCACTGGGCAGGGCTGGCGGACCTATGGGGCAGGATGGGGGCCTGACACACCCTCCGGGGTCTGGGGACAATGTGTGCTGTGCGTGGGTGTCTGGGGGCAAGCATACCACCTCTGTCATGTGCCCCAGCCTGTTCCCTGCCACAGCGCCACCCCAGGAGGCAAAGGGACACTCCCAGGAGGACTACATGCCTCAGTTTCCCCAGGTCGGAATGTATGGCAGGGCGCTGGCCATCCTGCCACCTCCGAACCTCTGTCTTAAATTCTCTTTTCCTTCTTTTGTCCTCACCACCGGCGTGTCCCCGTCCCCCCGGCGCCCCCCCAGCAGCGTTAGCAGTGCCAAGGGTGGCGTGGCGTGGCCCGGCGGGGCTCAGACCTGCTCACCCAGTTCCACCTATCGCTACCGCAGCCTGGCGCAGCCCCCCGCCGCCGCCACCCGCCTCTCCAGCGTCTCCTCCCACGACTCCGGCTTCATCTCCCAGGACGCTGCTTATTCCAAACCACCTTCCCCCATGCCCTCGGACATCACCAGCCAGGTACAGGGAGGGTGGTTCATGCTGCCGACCTCCGTGCCTCAGTTTCCTCTTCCATAGAATGGGTGGGTGGTGCTGGCTGCAACACAGGGGTCCAGTGCAACAGTTCAGAGGTGATGAGACCCACCCCCAGAAGTATTTCCATCTGTGTTGGCATCAGGGGAAATAAATACTGGGAATATTGAGGGTGCCTGCCATACTCGGGGTCATCCTGAACCGCACGGCAGGGACACCCCATCCATTAATGCCACCAGGGATGGGGCACAGGTATCTCTCTCTCTGTGCCAGGAGAACAGGAAGTTTCCCAATCACTGCAGCCCTGTAACACCCAGTTTGTGCCAGTCACCCACCAGGCAGCATGGAGCAAAGCTTTCCCTTCATGCACCATCCCCAGTGCCAAAGATGCTCCAGGATCCCCAGGGAGTTGCCATTCCCACCTGTCCACACTAACCTGGCATTACCAACCCAACAAGGTCCCCATTCCCCAAAATACCTGTTGGCTTTGCATGGCTTGGGGTGAGAAGGGGGAAGGATTGGGGCAATGCATCATTGTGCTTGACCCCCCTGCCAAGGTCGCATCCTGCTTGCCGTCCTGCATCCACCGCCAGAGGGGAGGAGGGCTGGGGACCTCGCTCAGCCAGGGGAGCTGTGGGTGCTGCTCTGACTGGGGTCATGGCTCTGGCTTTGCTTGCTAACTGCCTCTTCTCTCACCTTCCGGCTCTCGGCTCGTCGCGGCACAGCAGAAGTCCTCCAGCTCGGCGTCCTCAGAGGCATCCGAAACCTGCCAGTCAGTTAGCGAGTGCAGCTCCCCCACCTCGGTTAGTCCGTGCCATCCCACCAGGGTTGCATTTCACATGTGGTTCGCCCCTCATTTCGTGGGGTTCAGCCCCCAGACCCTCCCCTCCATTCCTGCCTGGGGCAGAGCATCCTGAGCAGCACCCGTGGTTTGACACGGGGCACATCAGCTTGAGACCCCTCCTGCCACACTCCTGGTCCCTGTGTCACCAGCATGAACCACGTGCCTTGTCCGTTGCAGGACTGGTCCAAGGCCAGCCCCTATGACCAGCCAGTGGTCCCTACCCTGCAGCGGCGCAAGGACCGCGTGGAGCACCTGCGGGAAGCCGAGATGGGCTCTCCTGCTGGGGGGTACCCCGGCATCGGTGCTGAGGACGCTCCCAGGCCCCGAATGTCACCGGCTACAATTGCCGCTAAGGTACCGGCTGAGGCGGGGAAGGCACAGAGGTGGGGGGCTCCTAGGGACTCCCAGAGGAGGAACCAGGGTGCTGATAGTGCCCTTTACCCCAGCAGCATGGGGAGGAGGTGTCCCCTGCCGCCAGCGACCTGGCCATGGTCTTGACCCGTGGGCTGAGCTTGGAGCACCAGAAGAGCAGCCGGGACTCGCTGCAGTACTCCAGTGGCTACAGCACACAGACCACCACCCCCTCCTGCTCTGAGGACACCATCCCTTCCCAAGGTACTGGCACCAGAGGGCACCTCAGAGTGGGGAAGTACACAGCAGAGGTTTTGGTGGTCCTGGGGCACATTTTTGTGCTCTGGGTGTCATAGCATCGGGCTGTGGTCATGCTGTGTAGGAGCTGGCGGGGTGACACAAATAACCACAGCTTTTCCTGGTTATTTGGGTATTAGCTGGGACTCAGTGGGTGCAGTTGTGCCAGGAAGTGCCGTGATATGATACGGTTTGTGGTGATGTGTCTGTGTGCAGACGTTGAGTACAGGTGGAGATAGTGGCAGATGGTAGGTGATGGCAACAGAGTCGGTAGTTGGAGATCAAATAACCACATCTGTCATGATGTTGGCGTGATGATGGCTGAGCCAGGCGTGAGCATGTAGTGGTGACAGTGGGGATTGGCTGTGATCATGTTGTGATGGCTGTGGTTGGGGTGGTTTTAATGGTGACGTTTGGGTTTGGTTGTGATTTCAGTGTGATGGTTGGGGTGATTGAGGTTTCCTTGCCGTGGTGCTGTTTGGTTTTGATGGTGAGCGTGTTGTGCCAGCAATGGTTGGGACAGTAGTGGTTGTATGATGGTCATGGCGGTTAAATTTGGTTGTTGTTGCACTGTGATGGAGGTGGCTGGGGCTGGCTTTGATGGCATGGTTGGGCTTGGCTACCCACTGCCTCCCCAGCCGCACTGATGGTGCTGTTCCCTCCCCAGGCTCCGACTACGACTGCTACTCGGTGAACGGTGATGTGGAGTGTGACCCCCAGAGTGATTTTGACAAGTCCTCCACCATCCCACGCAACAGCAACATCGCCCAGAACTACCGGCGGATGATCCAGACCAAGCGTCCTGCCTCCACCGCTGGGCTGCCCACCGGCACCAACCTCCCGGCCGGCACCACCCCGGGGGTGGCCACCATCCGCCGCACGCCCTCCACCAAGCCCTCGGTCCGCCGCACGCTCTCCAATGCTGGCCCCATCCCCATCCGACCCCCCATCGTCCCCGTGAAGACCCCCACAGTGCCCGACTCCCCCGGCTACTCCGGCCCTACTAGGGTGGGCAGTGAAGAGTGTGTCTTCTATGCTGATGATGCCTCTCCGAACCCCCTGGATTTTGCCAAAGCTTCGCCCAAGCGGCTGAGCCTTCCCAACACTGCCTGGGGTGGCGGTGCCATGGAGATCTCTGTCTACCCCGGGGCCGGCCAGCACCTCTCCACTGAGGAAGAGGAGGACCAACAGTTGGCTGCCAACCGGCACAGTTTGGTGGAGAAGATTGGGGAGCTGGTGGCCGGCGCCCACGCCCTGGGGGAAGGCCAGTTCCCCTTCCCCACCGCCCTCGTGGGGTCTGGCCCCGGCGAGGAGACCCCCGCGCCGCCCCCCGCAGCCTCCATGGACCCCCCGGCCGAAGACATGCTGGTGGCCATCCGGCGTGGGGTGCGCCTGCGCAGGACCGTCACCAACGACAGGTCGGCCCCACGGATATCGTGATGATGCCCCGGCCAGCGGGGACCTGCCCACCGTGGCCAATGGACCCCCGGGGGCAACAGCTGCCCCTCCCCGGGAACCCCCACCCGCCGGCACCCGCTGCCCTGTCCCTCGCTGCTTCCTGCCGCTCTGTCTCCTCCTGCCCTGCCCTCTCCCTGCATCCCTCCTTCACTTGCTCTTTTTGGCTCTCTTTCTGCTCTTTTGCTCGTTTTCTCCTTTTTCCTATTTTTTCTCCTTTTTTCTTTTGTTCTTCTGTGTCACTTTTCTTTCTCTTCTCTTAATTTCTTCATTTTCCCATTTTTCTTCTTTTCCTCTTCTTGTCCTCTTTTCCTTTCTTTTTAACTCTTTTCCTTTCTAACTCTTTTTCTCCTCCCTTCTATTTCCCTCTTTTTTTCCTTTCCTTTTTTTCCCCTCTTTCCCTTTGTTTCTCTTTTCCTTTTCCCCTCCCGCTTTCCCTCCCCTCTGTTTTCTTTCCCCCGGGCGCAGGCGGGTGGTCCCAGCCGCAGCAGGAGAGGACAGTGCCAGCAGGGCTGTGGCAGCCATGGAGCACCAGGAGCACCAGGAGTGGAGGGCCCTGGTCCCATTCTCCCCAGCTGCCTGCTTGGGGCCAGCACAGCTCAGCCTCATTCCAGGGGGCAGAAGAATGGGCTGGGGGTGCCGGGCGGGAAGAAGAAGTGGGGGACATGTTGGAGGGTGGAGGGGCTGGGGGTAGAGGCACTGCAATCCCCTCTGTCTTGGGGGGACACCGGGGTGCAGGGACTGAGGATGCTGAACCTCCACTTTGCCCCTCCTCACAAGGATCACTTGGGACCCCCCACAAACCCCCTCGCCCTCTCTCAGCACCCACAGACCCTGTGCAGGGTCCGCTCAGAGGTGGGTCCAGGCACAGGAGCTTTGACTCAGACCCCCCGAGCAAAACAACTGATTTCTGCCGGCGGCTGGAGGAAAGCACAACCCCCCGGCCCCCCGCTGTACATAGCCCCCTGCCACCCTGCTGTCTGTTGCATCGCAGCCCCTCAGCCCTCCCCCTTAGGAATAACAATTTAGTTCTCCCCCTTTCCCTTTCTCCTGCCCAGAACCGCTGAGGCCAAGTGACAAATGTTTGGGTTTGAGGGAGGGGGGGGTATCTCTTATTTTGTACAGAAAACAAAAATTCTTTGGAAAAGAAAAAAAAACTGACCTGTCTTTCGACTGAAGTAACTTTTCTGGTGCTGTTAACTTGGTCCTTATTCTTTTCTTTTTTTTTAATTTATTTTTCCCACTCGTGTTCCCGCCTCTGCCGCCGCTCCCCCTCTCCCTGTCCCTCTGCCACGTTTGTTTCTCTTTCTTTCATTCCGTCTATTTTTTTTCTTTTTCTTTCTTTTTGTTTTTGTTTTTCTCGTGGTAATTCCCCTCTTCCCCCCCCCCTTCCCCCGTTTTCCATAGTCACTGCTACAAGTAACGAATGCACTGTGAAGATTCCAGTATTAATAAAGGTTGTACTGTAATTAATAGCCTTGCTGTGCTCCTATGGATGTTCTGGTTCTCTGGAGTCATCCCAGTAATGGGGAAGAGGTGGGAAGGTACCATTACCCCTTTGGGGTTCCCATGGCTTGAGGGGGGTGGGTGTTTGGGATATGGAGGCGTGCAACAACCCCATGGTCAAGGTGATGGGTGTCCCTGGGATGCAGAATAACATCCTGCTGCCCCGTCCCCTCCAGAAGAGGGGGTGCAGGCGGTCCCCCTACCTCCACCCATCCCAGCAGCACCCACAGCGTTGCCACCTCCCGGATTATCGAGGCCGATTGCCAAACCTGGCTGGGGCAGCACAACCGGCTGTGGAGAGCAGTGGGGATGGAGGGGCTCAGCGTGGGCAGTGTCCTGCTGACCGGCTGCGATGGGGGGCTGGGCCTGGGGCTGCTGAAGGGGTTGCTGGAGCAGCCCAGCCCACCTCGGCACCTCTTCGCTGCTTGCCTGGACCCCCAGGGCAAGGTAAGGAGGGCACCGGCACGGGCGGGGGGACAGGAGGGAGTCAGCTCTGGGATGGGTGCCTGGCATCCACAATCCCACCTGGAACTGGGAGGCTGAGTGCCAGCATCCTGCACAATGAATGGCATGGAAAAATACATGTGTATATCTAGATATAGATATAGATGGATATAGATATAAAACAAAAATACATATATGTGTATTCAACATTAAAAAATACCTATGCATGTATTAAATATGTATGTATTTAAATTTTTTTGCGTCTCTTGGCGCAGGTATGTGCACGATGGGGAGTGCAGGGGGGGTTTGCTGGCAGCCCCCATGCCGGGGGCATCGCTGCTGGGAGCTTTGAAGCTGTTGGGGCTCAGCCAGGTGCAGAGAGCAGCGACTCATCTCAAATTGCTCCCACTGGGTCTTGTTGTAACCTGTCGGCCGTGACATGAGGGGCCACCCTCTTCCCACCACGGCACGGTGCCCGTGTCACCCCCCACGTGACCCCCTTCCTCCGCTTTCTCCACCTAGGCTGTCAATGAGGTGGCTTTGGGCTTTCCCAACGTCGTGATCCTGCCTCTAGGTAAGTGCTGGGGCAGGAATGGGATGAAGCCTCTTAAGATTTAATTGCAACCGTGGGTGGATCCGGGAAATGCCACCGAGCAGGTGGGTCCCTTGGTTGGCTTAGCTCAACCAGGTCACTGATGGGACCAGGAGGATGCTCAGTGCATGGGAGTTGCCTCCTGCCATGTCCTACAGTCATGGCCACCAGCCTGTGTCCCCAAACCCTCCTGTCCCCTCGCAGATGTGACAGACCCCAACAGCATAAGGGCAGCAGTCAGGAAGGTGAGGGAGGAGGTGGGAAATGCTGGCCTCAACCTCCTGGTTAACAACACCAGCACCACGCGCAGCAGCACCTTGGCCACTGAGACAGCAGAGAACATGAGCCTTGTCTACACCACCAACACTATCGGGCCCCTGCAGACAAGCCAGGTGAGAACACAGGCAACCCCTGCCCCAAACACTGGGAAGAGGGAGGAAGAGGATGGTGATCCTGAGATCCCATCCTCTGCAGGCTTTCCTGCCCCTGCTGAAGGAGGCAGCTGAGGCTGAAAGGCAGCATGAGATGAGCTGCAGCAGAGCTGCCATCATCAACATCTCCAGCATCCTGGGCTCCATTGAGGTTGCAGAGGCTTGGGAGGAGAGGCAGGACATCTGCTATCGTTGCAGCAAGGTACCACCACTGCGAGGATGGGGAGGAATTTGGGGGCCACCTCCTCTGGGATTCCCCCCACCATCGGCCCTGGCATTGCCAGATCATGATGGTAAGGTGGGGAATTTATCCTCCCAGGCTGCTCTGAACATGCTCACCAAGTGCCTGGCCCTGGAGTATGGGAGCAGTGGGATCCTCTGCGTGTCTGTGGATCCTGGACATGTGACACCTCCCTTGGAACCAGGGATGGTGAGTGATGGGAGGTGCACGGCCATCCTAGCTCAGCAAGGTCCCACAGGTATCCATTCCTGGGGGCATCCTTTCCCAGGAGCATCCCTTCCCAAGGCCACTCCTTCCTATGAACATCCCCTCTCAAGGTCATCCTTTCACAAAGAAACCCCTTCCCAGAAACATTCCTTCCCACAGACAATATTTCATAAGGTATTTCTTCCCATGGACATTCCTTTCCCATGAACATCCTTTCCTGAGGCATCCTTGACCATGGACATCCATTCCCTGGGCACCCGTGTCTGTGCAATCCCTTGGTCCCACAGTGGCTGTGCCACCACAGCAAGGGGACAATTCCAGCCTCTCTCCTCAAACCATCCAATTCTTTCCCTATTTTTTACTTCCTTTCCCATCCTGATGATGTGTCAGCAGAGGGCACCGTGGTCCTACACTTTGCTGTCCCTTACCCTGCTCTGGCTGACAAACGAGCCACTTTTTAATTAGGAATGAAAAAATTAACCTCTGTCCTTTCAGCACTCAAATGAGGGACAATCAATTTGTGCAAAGCTGCATCCCTTGGCTGCTGGAGCATCTCCAGCTGCTCCCAAACCAACCCAGCCAGAGCTGGCCTCCCACCATACCATGGATGGGATTGAGGGTGTTGGGATGGAGAATCTTGGCTCATTTTTTCCCTTTGCACTTGGGGGCGACAGGGCCCGGTGACGTTGGAGGAGAGTGTGCGGGGCATCCTGCAGCTGCTGGCCCAGCTCTCGGCCACCAGCAATGGAACCTTCTGGGACTGGAGAGGACAGAGGCTGCCCTGGTGAAAGCAGCATCTGCCCACTGAGCTTAAATAATTAATTAAAGTGAATTAATTGCCATTTCCAGGCTCACTCTGATTCAGGATGGGGAGGAGGCAAGGGGGAGGATGGGCAGGGGAATAGAGACAAGGACGTGCAGGTTGGAGGAGGAGTTGGATTCACTGCCCCCCTGGCCTGGGGTGCTGATTTGAGCCAGGGCAGCATAAGGAAGGATGGTCCAAGTGTGGTCCTGAATCCAAGGCATCCCCTGGGGCCAGGAGAAACCCCTGGGTATCTTCACCCAGGGCCATAAGCCATACTGCTTCTGGGGACATTCCAGACAGCCCCCAAAGTCAGCCCTTGTCCTGCTGAGTCTGCCCACCCCAAAAATAGCTGGCCTTTCCATGCCCACTCCAAGGAAGCTGCCAGGCATTTTTCTTGCTGGTTCAAGGCCAGCAAAGGTTCTTCCTATTCCAGCAGCTGGGGGGTTTCACAGTGGGAGATCTCCCAAGTCTCAGCACATGCCTAAAGATGTCTTTTGAGACCTGGGCAGGGCATCCTGGGCTGACCCTCCCTGAAACCATCCCTCATCATACACCAGGAGATATTGTAAACAGGCTCCCATTCTCAATCCTGTGAGTCCATTCCTGTACAGGCTCTCAGCTGACATTTTTGAAGCCATCTCTCAAAAGAGGGATCAGAAGAAAATACACAATATCTCAAGTGGGCTGGACATGCAGGGTTTTGGCAAGCCCATTGTTGTGGGGATGCTCTGGGAAGCTTGGCAGGGGTCATTTTGCAGGGACAGCTTCAGTTTTCCCACAGTGGAGGAGGATGAAGGATCATTCCCACACTTGACACGAGGGAGTGGGAGGTTGAGGCAGTCCCAGGTGGGTCCCTCGCCCACACAGGGGCTCTGTTAAAGTCAGCAGGGGTGGGAGAGAGGGTCCCTCTAGTTAAAGCTCTTATCAAGCAGTGGATCATCACTGGTGGGTTTTATAGGAGCTCTGCGTGGGCTTTATATAAACAGGAATCATCACTAGGCATGAAGGGAGGAGAAAAAGGAGGAGTAGGACGATGAAGGTGTTCCTCCACTCATGCCGCAGTGCCCATGGACTCATGAGCCTAAGCCATGAATACACCAGTTAAGGTCTCTAATAGGTGATGAAGGTAATTAACTAAGCTGTGAAAGGAGGAGGCAGCCAGGCAGCCCCAGTCCCTCCAGCGGTGCCGCCTGCACCGCGCCGCCAAGCACAACAAACAAATCCAGATGTTTCCTTGCCGGGGAAGCAGCCAGGGGCAGCCGGAGGCAGCTTGGCAGGAGTCCCTTTGTCAGAGTGAGTCTCTCCCCCACAGCAGTGAGGGAGGTGAATGACACCCGAAAAGAGGAGGCAGTGGAGGCAGTGGGGTCCTCTTTGCTGGTCCTTTATTTCGGGTAAGGCTGGAGGCTCCCGGGACCCAGTCGGAAGCTGAGCTGCAATGCTAGAGAATTAACTGGTGTTTAATGAAAGCTGAGGAAAAAATACAAATTGAGAGAAACAGGGTGATGCCCTCACCTGCCCTGTGGCAAGGAGGGCTGTGTGTCCCCCCAACAGCTGCCTGCCACAGGGGGCTGTGTCTGACCCCACACCCATGCAAAAGGTGCCAGACATTTCTGATGGACAAGATTCCACAGTCATAAACAGTCCCACAGTTCTGGAAGGGGTTGTGTTTGGTCCTGGAAGGAGTGGCATTTGCACCTCCCTTGGGAACTCTCCGAGGAAGGGGCTCTGGAAGAAGCAGAGCAGAGGCAGCATCCGAGGCTCCAGGTCAAGGAGGTGTCAAGTGAGGGGTCTTCCACAGGGTTAGGTGGACTCCCACCGACCTGAACAGAGGGAACAGGTGACATGGTGTGGGACAGGGGCCCCGTGTGTGCCACCTGCCTTCCCCAAGGTCGGGCCCCCCATCCTGATCCCCAACTCACAGGGCACCCCATAGAGCATCCGCATGACTTTGAGGCAGTTGTCCAGTAGCGCCTTGGGGCGCACAGCCTTGCTCCGGCTCTCAGCGCCCGCGCTGTGGATCAGCTTCACCAGATCGGCCACCACTGTCTCCACATCTGTCTGCAGGAACAGATCACTAGGATGTCACCGAGGTCCCCCAGGGGACAGCAGGGTGCAAAAGGATACAGCTGTTGCATTGGCCGGGAATCGAACCCGGGCCTCCCGCGTGGCAGGCGAGAATTCTACCACTGAACCACCAATGCCAGATGTGCAAAGATTCCCAGCCCTCCCCCACACTCCCAAACCCAGCGGGCTCGGAGCAGCACGGACAGGCCCTGTCAGCTCTGAACACCCTCACACAGCACCCCAACACAGCTCTGATACCGCGCCTCCAGACTATGGGAACGCCTCTTCCCGCTGCCTCATATCACCTGCGAGGTGCAAGGAGGGGCTGCCACCAGCCTTCTGACTTAAGCCTCTGATGAGACAACCCAGCAAAGCTCCCTCTCTCCTCAGAGGGGCTGCACAACCTGCCCCGTGGCACAGAACAACCCAGCCACACTTCGGATTCACACTGGGGACCCAGCCGTGACAGGCCATCCACTCCAGCACCTAAACGGAACTGCCTCGGGGTTCAGGAGCTCCATCGAGGCACAAGAGGCAGAGAGGCAGGATCATCACCGGGAAAAGAGAGATGAATTCATGGGCACCCTTCTGCCTGATCCCCCACAACCACTGGCCGTAGTAATGTCACCCCGTGACGGAGGTCGGTGTGTGTGACAGCTCCGTTTTCCTCCCTCAAGGTCTGCCGGTTCCCCAGAAAGGGACGGGTTGCAGGAAAGAAAAAAAAAAAAAAAAAAACAAAAAACAGTTGCATTGGCCGGGAATCGAACCCGGGCCTCCCGCGTGGCAGGCGAGAATTCTACCACTGAACCACCAATGCCAGATGTGCAGTTCCACTAAGGCACTGCCCCAGCCCCCTGCACCCTGCTCCCAACCTCTGTCCTTGCACCTTGTTCCCGCCAGTCCTTCCACAGGACCCACACGCAGGTAAAACGCCCATGCCCGTGTTGTCCCCTCCCGGTGCTCGTGGCCCAGTGCGTGCCCTCCCAGTGCAAGAGTGCGTGACGTGTGGCTGGGCTGGGGTGCTAGGGGGATCCTCACCTGCCGGTACTTGCTGTACTCCTCACCCAAGGCATCGAAGAGCTGGCAGAGCTCCTGGGTGTATTTCCAGGATGGGTGCTTCTCTGGCAGCACATCACGGATCCGCAGCACTGCCTGAGAGCTGACATGGAACCAGAGGTACCGCAGTGCTGCCTCCGACACTGTCCCGTTGCGCTAAAGGGCAAGAGGGTGAGAGCCATGCAGCCCCCGTGGGTCCCTGGAGTGCTCCCACCACGGGACTCTCCCCTGCCACCCTCTTACCAGACGGGTGATGTTGGACGGCCTCAGCACCTCTTCGTACTGGACCTGGACTGTGTAGTCTATGGGAAAGTAGTGTTTCTGGAAAGGCAAGGAAGAGCATGGGGGCTGGCAAAGGGCAAAGTAATGAGGCAGCCTCAGCACGACACCAGGGAGCCGGTGCAAAAGGCTTTTGATATGGTCAGCCCCCAGAAGAAGTTGCTCTGGACACAATTTGGCACAAATTGTCCCTGGTAAAAAATACAGCACCCAGCACCTGGCCACTGTAGAGCAGTGGGTGCTGCCCCCATCATGTCCCCCCTGGAGCAAACTGGGGCCCTGCAGTGCCACATGTGCCCCCCCACCTCCCAAAGCTGGGGTTACCATGTACTGCAGGCGCATCTCATACTGCAACTTGTCCTGGAGCAGGCGGGTGAGCTCGCATTCGCCCGGCGCCGCGGCCTCCAGCCCCAGCACAGCCAGGACACCTGGGCAGCCAAAGCCAGTGGCATCAGCCCCCTCAGGGACACCCACTGAGGTGACTCCTGAGGCCACCCCCCCTGTCCCCCAGCTGTACTCACATAGGACGGCAGCGTAGCCCTGCTGCATGTTGATGGTGGCCGTCAGTGGAGCCCCAGGCTGTGCCTACATGGCTGGGGCTCACCGGGAGCCTCCAGGGCAGTGGCGTGGGTGGTATGGGGACAAGGGTCAGGTGTAGGCTCCGGGCACTGGCTGCTCTCCGGTAGCCCCGGGCAGTTGTTCCCTGCCATGGATGGGGGGTTAGTCCCCCTTCCCGGCAGTCCCCGCTGGCTTCTCCTCTCCAGCTGCTGGCAGGGAGGCAGCAGGTCCCGGGGCCGTCACAAGATGTTGTCAGGGATGTGTTTGCAGGGGTGCAGGAACACCCCCGGACTGCAAGAGGGAATCTGGGGGAAGAAAGCCCCAGCTGCAGCCCCAGGGCAGGCAGGGGCCCAGGCTGCAGCCCCCAGGCAGGACACCCGCTCCGAGCCCCGGCGGCGGCGGGGAAGGGACAGCCTCGTGTGAGCCGCCGGTCGCCGAAATACTGTGGGTGGCCGTGGAGCCGTGTACGTCTCTGTCCCGGTTGGGGCAGGGCTACCAGGGCTTCCCTGATGACATCCTCAGGGGATTTCCAGGGAAGGAGGGACATCAACCCAGCCCCGTTATCCCAGCGATGAGTTAGTCCGGCCTCAGCCGAGGAACGCTGGGGGACGGGGCTGGTGAAATGGCCAAGCCACCGCATGCTGGGTCCCCACATAGAGGTGTCGTGTCCCTACACGTCTGTGAAGGGGGCTCTGCCGTGCCCCCACGCTGTGGAAGGAGACCATAGCATGTCCTCGTGCTACATCTTCCACAGCGTGTCCCCTTGCGAAGGAGGGTGTGTTGTGTCCGTGCCATATCCCAGCACAGAAGGGGCCCCATCTGCGTCCCCAAACCACGTCCGGTGCCAGGGGGGCCGCGCTGTGTCCCCATGCGATGCCGTGTCCCAAGGGAAAAGCAGCCGTGCCGTGCCCCCACGCCAAGGCGCCGCGCAGTGTCCCAGCGCAAAGGGGTGCCACCCACAATCCCTAGTGAAGGGACCCCCACGCCATGTCCCTGCAATACGTCCCCAAGCAGACACGGCCGGGTCGTGTCCCCAGGCGGGGCCGTGGGAGCCCGGCCGCCCCCCGCGCCCCCCGTGCGAGGCTCCGCGGACCCACCTGGCGCGGCGCGCGGGGCCGCGGGCGCGGGACGCGTCCACCCGCGGGCGGCGGCGGCGGCGGGGCCGTGCCCGCGCTTCCCGGGAGGCGGGCGGGGGGCGGTGGCGCGGGGAGCGGGCGGGGCGGTGGCCGGGGGCCGGGCGGGGAGAGGGGACCGAGAGACCGCCCCGCACGGCCCGAGGAGAGTCCGGCCCTGCCCCGCCGCGGGTGCTCGGCTACTCCAGCCGGGTGGGTGTCCCCGGGGTGGGGAGCGAGAGCGGGAGATGTCCCCAGGGTACGCAGGCAGCCCAGGCTGGGATGTCCCCAGGGTGCTTGGCTAACCCTCTCGAGCTCTGTTCTTCGGAGTGCTTCGCTGTTCCAGGCAGTTATCCCCGGGCGTGCTCAGCGAGCCCAAGCTGCCCTGGGATGCTCAGCTGCTCAGTTTCACCCAGCCAAGTACCCCCAGTGTGTTCAGCTCATCCAACTGAGTGTCCCCAGGGTGCTTGGCCCGTCCTGCTGGGTCCCTCCCTGCTCCTCAGGGTGCTTTGCTGCAGCAGCAGGGAGCCCCTGGGTGCCCGTCTAACTATAGTGCATGCCTCCTCCACTCCTCCTCCACCCCTGCAGCGTGCCCACCCGACCCAGTCAGGTGCCCACACGGCCTCTGGGGTGCCCAGCTGACCACTCTGCACAGCCCTAGGTTCCTCGGGGTGCTCTGCTCTGCCCACAATGGCACCCCAGGGGTGCTGGGCTTTCCTGGCCAGGTGTCCCAGGGCACTTACTGCACTCAGTACCCATGGGCAAGTTTTGGGGCAATCAAAGTGGGACTCACCCCAGTGTCCTCCCAGCATACACCCGGGGGAGGGCTGCACTGCAGCACTAATCTCAGAGGGGCTGAGGTATTCGTGGCTGGCTCCCGGCCAGCAGGACTCTGCTCCCTTTGACCCAAGCCCACGTCATCCTCTCAGGATGCTTCAGGGCTGAGCTCCTGCCAGGAGCAGGGGAGATGGGACACAGGACATTGTCCTCCCCCACATCACGCTGAAGAGCCCCTTGGAAGAACCACTGTTTCTGTGCTCAGGGCTGCTGAGCATCCAAAGGGTCAGCAAGAAACATTGGCTATCAAAGAGTAGGTCAGTGCTCCCAGGGAAACGCGTGGGAAGGAATGCAATTCTGCCTGTGAGAGCGCACTGGGATTCCCCTGGCATGGAGTCAGGGCCACTGCCGTGCTCCTGCCAAGCTTCCCCTGGCCCTGGCCAGTCTTGGGCATGGCCCTTGCCTCCCTCTCAGCACTCGTCTGGGGACAAGATGCTCAGCTCTAAGCAGGGAAGGAGCTGCTCCAGCTCGTCACTCAGGTGTCCGCAGGGATTTTACCCGCAGCTGCTGCAGTCGCTGGAGGAAGCCATTTAATAGCATTCCCTGCCCACGTATTCATCAGCCTGGCAGCCGGGATGGGGCGAGGAAGAGAAAGTGCGGAACTGCGCAGCACTGTGCTGGGGGCGGTGTGCGCTCCCTGGCTGCTCCTGGCTGGAAATCAGGGCTGGGATGAGCCCAAGGCAAACAGCTTCCAGTGCACATCTCCAGGAGCTCTGCTCCCACACAGCAGCAGGACCCTGGTCCCCTGGAGTTGCAAGGGGGAAGCCTCACAGAGAAACCTTCATTGTCCCAGTTGAAGGGGAGCTGGGGGTTCAGGCAGCTCTCCACATGCCCCCAGCTCCTTATGGCTGGGAATGGGTCCCTCCCAGGCTTTGCCTTTTACTGGAAGCAGGTTATTCACCAGGCACAGCCAAGGAAGTAAAATCTTGTGCTTGGAACGAGTTTGGGAACATCTCAAGATGCCCCACTTTCACTTTCAGGACACCAGCATGACAAATACCAAGTGTCACTGGAGCTCTTCTAGAAGTGCTCTCTGATCCAAAGGATCACACCCTGCGGGAGGACAAGGGACAGGGAGCACATGGCAAGGCAGAAGCTGGACCCCACAAAGCTCAGCTCCCCTTCGCCCCTCCCTTGACACAGCCGCCCCCACTGAGGCCAGGGAAGGGAGCACAAAGGCCTTTGCTCTGCCATCAGGGTACGGGTGGGGCTCCACGTACCATGTCAGAGCCAAAGGGTGCAGCCCTGCGTTGTAAGCCCCTGCCAATGCAGGCCTGTGAGGTCGAGACAAGGCAGGACGGGAGAGGAGGGTGCAAAGGACAGGGCAGGAGGGTGTGTTTGCCCTCACCCCACACTGTACGTGCACCAGAGAATGTGAAATCTATTCAAAGGGAACACAGGCATCAAGGACCTCCTGTCTCTCCAAGCCCCAATTGGGGAGCAGCATCCTTCCCGGGATGTCACAGGCTCTCAGACAGTCCCCATCAGCAGGAGTTAGCACGGAGCAACCCAGCAGAACCAGGAATCACTTGTTGTGGGGGTGAGCACTCTGAATGGGAGCCTCTGCACCCAGCTACTAAGCCTCTGGGACACAGACCTTTCCCCAGCCCCTGTGGCAGCCAGCTGCTCCTCCCAGAGCTGCAGCTGCTACACTGGGCAACACAGGACCGCCAACGTGCAGCCATGCTCTGGAACGGCTGCAAAAATGACTCTTTCCTTTCTCCACAGTCTGCTTTGTGTGTGTCTCAGGGCAGATCAAGCAACAGGGGACCAGCTCCAGGCAGGGCAGGGGGGCAGTGAAGGGCCTGCAGGAGCACAGGGGCTCAGGGTGTGCATATTTCTGTATTCCTCCTCCTCCCCTCCTGCTCAGGTCAGCAGCTGCCACGAAGAAGAGCTCCAGCGCCAGGGTAGTGAAAAAACAGGCTTTTATTCTTCATGTGCTGCTCACAGTCACAGCTTGGAGACACTCTCTTGCCAAAGTTATTATGAAACAAATCAAGTCCCAGACTCAGGCCTCGCTCTTCCCCACCCCCAAGAGAGTCAACATTGTACAAAACTCTATTTACAGGGAAAACAGTCAGAAATGGCAAGTCCAAAAAACCCCCTTGCAATTCAGAAGAAAACGTTCAAGACAAGTGTGACAGTTACACCCTCCACACAGCCAGCTTCCCATTGGCTGCTCCCTGGACTAGCATAAGCCCAGAGCAGCTCACCACTGGCTACTAGAAGAGGAGCCTGGTAATCCTGAATCATGCCACAGCTCTTTCCTTTTCTAAAACGCTGGGAAATCACAAACCCGACTTGTCCCAACAAAGACTCAGCTGGATTTGCCCTACAGAACTTTCAGCAAGACACCCTGGGACTCCCCCAACCGAAAGGGAGGGCAAGGAGATGGGGCTGAGGGTCAGCTGGCGTCCTGCCTTGGGCACTTCCCAAGAGAGATCTGCTCTGGCCAGAAGCCGGAATGTCAGGAGCCTTCACACAGGCAGCGGGATGTGTTGGGAAACCTAATAGCTGATACTGTATTTACTGGAGTCACATTACTTTGAAACATAAACCAAGAGGACCAAACCAATATTTGAAAAGGGGGAAAAAAAAAAAGCACACATTCCTCCTCCCAGCAGTGCCTGGAAGAACACCCAGAGGAGCTGCGAGCATTTCTGCCCCAGCCAGCTGCCACTCAGAAAGCGTAGCGCGTGCGGATGTCTTCCAGTTTCTTGGACACCTCGGGTGGGGTCCGGTCCAGCTCCTCGGCCACATTCTTCTGTTTGTTAGGCTCCATGGAGTTGAACTGCTCACACAGGTCCCCATCAATCACGTTCTGGAGGGGCAAGGAGGAGAGAACTGAATCGAAAGCACTCAGAGGCACTGAACCCTGCCTAAACAGGGAAAAATGGCCACAAACAGTTTGTTCCCAGGAGTTTCTTAATCCTGTCCTGGAAACAAGACCAGGCTTGGTGACCTCATCTGCTGAATAGTAGCAGTTAGCATCACATTAACGACTAGCCAGCTTGATTAACAAAACAGAAACCCAAAAAGCCTGGGTGCAGCTGAAGAATCACACAAGGGAAAGGAAGAGAGATCCGCCTGGGTCTGAGCCCTGCATTGGGAACGCCGGGGGAGGTGGTGAGTGATGACAGAGGCAGCTTCAGTCAAATGGGAGCAATCCCCGAGGCTATGTATGCTGCAAACCAGCCTCAAGCTTATTGAGACCACCACCCTGTGCACCTAGAAAGCTTCATCTGCTGAGACAGTGTTCTGGCTGACTCCACACTCATTCCTCTGGTAGTGGCTACCACTAGGATCGGTCTGGTCAGAGCATTTAGCAGTTCACAGCTTCTAAAAGTTCCTCAAAAGCAGAAATAGGCAGGAACAGCTGCTTCTGAACTTAAGATTTCCCTTACTAGTGGTGGTGAAAAAACATAACCCAGGGCAACACTCAGTTTGACCCAGCCACACCAACAGCTATGTAATGCTGCTTCTCCTGGTGGAAAATGGAGATGCTGTGGGAAGTGGAGAAGCGCAGCTACAGCACCTCTGGGCTTAGGTCTTAGGATCAACCCTCAGGAGGCTCATTACAAGAGTTAACAAACCAAAACAGACATGTATTAAGTGCTAAGTACTGTTCTCCTTACAGAATGCTGCTCAAGAGCCAGCTGCCACAGGCACTACACAAGCCATTACTGACAGTGCCTCAGTTTTCTCCACTGAACAGTACCCTCACCTTGGTTCAAGACAATAACCTTGCCTTGTTTCTGCCGGCCTCAAGGCAGATCTGTGCCCCAAAGTAGCTCTCTGCACCCCATGACGAGGTGATTCTACGTGCTCAGGGCTTACCTTCACTGGGAAGTAGTAGGAGCGGAAACTGAGATGGTCTCGCCCACAGAGAGGAGGGTGCTCGGACCGTAAGTGCATTTCCACATGCTGGAAGAAGTCATGATCCTGGGGAGATAAAGGATTGATAAGAGAATAGTTTGGTACACACCAGCACTGCCAGCAAGGCAAGACAACATCCATCAGAAGGTGCTCCTGCACTGGCTGAAACATTGCCATTACATGGCCATTTGGGGTTGGACTAGATGATCTTTCAATGTCCCTTCCAACACAAACCATTCTGTGGTTCTGTGATTAACAGACTCTGCCAGAGTAGCCCTGCACACAGCAGCCAAAGTCATGGCTACCCCCTCATCACTTCCACTTGGGAAGCACCCACAGCAGAGCTAAGCAGCCACTCAGGTCAGGATCAGCCTCCCAGGAAATGAGGCACAGAGCAGCTGTGCAGCAGAGAGCTGCAGCTTCAACAGGGAATGTCTTGCCATCTACTGCTCCAAGAGGCCACAGCAAATAAAGAACAGAATACCTTCCTCAGGACTTGAAACATCACTGCCTTATCAACAGTTTAGAGGCTCCACAGAGCATGCCAAAGAACTCCTCCCTCCTCAGACATTGAAGCACCCAAAACTCCTTGAAAGCACAAACAGATACAGAACAACAGTGCAACAAGGAATGCTTTCAACTCCTTATTGAACCAATGTAGGACTCAGCAAACTCCTCTTCCCTTCTGCACTGGAGCCACAGGCTCTCCTGTAGCTCAGGTTTTCAGGCACTGTGGAGCCTTCCAGGGCAGGCAGCACATTTAATATACTGGCTGCAGATGGGTGCACAAAAGGCAGCAAGACTGCAGCCTGATGCTTGGGCTTGCTTACCTCATGGGAAGTAAAAGGGACCAAGATTCCTATCCCCCCTGATAGGGTGGTATAAACAAGAGATTCAGAGCCTCCTGGAATCAGTGTGGTCTTCTGCAAGGAAAGCACCGTTTCTCCCACGTGATAATTCATAATCACTTCGGCCTGAAAGGCAAGAACAGAAGCATGTTTTTTCTTTAGCTTATATAAGAGCATCAAAGGGCTTGAGAGAAGAAAGCAGAATAAATTTAGCCAACTGCTAGTTCTGAAATGCTTTTCTAGAGAGGAAGTGCCTTCCACCTGTGACCAGATGGCAAAACTCAGCTGGACAAACGGATGCAAGTAATGAGAGAAAGCAGCAAAAGAAAATGAGCTGCTTCCATGAAACACACTAAACAGACTTCAGCTGTGATTTCAGAAATTTGGCTTGCAGCAACAGTGTAAACAGATCACCCACAGCACAGCAGATTGTGTAGAAGCAGAACTGCCAATACATCTCCTGGACAACACTGCAAAGGCCTTTACAGAAAAGCAGTGCATTCTTTTCCTACAATAACCATGTGCTTTCCACGAAGTATTACCTTCTGTGATGCTCCATTAAGCAGGCCCCTGTCCCAGAGAGCTTTGTTGCCTGTGGGATCCTCATCTACCTCATCATTGGTGTTGGGAGGCAATCTCACCTGTGTTGAAAAAGGAAGGAAGAATCAGCAAGCTGCAGAGAAGCAGCACATTATCTCTGGCGAATCCTTGTGTTGTCTGAAAGGCTGCTTTTGTGGACTCTGCAAGAACCACTTTACACTTACAGCAGAATCCTCCAGGTGCCTCTCCAAACCAGCCTTTACAGTTATGTAACAACCGTGGTATAAAGACCAATAGCCCATCACTCAGAAACACAGGCAAGGCCTCACAACCAGCCTCTGCCTGGTCTGGCACTAGCAGATCACCCTGGGAGGTGTGGTCAAATTGATCTGAAGGTGGTTTCCACTAAGGAAACAGTTTGATGGATGTGGGGCAGGAAAACTCAAGAGGACTGATTTGTGTGTGTTGGCCAATCCTGCAGGCACAGCGTCTGACACTTGCTGAACTCTGCACTCCAAAGCACCCGAGCACGCTTCAGAAAGAGATCAAAGCTCTGCCAGAAAGACCATCTATTCTTTCCTCCTCCCTTACTGAAATCCAGCCAAGTGGGGAAGTGTTGGCTGACAAAGCCAACTGTGAAGAGGAAGCTACAGAGAAAGCTAAATGCCAGCAGTGAGGTTTAGTCAGAAAAAGTAAGAGTGATAACCCTGACTCAGGTTCTCATGGGCCTTTTCACAGCAACAAGCTTCTTTTCAAGGCTTAATTGACAGTAAGTTTTGAGGCAATATAAACACAAATTACTGGACACCTCAGAAAAATGTTTATGACTTGCTGATGCTTTAACTTATTTGCTTCACTTAACAAACAGATAAACTGCAGCTCACTGTGATGACAGAGTCACCCCATGAAAACAAGTCAATGGTACAGGGCGTTGTCTCCAGCTAATGATAGATTCTCATTCTTTTAAGATAAATCATGGATGTTTTAAAGGAAAATATGTCCAAAAAGCTCCGACTTCAGCAAGGCACACTCACCACACAGATGTTACCAAACTTGTCTGCTCCAGCTACAGTGTCGTAATCCAGGAGCGTTGCTGTAGTGACCCACCGAGGGTAAGTGTCATCAGCAAAGATAATCAGCTGGTTCTCATTCCTTTTGTAACGCACCCAGATGAAACTCTCCTGAACGTCTGAGACAATCACTCTGTGCCCAATGGTTTGGATCCCACAGATATAGTTGGCAATGTGCTTTTGAGAGAGAAAGGACAAAATCTGAGTGCTTTGAACAGAGAAGCATAACCCTACTCCAGCTGAAACACCATCTCCCCGTGAACTACAGCTCACTCCCCACTTCCCATCATTTCCTCCAAAACTACCCCTTATTTCTGCCATACTATAGTCTCACTCTAAATACACATTCACACCCTTCTCTGTATGAACACTGTCCAGAAAACATGTGCTGCTGGTGAGACCACGACTGGAGATGCTAGGACATCCCTACAGGCAGGCATTACTTCCATGTCTCTTCACTACGTGGTCATGGAAGGCTCAAGAAGGAAAGCTTCAATTTTTTACGTGAGTCATATTTTAGGGGAATAAAAAAAACTAACAAAACCATACAACAAAAAAAAGTTCCCCTACTAATTCCCAGTCTGTTAACTTGCTGGAGTTCTTTTGTGCAGTAATGAGCTACTGGCACGGGTTCTGCAGCTTGCACGAGAGAGGGAAGAGCAGGCAATTAAGAGTTAGAAAATCACACTCTGCAATTTCTTTTCCTAAAGTACCAGAGATACTCAGCAAGAAGGACCATCTACTTCAAGGATGTCCTTTTCAACATTCTGGACATCTGACAACGTGGTCATACACACCCCCCAGGTTCTGTCCCCCAGCTGCTGATAACCCAAACGAATGAAACGTTTCCAGATGATCTTCTATCTTGCTAAGACCTCTCACATTTGCAGCAGCCAAAGAACAGCCTGTATAGACCCCTCTATGTGGTCAGTAACACCCTGCACGGAGCTGAGATAAAAAGGAACTTGCAACACTACTGTCAGAATGGTGTTAAGAAAATGGTGTGAGCATGGGATGCAGAGGGGCAGTCCAACAGCTCAGTCTAGTCCAGCATTACTCTGGATAGATGTACCCAGCAAGGCAAACACACAGCTCTGATGACCAAATAAACAGACACACTTGGGCTGGAGTAGCAGCTAAATCCCCTGTTTCACTCCTGCTGCAAAGTATCACTCATTCCAAATTGACAGCACTGGTCAGTAACAGAAGGCAGTACCTTATTCTCACATTTCCGAAGCAGTTTCTTCTTGCCCAGGTCATATACACGCAGGAGCTTTCCAACTCCAATTAAGACTCTGCCTTGGAATGGAGCAATGGCTGCAGGGACCTCCTCCACAGGGGTCTAGAGAGGGAAGAGGAACATTGTGAAATCCTCATTAAGAGAGCTAATATTACATAAACCTTCAGACCAGATTCAGCTAATGGAAGTTCACTGGCCTATACCAAGGCTTTCGATGTATAAGGGTAGTAAGACTCTTTCTACAGGAGAGGCAACAGGTCAGTCCTTCACAGGCAGACAGCAGCATATGTCACACATAGAGCTAAGAGAGCCATGGGCACTCACACAACACACTGCTGGCAGTATACCTTAACTGAAGCATAGGACTTCTGTAAGAACCCCATACTGGGCAGGCAGCAAAAGAAGACAAGGGTCTGGTTGCTTCAGTTCTTAGTTTTGGTTTACATCCAACAGAAAAACTTTAGACTTTGCCTAAATCTATCCAGACTGTTTTCAAGCAAGGCATGAATGTAATTAAGCCATCTGACGTTGCCACAAAGAAACTGTTAGATATGAACAACTACAGTGTGCCCACAGTTTCAGTAACTTAGACAGGGTTACTGTCTGAAAAATCTGCCACCACTAATCAATCCAAAATGATCAGCCACAGCAGAGAAGGGTAACATGTAGAGAGCTCCCAGTTACAGCATTCCTAGCTTGGCTGCACTGGCTAAGAGAAGTTTATTTCACAACTTCAGTTCTATCAGCTTCCCAGTGGGTGTTCAGTGGCACCAGAAAAGGCCGGGGTCCAAGACAGAACCTACTCCCTGCATCAGGACTCAAGGAAGTGAGTAAGCCACAACATTCCTTTCTGTGTGTTCATCTGTTCAAATCTCAGCCATGCTGGAAGCACGTGGGAAGAACAGTAACTTTTCTGCTGAAACCTTTGCTGAAGCCCCTGAGACCTATCAAACAAGCTGGTCACTAATCATTTCTACAATCAAACAGCATCCAAGGAAGATGACAGCTCACACCAGCTGCACATGGTCAGCCAAGGACTGATAGTCTTAGCACCAGGGTTCAAGTGACCCAAGTACGAATTTGCTCTGTAAACAAGTGCTTAAGCAGCTCTCTGAGCTCATATTCCAGAAAGCAAACAGAACCATTTCTCTCCCCTCCCTAAGAGGGGCATGAAAAACACTGCTCCTTTCCAATTTACCCAATTAGATGGGTAAAATTGGGACTCTTTCAAGATCTGTGTTCAAACCTCAGCTCTGCAAAAGATGTACCACATGATTTTGTAGGAGGCTAATTTTCTCCAAGGCTGCTTCCAAAGTGCAACACCAGCATGATAATCTTGCCCAGGATGCACCAAGTACTACAATATCACTGCAGCACTGAGGCAAGTAAGAGCTACTCCAACACTCAGCCTGGAAATGACCCCATCATTCCCCTCACCTTGTGCAGAAACTCCAGCTTCTCACCACTGTTTACCAGCTTGTATGTGTAGACAAAACCACCAGCAACGGAGCGTGGGTTCAGAATCAGGTCCTTGGCGACTCCCACCAGCACGTACCACTCATCACCAGTGTTGGAGAACCGGCACACAGCCACACTGGAAACGACAGGACACACCAGGACATCAGTGCCACCACCACACTAATGCTGCACACCCAGACTGGATTCCCTACAGCACAAGCTGCCCCTGCCCAGCAGAGATTTGACAGTCCAACCATCCAATGCTGACATTTCCTTTTAAGAGGTCATTTTTCCTCCTTGTATAAATGTTTAACACCCTCCATGTGTCCCAGCTATCACATATACCCAAAGCATTTTCTGTTTTCACAATGCCCAGTATTACTTTACACTTTCACAGGCTGGACACTGTCTAGCGATGTGCAGAACTCTACTAGAAGCTGTTTTTCAAAGGCTGTTCCCATTGGGACACACACAAATAACCTGCCTTATCTTCCAGTGTTATTTCCTGCTCAGTAAATAGCTCAGGCAGGTTGGACATGGCAGGTCAGCCTTTTGGACCAACATGACCTAACTACTTCACCTGCTGAGGTACTTGCTATTCTTCATGGTTATTATGTTGGTTTTCCCCTCCAGTCCTCTAACACTTCCCTTTCCATTTAATCTATCCTCAGTTTATCTGGATAAGGAAAAGTGACAGATAACAGCATATTCTCCTGTTCCCAGCTCTCTTATCTGTCATTTACACCCCTGTGTCGTTCTTTAGGCACTGGGGTCCAGCAACCACATTTGGAGCACCACCAGCTCTTAACACGACATGCAGACAAGGACAGGGTTGGAAGGAAAGGCAAGACAAATCACTTCTGGAAATTCAAGCTAGTCTCTTGATAACATGTTCCATCTGGATTTCAGCTCAGTAACAGATAAGCAAAAGGAAAAAAACCATCTAATTCTCATCACAAGCAAGGACTCTTCCTGCTACATCTGCCAATGTTTCTTACCTGAAAGCAGCTTCGTTCTGCTCCAGCTGGACCAGATCTAATGTATTTCCCTGGATGGGGTTCATCACTCTGATAACAGAAGCCCACTGACCATTCCCTGCCTTGGGAGCACCAAAGATGGACTCAGGAAGATTCTCGTTCAGAAAAGCTGCAGCCATCTCTGCAGCCAGCTCCCTCTCATCCTCACCTGCAGCCTCCACCATTTCCTGTAGTATTAAAGGACAGGAGAAAAGAACAGTTCGGTGATTTCCTTTCCCAGCATGCTGATGCTCTGCATAGAATACAACATCCCTATTTTGCCTAAGCCCAGGTATTCTGGAGCCAAGGTACTGCCTATGAAGACATAAAACCTATCAAGTCCCAAAGCTTCTTCCCACCCTGAGCTTATTCCCCAGGGAGCCTCTACAGCTCAGAGCTGTGTCAGCTCTGCCCTGCCCAAGGGACAGTTGTCTGTGGAGCTGTTTCTCCAAATCAACAACCTTGGAAACAATCCTGAGAAGCAAATAAACAACCCACTGAAATGCAAGCATCCTCAACCAACCACAGAATCCCCACAGAATGGTGTTACACAAGCAGGACTGTCCTGCACTAGGGTGGTTCTTAAAATATGCCTTAGCAACGCACAAAGGAAGGAACACTGGGAAATGGTGCATTGTGCTGAAACTCGTGTTTTGAGGTAGATCTCCACTCCTCTTCCAGCCCCAGCAGAAAGCCTTGCAGGTAATGGCAGCTGGGAACTAATGAGCAGGGAGCGCTTCCAGCTGCACAAGTCCCCTCTGGGGAACAGATGGGTGTACCTGTCCCCCACCCCAATTACCTCAGCCATTTGCTGCTTCCTCTGCGCCTTGGTGGCCTCCGTGTAAGCATTGTGGTCTGTCTCAATGATGATCAGGTTGTTGCTCTCTGGGTGAATGACAAATTTTCGAGGTGTGTACTGCAATGGGAAGGCAACCTGGTTGAAGACTGCTCCCAGCTTCTCCAGTGCCAAAATCCTGGGGGGCAAAGAAGCGACGTGTTGAACACGGTCTGAAAACAGCTGTCCAAGAGAACGAAACTGGAACAGAACATTTTCTTTGTGAAACTGGCCAGTGCTAAGGAGGAACAGCACCTTTCTCAGGGCAGACAACAACTAGCAAACAGCTCCAGAGTGCAGAGCAAAACTAACATCCTAAAATGGGAGCCCATTGTGTGTGAGACAGGTGTGTGCTGCAACACGAGGTCTTTGAGGGCTCTTGCTGTCCCAGGGTGTTCTGACTGGTGCTGAAGCAAGTCTATCCCAAGAGGAACAAAGAGCACATGGGAGAAGCAAAGTGCACGTCTGGGGAACACATCATCTGAATCTAAATGTGACATTGACTTTGACATATAATCAAATGCTCCTCAAAGGCACTTCAGTTAAAAAGAGTATGAAAAAGGCAATGCCAGCTCTTTATTCCTGTGACTTGCCAGCTGAAATGCCAGTTCTTCTGGCATTTGGTGTCTAAAAACCACAAGTCTTTCCAGAAAGAATGGCTCCTTTAAAAGCAATGAATGCTGTAATATTTCAATGAGGACGGATATGAAAAAAGTGCCTGTTCAAGTGCATACAGCACAGCATCTGAATTTGTGGTCCATTATTTTCATTTATCTTTTTAGTATCTCAGCTGAACTTTTAAAAAGGCAACAAACACATCCCTGTCATGCCTCTGGTTTCTGAAATCACGCGGTTCATTTCCTGCAAAGCAGCCAATTCAGATCACAAACCACAAGATCCTAATACACAAGAGGTCCACATTTATTAAAAGCTTCCCACCCTCAGGATCAGAGACTTGAACAATAACTTGAATTACACTTATTTTAAAAAGCTAGACAATACATATCTGAAAAACACACCCCATTTCTTTTTGACAGCATAGCTTTCCTTAAACTGTGTTTTCTGAAACCCATCCAAGTGTTTCTATCAAATCATTATCCATAATAAAAGAATCTTTTTGAAGTCAAGTCACTTTACCTCTCCACTTTTGAATGTCAGGTGGAATTCACAACCGCTTCACCTGCCTGGCATCCCAGCCTGGAAGCATTTGTGTTTCCCTTCTGGTGCTTACCTCAATGTGTTTGTGGAGATGGCCACAATGCCCTCAGGGCACTGCTCAGAAGCAAAACCAGATGCAAACTCCAGTGTCTCATAAGACAGGGGAGTCAGGTGGAAGCGTGACTGATAGGAGTAACTCAGCCAGGAACGGCTTGACATGGCCAGCACCTGGGAAAGACAGGCAGCACATTTATTAGGTCTAGGAATGGAGGCAAGCTCACTTCCTGCAATAGGAATGGATGTACAGTGCCCAACCCTTCCCCACTGCAACCACTGAACTCTTGTGGGTGTGCCCCACCCAGCTCAGAGCATACCTGGGGAGACACTCCTTACTTTCAACTTTCTCTGGAAATTGCATATGGCATGAAAAGGAACTTTAAAGCACTGTCAAGACAACAAATGCTCCAACTGAGGTGCACTAAAAGTATTACCTGTAAAAGCCAAGATGATCAATATTGTCGTATCTCCTTTTTTTAATAGTTCCTTCTAATGGGAAGAGGTATTTTAAAATAAGTATTTACTGCTTCATCACAATCCAAATGCTATAGCACTCCTAGTGAAACTTACTAAAAATCATCTCTAGCCTAAATCAAATAACAAGAAACAAAGGAAGCAGACTGACTTCCAAACTTTTCAGCTTTGTTTATTTGGCTAAATGAGTTTCAGTGCAACCTTAGTTTCTGCCTGAGTGACAACAGCTGATCTCAAAGCAGAAAACCATTTGGTTATCTAGAGGTGTTCTCTGCTAGAGCTGTGAAGCTCCTCATCTCCAAGTTACAGCTGGCAGAAGCAAGTTGAAGAGGTTCACCCAGTGTACCTTAACACTACAGCACAGCTCAGATTCCCAGATCCAGCCCCCTACGCTGATCAGCAACATTTCTCAACTCTGAAGGTGTCATCCAAAAATGAGTCAGGCAGGGGGTGGCTGATTTCCCCAGTGCCACATCAGAAGGCCTGGAAATGGCACTTCTGATGAAACACATTCTTCCTTCTATGCCAAATCTTGCAAATATTTTCCTTGAACCATGTATGGCAGCTGTCCAGCCCTTGGCCGAGCTATTTCCAACATGCAAGGACACAACCATTCACTGCATCAAGCATTCAAGGGTAAGTTTCCTGCACAGAGCTCTTTCCATCTCTCTGCATGCTAAAGCAGGCAAGATGTGTCTTTAAGCTCAAGAATCTGCTCAAAGCCTGTAAACACAGCCTATGGGTCAGACGAATCCTAGTTCAGAGAAGGCAGGGCAGCACTATACAGCAATAAGGGGAATAAGAACAAGGCTGTTTGTGAAAGAACAAGCTGCAAGCCAGGCACCTCCATAATGAAGTCATTCTACTTCCCACCCTTACCCACAGGGTCCTGCTGTATTGCACAGATCCTTCCCCACCCTGCCCACCCGTAAGCAAATCTGGGATGCAGTGCCTGGGGAGTGGAGCTGCACCCCTGCAAGAGCTCGCCTCCCTTACCGCCTCTTGGCCTTGCATTCGGACACGGAAGAGTTTGACAGGCCGGGAGCCAAGGTATCTGGTCCTGGTGTCAGAGAGATCGCCAGTGACAGGGTCCAGGACGGTCCGCAGCAGCACACCGTTCTTGACAGCAGCAAAACAAAAAGATCCCCGTTGAAGGTACGAAGTAACTTACTACATGCATAATTCAGAACCATTCAGAGATGCAGTTGCTGAGGAATTAGCTGTTTGTTTTCCTAGCTGTCAGTACAACTCTACCCTACAGCCACACTTTTAATAGCAAAGAAAGCATGGCTCCTGCATAATCCTACAGGGCAGGAGGACCTCTTTCAAAATAAAAAACAGACCAAGGTCTTTAGTGTCTCACATAAGCCATAAAAACCTGAGGGTGGATTCCAGATCCCCATTCCTCTTGGAACAAAGGTTTTACCCAAAAACTCATGCTCCTTAAAAAGAGTTTGCATTCTGACATCAGACTTGAGGCATGTAGAAGAACCTAAACTGTGCTGATTATTTTTACTACATGTTGAATTGTCAAAACAACGGTTTTTGGTCAAAGATCAGAGAGTCTGTACTGGATGTAACAAAAAACTGTGCAATAGAAGAGTCATTAGAGCAGAACCTCTGCTTGTGGGCAGTTACTTGTTTGATACTCTGCCCTACAGGCAGTTTTTACAGAGTTGCTCAACATTTCACACAGAAGTATTTCTTAAAATATGCCTTCCTTCTTGAATGGGAAAAGCACAGTCTGTCCTACATAAAATCTGGGATAATACACTGTCTTTTGACTATAGTCTAAAAACGTAAGGGGAAACTCACACCTCTACAAAGTCACACAGTGAATTCCCCAGTGGTTGTCAAACACATTGTAACAAAGAGAGAAGTCAGGCTTTGTGTTGCACTGCATGATGATGACAGGGCTATTTTAACAATCCACCTTTCAAGCAAAAGCTCCTCAAGACACGCTTGTCAGAACCAGGCAGGAACCCCTCACCTGCAGTCCAATGTTCAGGTACAGAAAGCCAATGGAGCCCCTTTCTCCCAGCTCATCCTGCTTCTCTGTGCCACCCATCTCCACGATGCACAGCGATTCGGGCTGGGCAGGCAGCGCCTGCATACTCAGGGGCTGTAAACAATCCTGGGGAAACAGGAGAGAGGGATGACACCAGTCTGCAAGGCTTGGCATGGCAAGACAGGATTCAAGCTCCATCTAAGGAGCTTAAAGATGCCATTTTACATCTTCAGAAAGAAGTATTCAGCACAAACAAATGAAAAAAGTCACAACAGATGCTGGCTCTATGCATTTTGGTGAGCAGGAGTGGAAGCAGCCTGAGCTTTAGAGAAGATAAACTGGATCCTTCCAAACTGTTCTAGCACCATTTGCTGCTATTTAACATGGAGTGACCCGAGCAAAATTTAGATTACTACAACCAGCTTTGAACATCTTATCTGCTGCAGTAGACAAATGGTTAAGTTTGGTTTGCTCCCAACTTCCTTGCAAAACAAGTCTGCTTTTAGTACAGGTACAAACAGGGAGATCAGAAGGGGAAACCCAACAAAAAACCCATCCAAAATAAAACAATAGAAGAAAATTATTTTGTGACTCATCAGCTGAACCTCCACAGGCATAAGTGATTCTCAGTAAAACCAGGTTACCTGTTGCAGGGAAGGATCAACGGACACGTTTCCTCCCAATCAGCAGAGAAAATCCATGCAAGCCCTCCATTCCTGCTCACCCACCTTAATATGGAAAGACTGTTTGGATGGACACAGTCCACCTCTGGAGGATTCTTCTGAACGTTTCAAACCAATGAAAGGGCAAAAACAGTGCAGCTACTCACTGAAGGGTCAAGTGAAATAATTCTGACAGTGTTGTCTACCAGTCCGACAGCAAGGAACCGGGAGCGCTGCTCCCCAGGGGGAACATTGGCCAGGCTCATGCAAACGACGTCGGCTGACATCTCCTTTCTCTCCGTGTACTCATTCAGCTGTCCTGACTGAGAAAGAAAAACATGACTTACTAATTAGATACTTTGTTTTTAAACACTGCTTTGGATTTGTTATATAAACAAGATCACAATTTTTAAACAATTTATTTCAGCTACAATTGGAAGAACTAGAACAGCATGAGTACAAACACACAATTTTCAGCCTCAGTTATGAGCTTCAGAGACTTTAATTAGCCATTAAATTATCTCAGATAGACAGAGCCTAGATATGCAGCACTTTGATCTATTCATTCTAGAAGGATGCTCTACTACTGAATCCTTTTCTGCAGGTCTGATCAAGGAACAATCCCTGGCATAACCCATAACTCACTCTTCCAAACTCATTCACAACATTAATACACATACCGGGTCCATCTCAAAGTAAACCAGCTCTCCTCCAGTCAGTGCTATCACTACTTGTCTTTGGTTCACAGCACATTTTACAATGGTTTTCTTCCCTGGTGTCTTCCATTCATTTACTCGCTTATCTGCTCTGATGTGCCTGATCCCATCTGGATAAACCTGAGGGGAAAAAAAAGTCAATTCTGTATTTACCATCTCTTCACAACCCCCCTTTCACTGGTGGTTCTGACTCGGCAGAAGCCAAAGGCAAGAACAGCTCCTGGCAGTCAGTGATACATCAGCTATGCACCAGGCTGTACCAGCAGGAAGACACTTGCTAGCTGGGAGAACTGCATCTTTCAACCACAGCAAGGAACTAGTGAAGGATATCAGGACCATTTTGAACTGGTCCAGTTTCACTTAGCAAGATATAAAAAGTGAAGGGCTGAATCAGCATCCTTCTCTGCCAATCCACATCTTTAGACATGTGTTGCACTACTGCAGAGATCACATCTATATAGCAAGCTGAGAGTGACAGACATCGTAGATGTGTCAGAAGCAGCTTTCCATTACCTGTACCAAAGCATCATCACCAAGAAGAGAGCAGGATAAGGTGGGTGTAGTACCCAGGAATCCAGAGTCAGTCACTTCTTCTACGGTCTCTCCAATAGACAGCACCAGCGTGGCATTTACGAAGGACACAATAATGTAGGCATCAAATTCATCTGGTCAAGGGAGACAGGGAAAAAAAAAAAAGAGTGCTGATTTAATAAATGTAAGGCTTCCCAACACAATCAGCAGTCTGACAAATGTCTAGCAGTTACTCTTCAGCAGAATTCCTGTGATAATTACAGCTGCTGACAGTATTGCACAAGTTCGCTCTAGGACAAGCTGTCCAAAAGCCAGCCACTGCTGGACTCTAAACAATTCAAGACTGAGCCAGGGACCAAACCTTGATCCAGATCCACAGTCAATTCACAATAAGCTAGATTCTGGCAAGCAAGATTCTTGCCTATTTTTTTCAAAGAACACTCAAGTTCTTGAAGCCTTTAAGACAATTGTCCCCCGCCACCCAAGGAGCTGAATCCATATTTAACACCCAACAAAGTCAAACGAAATGCCCTACTCCAAAAATTTGAACATAAGGAATTTATCCGCAGAAACCACACCACAGATGTTGCACACAGGAGGTTGCAGGACCACAATCTTTATCTAGCAGCCACAAATAAAAGGGTGCAGAGAACAATTAGGGTGCATTGCAGCAGAATTCAGGGTTAAACCTGCTCTACCCTTCTCCAAAAACTCAACTGGCTTCCATTCACACTGTGAGAGCCTCCTGGGATAAGAAACAATTACATTTTTAACATAGTTGCAATATTGCCATTTATCCCAATTGAAATAAAGGTCAGTGTTTACTCTATTATCTCCAGTACTGGCTTCTCCCAAAGGGGACAGCGTGGGAGACTCCTGTAGCTTGGACATGGAGGAGCTATGCTAATCAAAATAATCTTAAGAGCTCATTTGGAAATAGGGAAACTTTGTGGGAAAAGAAGGTAGTAGGACCGTTAAAGCAAATGTCCCAGTTTATTGCTGTCTGCTTTCACTCTGCAGAAAGCAATAGTCTTAAGAGGGGAAGAGGACAATCTCATTAAAGCAGCATGACAAAAGCAACAGAAACAATGAAGTCTATTGGGAAATGAAGCCAGGAGCCTTGGAAGAGAAATAAGATTGCTTCAGAGAAGCAACTCCATTACTGCTGCTGTTGTCATGCAACTGCTATTTCTTCAAAAGAAAATTCCTCATCTTAACCCAGCTCAACCCAAAGCTCAGACTTGAGGACCACAGCACATCTAGTGGAGGTGAGGGTGTAAGAGACCCATCAGTTTCTGCCCTTGAAAGAGATCCTCTGTAATTTTCAAACGTGGGATACATGTAGAAGTGGCTAATAACCTTAACAGAAAAGGAAAATAGAGGAGTCTCACTGGGATGGAAACGGGATGCCACAAAACACGATGCAGCAGCTTAAAGAACCCAAGCTGGGTTAACCAAAACAAATGCTTCGAGAACTAATAATCCTTTTCTTATCCACCCTGTTTAGATGGAAGCATTGCCAAGAGTGCTGTGTCACGTTTATAACAAAACGTTCTTACATACAGTTGAAAATATGCAAGTGAAAAATTAAAAAATCCCCATCATTCTTCTCTGCAACATCTGGTATACAGACCACAGCTCTGATCAAACTGAAGAGTTTTGTGTAACTAAAGCAATTTTAAGAGAAGTCTATGGCATGAACTCCATTACTACTTTATTAACTGGTCACAGCCTGTAACCTCCAACAGCTACAAAACCCTACAAACAGGAACTGGTCCATTTGGGGGAATGAGAAAGCAAAAACTGAAGCTGCAGAGAGAACCTCATCAGTAACGCCAACTACTTGAATGCTTGGCTAAACAGGAGAATTCCTCCAACATTAGCAGCAGATGATAAGAGTTCAGCAAGACACACTTACATACTGCTTATTTTCTACACTGAACAGCAGCTTCTCCTACAAACTTGCACAAGTTTTTCAATACCAGAAGTCTACAAGAATTCCTCGATCATGGAATTTCTAGCAGTTCACAGGCTAAGCATTTGATTCATAAATATCCCATAGACAGGATGTTCTAAGAACTGCATTTCAAAGACCACTGGTGCTTCCCAAATTACTTCAGAGCTGCTGCTTTCCTCCCTGGGGGCTGTCAATTCTCATGATAAACCACTGTGTCCCAGCTGGAGGTTTAAGCATGTGATTTGGAATAGGACAAAGAACTCCCATCTGAAAACAAAACAGATTCCCTTAGTCCTACTCTAAACAAAAACTCATTCCTACCTCTTAATACTTCCTTAGCTCTTTCTTTCCATTGGCTTACGTTTATATTAGAGCATGCCTTAACTCTGTGTCAATAATGGTGACAAGTGCATTTTTGCTTGAAGTCTATTTTGCTTAATGACTCTCTGCTGGAGCTTTTGAAATAAAGGGTTTGATTTACCAGAATTAAGTCAGTGAATAAGATACATTCATCTAGGCTCAAACAATACAATTTTGGTTTAGAAAATATAGCAGCCTAGTTGAAATTAAGAGGACTAAATCTCTAGGGCACGCTAAGAAGTGTTCTCAGTCAGAAAAAGAAAAGATCTATAGATTTTAATACGAAAAGATATCTACTTAGCTCTGCACAATCCCAAGCAAAACATCACGCTCCCCAGAGTTTTGAACAGATAGACATCATTTTGCATGCAGACAGAGGACTTCACAGATGCTTATTACCATTCTAATTGCACCAGTCAGCTCCTTTCAGTGAGTAACAGAGACATTTTAATGACTCTGAAGAGCCACAGCTAAATTTGTTCTTCTACACATGCATTAGAAGTTTTCTGCAGCTTCATGTACACATCACAATCAATTATGAAAACATGACATTTTAGTCCATGAACTCTACACTACTGTGCTTTTTATTATTTGTCATGGCTTCAGTTTGAGTCAGTCCATGAGAATTCCATTCTTATATGCCAGTCCTGACAGTTTTCTCAGGCTCTGCGACATCTGAATTTGCAGTGATACAAATGCAGCCACCACGAGCTCAGAGGAGTTCAGTGAGCGAACTGATGAGCAGTGTCAGAGCTCAGGATCACTCCCAGTTAACAGACTCTGAGGCAATGACAGCACATTTTCCTGGGCTTCTGTTTACTACTGCGTGGCGACTCTGCAGTGCTGACTCACTGCACACTGCTCCTCCAGCAAGAGCGCCAGGTAGGGAACGCTGACACTCAGCTCCCATCTGTAAACACAGCAGAGCACATACCTACACCCACAGATATTCAACTGGAATAGTGTTTGGTGCAAATCCTACCCACTTCTGTCTCACAGGCAGATGAATCCCAAAACCACAGGACATTCCCATGCCAGCAATACCTACAAATACTCCAAGCACACTTGATCTTTTTCTCTTGGAGGTTTGTACAAAGCAGCTGGGAGCCTAACCTTGGTCTACAAGAGAGCTGAAAATACCCCTAAAACACACATATCCAATTTTAGCAAGAACTGACCGTCCCACAGAGACACAGTTGCTTGTTTTGCTTCCCAAGGACTGCAAGATGGACTGGGATCTGCTTTCTACTCCTCAGCTACTGAACTTCAAAGGCAACAATCTTCAACCACACAGCAGTTTCTATAATTTGTTTACTGAAATGCTTAGCATAAATGTAGCCCCATGCTGTTGGCATTCTTTGTGGTTAACCTGTGGTACTGTACAGTAGTCCCTAGCAGTAGGTACACACCTGTGGTGATCAGCACCTCCACCACCAGCCACCTGTGGAAGAAAAAAAAAGGCTTGGTATTGGTAGTGAGTATCACCACGTACCAGCCAAGGTTAGTATTTGCTTTGAAGACTGCAGACCTGGGTGTTTCTTACAGAGGTCTTGCAGCACACACACGCTGCAACATTAAGGCAGAGCTGGGCAACCTCACACTGCCAACTGAGCCCTCAATGGCACTTTAAAGATTAGACACATGTTTGAAAAGGTTCTGCACTCTTTCTGATTAAAACCCACTAAAGTAATTTCTGAATTCCAAGAGTTGGAACTTGGGGATCAGTTTCACAGAACTATAAACTGTATTCAGTGAGTAGCACAGCTCAACAGCTGCAGATTCCAGCCTTTCTGAAATCATTGAGATGATCATGCTGAAACCTAGAGAATTTGGAAGGTGGAAAGAAGAGGAGGAAATGAGACTGGTCTGCTTTCTGCAGATCATCAATGGTCCTTCACCTCCTGAAAAGTCCAAGTCTTCTTCTGGAACCCCAAGAGAAAAGATTTTAAAACTGTAAGGTGATGTCAGAAGCCTCCAGATCTCAGAGGGAGAAAATCTTACCAAACTCCTTTTTCAGAATGCTGGAGAAAGGTTTTTAACAAACTGGAATGTCTCTTCAGAAAACCATGTATTTTTTAATATGAACTCTGGAAATATTTTCCTTTTGACTCTTATTTCTTGGGGACATGAAGGCACTTTATGCTCAAAGTTCCTCCCTTGTTGCTTAGGCAGTACACGACTCTCAGGACATGAGCACAGGAATTCATGGCAAGTACCACATGACAAGGTAAATCCCACTGCAGGATGTGAAATTCCCACAAGGTTACTGGTTCCCTGGAAGACAAACTACTGTGCTTAAATACAAGGTATCATGTCACCATTGCAGGCTAAAGCCTCTATTCCAACAATCTGGCCTTTCTAGATCCTGAGCATAGACCCTGGGAAGTCTTTGTGAGTTATACAAAGCACTGCTTGGGAAACAATCCCTGAGACTGCCAGCACCCAGAACAGATTCCCTACAATCTTTATAGGTGTTTCTGTGCAATTCTGCTCTCACCATCAAGAGAAAGGCGGGAGAAGGGACTACATTTCCTCTTGTACATTAGTAAGGCTATTATTTCAGATCACGAAATTAAAAAAAAAAAAACAACACCAACCAAACCTCCAATCCAGTATATTCTGCCAACCTGAAATCTTAATCTTTCTGGAATCACCAACCTTCTATACACTGCTGGCTCTTGAATAGAGAGTATGCCCTAGTCCAGAGTGTTTTTTTCACAGACAGGCACAGAAGGAAGTAATAAAATACACACACTGTTGCAGATTTATCATCTTTGTTCCGCAATTTGTATCCCACTCTCTCACAAAAAGCTGATTACTGCAGTTGTCAACACACACATGAAGAATAGTGAGTACGCTCCAACAACAATAACAGTTGTTGCCTGCTGATGTTTGAACAAGAACTTATGGGCAAAAACTTATGGTAAGTGGGAATGCATGAGAAGTTCAGTAGCTTCAGGCTGCAAATGTACAGCTGACATAGCATACTGGGTGATGGATGCAGCTGCAGGCAGCTGCTTCTTTGTCAAAAGGAAGTGTGACTATATGAGGGGACCAGAGGGTGGGTGGCTTCTAAAGACAAGCAGGTGGCTGCTGACTCAAACCACGATTTCTGGGGATGGTACACAAGTACCACGCAGCACCATTCCTATCTCCTTGGACAGAAAAACAGAAAACAACAACAAACAAAACGCACACAAAAACATTATGACCTCCCTGTGCTTCAGAAAATACTGCATACCTTCAACATGTCTCCTCACAGTCCATACAGCATTGGGGTTACCAGGCAGCTCTGAGACGGCCATTTCAGATACCTAAGAGTAAACAGGAAGAAGGTTCTTTTGCAAACAGATGTTTAGACTTACTAGAGTAAGCAATCAAACCACCAGCAGTTTTTAAGCTTTCCCACAACTGGGCAGGAAAACTAACAATTCCCAATTCTGATGCTCTCAACCCATGTGCTACAGGGCAAAATATGGTCAGCAATGATATGGCAACATTATTGCTCTGGATGACCAGCTTTAAAACAAGGTCATCCACCCCCAGCAGAGACCAGCAGCAGCTGGCAGACACCAGGAATGTTCCAGCTCAATACACTCAAGTATTAAAAGAGACAAAATGCAGGTTTTGTTGACGTCAAGTAAAGAAAAAACCTTTGAGAATGTAAGAATAAACAGTACGACCCTTCTATTTCTCAGGAAGTAAGAGAAAGTAGCTCTCCAGACTACAGCAAAAGGAGAATCCCCTTACTTCAGCCCCTTTATTTCAAAGATCTTCTCACATTGCCCTCATCTCTTAGGGTCTTCTTCTCAAGTCCTGGATGTCTTACCTCAAGTCCATGTCTTAAAACCCTCAGGGATGACCTGGGCCCCCGACCACAAGCCACATACAACTGGGGTGTGTCTTCATTGGCCAAATCTGCTATCTGTGTGGAGAAAGAGTGTCAAAACACCATCCACAGAAGAAGAAAAAAACCTGTATCTATATATTACACTTCTGCTTTAAGAATGTTTTTTCAAACACCAAAAGCTGTGGAGCCAGGGGGTGTTCCTGCTGCTGCCCTGAAAGAATGTTAAGTTTTACCCAAACTATTTGCAAAGAACTGGTCTGATGGTCAACAGAGAATCATCACAGAATCACTGGCTGATACCCTGCATTTGGATATATATTTACTGCCACAGCAATCAAAAGCTACCAAGCCAGGTACCAATCTCAGGCAGCTGTCTAAGAATTCTGCAGATTTGCCTTTCTATGAATACTTGGAGCAGTATTTCTGGGAACTTGGAATAACAAAGGTGGTGACTCCACTTACACGTGTAGTAAACAGGAACTTGCTGATGACAACATACCTGACAACACAGAATAGGAGACAAACTGTCCAACTCATCCACCAGCACCAAGTTCTTCAGAGGCCGTGGCTGAAAAAAGAATGTATCTCCTTCCTCAAGAGGCATGGCAGAGGAAAACTCTGGCTCCTCATCATCATCCCCCAGGTGAGCTATCTGGTACAGGTAACTTGAGACAGAAAGAAGAGTGTCAGCATGTTCAGAGGAAGGCTCATGTAGCCTTCTTTAAGGAAGGCTTAACCAGATATTCAGGTAGTGGGGAAGAAAGAAATCCAACCCTACATTATACAGTTATTAATATTTGGCTTTAAGGATTGTCTTCTTGGTGACAAAATATTTAAAAAGAATCTGAGGCCTGGAAAGAAGAAAAAAAACCCAAAACCCACGATCAAGAAACTCCCACAACCTCCCAGCTTCAGCCCTTTGCATCTGCAGCTGTCACTGGCAAGGTACTCCAGAGTTTCAGTGTTTTGTTTACCCTTGAAGGCTTTTAGACATTCTCGTGTTAAAGCCGAAGCACCAACTGACAGCTGAGGCCAAAAGCAAGGCCAGCAGCTAAGACTGCAGCTCCACAGTTATCTATTCTACTGGAATACTCTCACCTTTTTAATCCCACTATTTTTACCACATTCCCTGTTCCGTTTTATGAGCCTAAACAACACAACAATCAAAAAAAACTTCAGATAAGGAAAAAAACAAACCAAACAACAAAAGCCCACAGAAAGATAGACTGAAGTTACTTCCTGTTTTTAATAAAGGCCAAATATGGCTTCCTCAATTCAGATTCAATCCAGCAAACTGGCTGGGGCTCCCTCAGGTGGCTGACTGCAAATACAGGCAGGAAAATCTCCATTCCTGTGAATTCCCCCCAGACACAGTTAAGCCAGTCTTCAAAGGTGTGCATGCTCCTTTAGGGTATTTAGAAGCCCAAACACGAATTAAGAGAAAGCCCTCAAGAATACATCTAGTATATTGGATGTAAGTAAAGGAACACAGCTACTGATAAGAAACTCAATTTACTTCTGAGTGGGCCATACACACAAAAATTCAAAACTATCAAACTAATTGAAAAGACAATTCATCTAGATTTGTGATGAACCCTACACAAACAGCAAGTGCTCAATTTTTCCAAAACCTGCTGCAATAGCAAGTAACTTTATGTTCCCTGCACGTCATCATCTAATCTGAGTTCAAACAAGAAAATTCCCTCATTAATAGTCTAAACCAACTGCTGTTCTCAAGCCCTCTGAACAGAGCACTAATTTACTCATTAAATCAGAGGTGTTGTCTTTCTATACACAGTAAGTTCAAGGGTCAGTCTGCAGGCCTGAACAGAACCAGTCTGTTTTAGGGGAAAAACACCGATGTAAAATTGTTTACTCACTGGTTTCCAAATTCGGATGCCACAAAGAGAAATCCTGTTTTCAGCACGCACATGGCAGCAGCAACAGGAACAGTATCAAAGTACTTCAGTCGAATCTCTGTTACCTGAAAGCAGATGAAGATGTGACTGTGATGGTAAAGTACTGGAGCTCCATGTGTATGATTAAATAAAAAACATTTACCTAGCTATCTTCTCCAAAGAAATGAAGCAAGAGTAGGCCAGGCTTAACACATCAGTAGTTTGGGGCACCAGGTTATAAATCACAAAATCCAACAGACTGTTTGAACACACAAGCCAGGCTGCCTGTTTTATTCTAAGACTTTCTGCCTCTTGTAACACTGAGTCAATTTGGAAAACAAAAGCTGTAAAAATAGCAAGCTGCCTAAAAGAAATTTGCTTCGCTGAACACCAGCCACTGATTCTCCAGCATAATAAAACTAACTGCCCTCAGCAAATTTCTAAATTTGATATGGTCATGGTGAAACATCCAAGAACAATCTTCAGGCACTTGAACATCACAGAATCACAGAGTACTCAGAGTTGGAGGGGACTGACAAGGATTATCAAGTCCAGCTCCTGGCTCTGCACAGAGCAATCCCAAATATCATACCATGTGTCTGAGATCACTGTCCAAACACTCCCTGAACTCTGGCAAGCTTGGTGCCTGCTACACAATCATCCCCTGTACCAAATATGACATGTTTAGATGGAGAAATTAAATAGTCAATGTTTACTCAAAAAACCCAACTAATCACACTGCAGCAGAGATCTTTTCAGAGTTGTATACTAAAACAAGCAGCAGCAACTCAATGCAAGCCTCTTATTTCAAGTCACAGAGCAGCTGTACCAAGCTAGCTACCTCAGTGTGCAAAAATATTGACTGCAGCATGTAAATACTCAATTAACACACTAGAGGGCACTTTCTGAAATCCAGGGAAGCCAAGTTCCACAGAATAAGTTACTGAAATACTCTCCAGGAGGTTCATGGACCACAGCTTACATCTTTTAAAGAAAAGACCACCTTTGGAACATTTAAAGTATGACTCGAGTGACTGCAGCTTAATCCCCACAGGATTTTGCAAACCTTGCACCATTGTTTTTATGAGTAATACCACAGTTGTGACCAGTGCTAACTGTATTGCAAATCATGTAAAGCATGTGCACTTCCACACCTAAACCCACAACAGTAAACATGCATCACCTTAGAGAAAGTAATTGACTAAGTACTCCTCTCAGTTAATGCTTCTGCATTCATGTGATGCTTACCATGTCTTCATCAGTCTCCAGAGTAATTTTGAAGATGTCTCCCTGCTCTGTCTGGGCCAGGAAGAAGAACATGGACTTGGTCTTATGAGTAGCAGAGCAGACAAAAATCATACCCCTCTCTGGGTCATCCAAGTCATTCTGTCAGGAAAGACAGTGGAGGACATTGGTGGAATTACCTTACAAGCACAGAGGCGATTTCACTAACTGAAGTATTTCCATTCCACATGTGCCTTAAGAGCTCACAGAATGTAAGAAGACTTTTAACATAAAGCACATCCCTTCGTTACACCTGTAGCCACCCTTGGTACGTCTCTGCCCCAGAAGGAAATACGGCTGTAGGACACTGTACCTTAGCATCATCCCTCACCTGTTTTATTCTCCTCTCCAGGCAACTCTCACATATGAAAGCCAAAAACACATGAAAGGGCTGTAAACCACACAGCTGGTTTTGAGCACCTTGGCAGGTGTCCAAAGCACAGCCAAAGCCTGTAATTCCCAATACCAAAGAGAGAGGAAGCAGCCTTAGATGCAACAGAGCAGCTGTTGAATTCACCTGCATCTACAATTGCCACTGTTCACCATGTCAAGTAATCCTATCTTGCACTGACAGTGCTGCCTGATCAGAGTCTTCGGAGTATCTCCAGTATAAATCTCAGAGAAGAGACATGAACCACACTCATCACTTCAGGCTATGCCTACCTCTGTCCTCCCTCTGATAACACACAGCCACTGAAGTAGATAAGCCAACATGTTTTTAACTCCTTTTTTCGTATTTTAAAACCTTCCTGATGCCCTTAACCTTGAAAGGCAAATTCCAAGCATTCATAATCTTAAAAATTTCTCACCCGTCTCCTGGGAATTGGGCATCTGATATCAGGCTGGTCACCAAAGTTCTTGTAAGTAATATAGTTTTCAGAACAGATCAGCACCCCACTGGGGCCATCAGAACCACCAGGAACTGAAAGAAAATTATTAAGAGAAAAGCCTTTACCACAGATCTGACTCACTGCCTGCAGAACATTTGGTTTTCTTTAAAGCAAATGGTTTTCTCCATCACCCTGCATATATGAATCTGCTCTTATTGAAAAGACAAAGGATGGAGTACAGCTGCCTGTGTCACCATGAGAACAGGGCAGATGGAACCAGTGGAACTGGAAGGACGCAGCTTCTGACAAATGGCTTAAGTTTTATCCTTCCTGGCTTATTCTTGTCTAGAAAGTCATGACACATCCAAAATACTACACTAGCAACTTGTCAGTTAAACACAACCCTTGGGTTTCTGGCATGTTGGCTTGTAGAAAAATCCATCAGAGAGATGAACATCTTTAGTTAACAGAAGTATTTCTAAAACCATACTCTGTGATCTCATGTAACAAAAGATAGCATTGATCAGACTCAAAACAGTATTTGGTGTGTGTCTGACAGCTCCCTACAGGAAATGCAACGTGGCAAGTATACAAAGATGCTCTCCTAGCTCAGCATCTTTTGTGCTTGGAGGGGAACTTGCAGCAGTTTCCCTGGTTGAAGGTGTTATATTGGCTTTGTATCCAACCCCTCAAAATGGGCTTTTAGCCCATGTATTCATCTATTGCCTTTAGCTGATAGAATCCCATTTCAAGAGAGTACAAAAGTGAGTACACATTAACTAAAACTAAGTCCTTTTGCACTGCAACCAGCTAATTTCAGGAGCACTCTCAAACTGTAGTTGCTTCCATGAATACTTGTGTATTTCCATGTGTGAACCACCCCTCATTACCTGACTGCAAGGTCAATTAATTAATTTATACTAATGGCTCAGACTACAATTGAAACAACTCCTAAGATGTAAAGAGTACTGACCATGTTTTCCTGCGAAATGGGAACCAAGTAGACCCATGCAAAAACAACTCTGTGGGAGGTACCTGTTATGAGGAAGTTGCCATGCTCTTCCAGGGGCTCACTGTATTTCCTGACAACATGGTTCAAACCCAAGTCCAGTTCATAAAACGTCAGTGTCTGTTGTGTGTTGGCTGCAGCTTCACCTGTTGGATCATTGTCTGCTTCCTAGAACAGAACACATGGAGGTGTCTTTGAAAAACAAGTATTAAAAGGAGAAGCAAAGCTGATGCATTGGGAAACAGTTTTGAGTAACAACTGAATGGAGGTCAAAAGACTTGCTAGAAGCTGCACAAGAGAAGTTCAGATGAAGAAAACAGGCATATTTTCAGTTGAAAAGCAAAAAGAATCACCAAGACAGAAGAGACTTGCCCATTCTGGCTGAAGGCAAGACAAAAAGCCAATAAACTTGTGAAAAATGAAAACTGTCTCAGAGAGCAGAAGCAGCCAATGTTCCCCAATGACAGATGAAGAACAGAACAGGAACAACAAAGGTCGAAAGACAGCAAAGGAAGATGAAGTTCTTCTCACCTCATAATCCATTTCCAGACATGCAAACATTGGGTTTTCAAACCCCACATCGACTCCCACCACATGGTAGACCAAAGTATTGGCCTTGTGGGCTTCCAGTGGAGAGGAAATGGTGAGTCGAGCAGCAGCATCTCTGTTCAGGATATACACCAGCTTCTGCTTCTCAATGGCACCTGCAAGAAAGGACAACAGCATGTTAAGCTCATCACTTGAAAATCAAATCTGACCATACCTGCAGCCCAAAATCGAGTTGTAACTTGGTAAAGGAATTTTGTAATGCTTGGTCAGCATTACTTCAGCTGAAGGTCACGACTGGTGTTTATCTCTGTGCCACCAACTAACCTGGAATGACTAATTTTAAATCTTTCAGACTGCAAGCACAAAATGACAACTTCAGCCCTTTAAAGCCAAATCCTGACCCTTTGAGCTACATTCATCTGGCCCAATATTCCATCTACAATGGCTTGAGGCAGATCAACTCACTCCTCTTACTACACAAGAGATGACAGACCACAAGGAAGAAAAGAGAAACGGAAAGAAGCATACAGATGTTCTGCTATTTAAAAGCCAGTTGGTATGACAACTCTTCCACAGAAATATTTTAACTAAGAAAATGTATCCTTGCCTGATGCACAGCACCCACAACATAAAAACCACCACCACTCAAATATCAATATGAATGGCACAACTGTGACTGTGCTACTTTCTTACCCAGGAAAACCAAACATGTTAGAAAAGAAACAATATTATCGATTGATATTCCCAGTACTAAGACATACTGATAAACTACCATCACCACTGCAGAGCCACCTTCAGCAAACAGAGAAAGTTCCATACACCTCAAGCTAAATCTCACAAAAAAAAAAAAACCTCTCCAGTGTCTTTTTGCCTGTGAAGCCTGATCAGAAATGCATCTGGCTGTCTCCATGAGACATCTCAGAGAATAGACATGAACTTAAAACATCATTTCAGGCCATTGGAACTAACTGGCTACACTGTAGCACTGCAATCCCATCCTCTCTCCCACACATCACACTTCTGGGCTCTGCGCACTGCTAAGCAAACTGGTCTCTTTCCAACTCGTTTTGGTTGAGCATTCCAATTTATTTGTACAATTCCGCCAGCATCAAGAAACAATTCTGAATGTCTGTGTTGTCCCTGACACAACTCACAGCCTAAAACACTGCCTGAGAAAAAAATCCAATTATAACTGGCAGAAACTTGCTCCAAAATAAATATCCACAAGACAGAGGATGAAAATAATAAGGAGAACACAAGCTGACAGAGAGACTTACTGATCATGACAGCGCGGCCCTTGGGGTCCACAGCCAAGTACTGGCCAGGAACGATTCTGCGACATCCGCTCTTGCCAAAGGTCTCCTGATGGATCTTCTCAAACACGTTCTTGGAGGGCTGGTACTCCAGAATGACGATGCGCCCCGAATCGCTGCCCACCACAATGTAGTCTTTGGTCCCCCCTGTCAGCCTAAAGGCCATGAGGGACCGGATGACTCCAAACACTTCTACGGTCAGCAGAGTGTGAACCTTCCCTGTGTTGGGATCAGGGCGGAGTAACTCCAAGATCTTGCCCCGGGAAACAACAATTTCTTGTTGTTTGGTTCCTGAAGAACCCAAAACACGAGCACAAGTCAGCAACAACAGAGCACAACACATAACTTCAACAAGTACTACAAGGGAATAAGGGGGAAACTTCCAAATGCCAATTTCAGGATTACCATGGTGGCATTCAAAGAAACGTATTCACCACATTAGGTACAACCATCGTTTGAACATCTTTTAACACCTCAGAAAATTGGTCAGAATACCAAACTAAACATATAAATTAGATTATTAAATAATGAAGCCAAACTTCTCTCAATCTTTCCACAAGCTACTACAGCTCTAGTAACACCCAAAAGCTAATGATAATGCACCAACAAAAAAAACCCAAAGGTACCAAAGCAAACTGTAAAACATATCTTTTTTCTTGTATAAAAAACCCTCAAGCCAAGACAGGCAAGAAGGAGAACGTTACCTGAGAAATTGCCATGGATAGCAAAGCTAATGCCTGTGGCACGCTGCAATGTTAGGTTGTACAGAAACATGTTGGCAACGGATTTGCTTCAGCTTATTGTAGCTCTGATAATTCTGCAACAAGTAACACAAAATAATAAACTTCTCAAAAGCAAAGCCTTTCATCCAGCAGAGAGAACCGCTGCCCTCCCACGTGTGCACGGATCACTTTACGCCAGGAGCCCGAATGCCACCTCACTATTTGGTATCTATTAGCGCAACGAGGCAAAAGATTCTCCCAAGGTGTCCCGGCTGCCAAGCGCCAGCTGAACTCCTTATTGCCGGCCGGCTGAGCAGGACTCCCAGTAATTACTGCTAGTTAGCCACGGACCAAACACAATTAGGGAAGCCCTCCGGGATCCCCGCGCCGTTACACGTCCCTGACGCCGCCGTTTCATTGAACGCGAGTGCAGCTACCCGCAGCTGCTCTGGGCCGCCTCCTCTCCCCGAGGCTGAGGCGGGATGGAACCTCAGCACCAACCGGCCGCCCCGGGCCCGGGAAACCGGCCCTCAGCTTTGCCGAGGCCGCGGCAGGGCACGGAGACAGCACCTCCCCGCGCTCTGCGAACGCTCACCCCGGGAACCGGCCACGGGTCACTGCCCGGCCCGGCCGCCCTCACCCGGCCCAGGTCCCGAGGGGTCCGCGACGCTCTCTCTCCACAAACCAGCGGCCCGTCCTGCGCGTCCCTGGCACGGAGCCGCCACCGGCAGGACAGAGCTGCGCTGACCGTGCGGATGGCGGCGGATGCTGCTCCGGCCTAGAGAGGCGCGCCGCCGGCCCCCTCCGCCATCAGTGCCGCGCCTGCGCGCTGCCCTCCCGCGCCTTCTGCACGGGGCTTTCTGCGTGTCCGGCGCGCGCTCGAGCCCTGTGGCGGGGGAGGTTGCCCTTTGCGATGCCTGACTAATTGCGGCGCTACGGCAGCTGCTCCCTGCATCAAGACCCCCCCCAAGAAAACCCTGAGCTGCATTCTAGCATAGACATCTGGAGGGGCGTTAGCTCCTCTCGCTGCCGGGGAGAGCCGAGCGGTGCCAAGGCTCGGGCACCGCCTTCGACGGGCCCGACGGGCCTCGCGGCCGTATCGATCGCGTCAGCTGCGTCCCAAGATGGCGGCGGCCACGGCGCCGGGACCGAAGGCGCCTCCAGGGGACAGTGGCGGCCCCGCCGCCTCCGCCCTGTCCATGGAGCGGATCCAGTCGCTGACCGATTTGGCGGACCTGGAGGCCGCCTACAGCCGGCTTTGTGACGAGGAGGTGTGTGGGGCCGGGCACGGGAGGCGGCGGGCCCCTTAAAGCGGACGCCTCGCTGTCACTGTGCTCCTCATTGCTGGATACTCTCTAGAGGTGTTTAATACGGACTTAGCCGCCCCTGGGGCCCGGCCGGGGGTCGGTGTCGCCTCTGCGGATCCCTGAATCGCGAGCAGCCTGGAGATTCTGGGATCTCGTGCACTGGAAGCCCGGCCAGGGGAGGAGTTTGTGGATTAAATGATTTAGGAGTGGTGTGATGAGGATTTCAAAACCGATGCTTTCAAATGGCAAAACCGTAAAGATTTAGAGGATTAAAGAAAGCTTAGAAAGGATTTATTTGTCATATGAGTTCTTGGAAGCATTAATGCCTTGTCTTTGGCTTGAATCTAGGGTCTGTAATAAATTGCTAGCCTGGAGGAGAGCTGAAGTCACACAACACCTCCTTCATCCTTTTTTTTAATTTTTTTTTTTTTTTTCAGAAAGTCGTGCAGGAAGAGCTGGATGCCCTCCTGGAGCAGCAAAGCACTATAGAGAATAAGATGGTTGCTCTTCATCGCATGGGGTTAGTGTTCCAATCCCCTCCTTCCTTCTTGCTGCATGACCCAGATAGTCCTTCCAGTGTTGTAGGGGAAGCACACCCATTCTCAGAAAATGTCAGACTTTAAATCGGTTTGTGCTTGAGAACACCAGCTGGATCCTTATCCCCAGGTGCCCAGCTCTCCTCAGCAGCACTGAGAGCTGTGTCCTCACCCAGACCAACCCATTTTGGTGTAGGCTAAGCAGCCTTTTTGAAAGTGTCATCTCAGAGGTTGCCAGGTTTCAGCATCAATTGTTAGATTGTCTTGTGCCAGGCTGTCTGCAGGTGTGAACAAATGTGCCTCTTCAGGGTGACCTTGTGTAGACAGGCTGGAAAGTCATCCTCAATGGCCTTGTGTCTGGTAGAAGTTCAGAGGAAAAGTTTACAGTTTGCACCTCCACTTCAGCAGTGGAGAATGTCATAAGGGCCCAGTGGCTTCTTCATGCCCTGTGTGGTAGCAAGGCACAGTTGGTCTGTGCAGCCTCTTCCAAAGCAATCAGTCTGTTCCTTTCTCCTGCTTTGCTCCCAGAGGAAGGGAATGAAATGAGTGAGGGTATTGTGACAAGGCCAGCTGTATTTGGAGGAAGAGCCATCCTCTTTGCACACCATCCAGCTGGTTAGTGTGTGCATCTCACGCTCAGTTCCCGTGTGTTCCCAGCCCTAACCTGCAGCTGATTGAGGGGGATGCCCAGCAACTGGCAGGGATGATCACCTTCACCTGCAACCTGGCTGAGAACGTCAGCAGCAAAGTCCGTCAGCTCGACCTTGCCAAGGTAACTGGGCTGATGGGGGCTGGAATTTGTCACCTCCAAGCTGTGTTCTGTGCCCACAGCACGACAGATGTGCCCTGCCTTTGGTGGGCAGGTGGGCTAGAAACTGTTACGTTCTTTATTTTGGCTGTGTCTTTCTGGGCTCCTGGATATCGCAGGATATAAGACTGGTGGACTCACAGAATGGTTTGTGCTGGAAGGGACCTCAAAGCTCATCTCACTACCAACTCTTCTGCTGTTGACATGGACCCCTTTCACTAGACCTGTGAAAGGTTGCTCAGAGCCCCATCCAGCCTGGCCTTGAACACTTCCAGGGATGCTCCTCCATATAGCAGCTGGATCTCCAGCATCCCCTCCTGTCCATGCAGCTCCTGGTAGAATGCCCTGAAAAGGGTGACCGGCAATCTTGTCAGCTATACAGTGCTGAGGACAGTGAGATGGCCAATGTCAGCCAAGCCAGGGCAGGAATCTGGGCTGTTCTATTCCTTGTCTGGGGACAGGCTGAGGGGTGTCAATGCCAGCATTCAGCACAACTGCTCAGATCAAACAGATAATGTGTGGCCTTGTCTCTGGTCTCTGCCTGTTTGTTACAGAGGACTGTGGCCTCCAACTTCAGCCTCAGTTTTGACAAATGCTGTTCATCCTGCAGAGCAACTGGTCTTAGCATTTTTTAAGTAGTGTTGGATGTGGTAGTTTTGTTGTGTAGAGAAGTATTACTTCAGTCTGTTTCTTTTTTTCCCTCACACTGTTTTCTCACAATTCCCTTCCCCTGGTCCATCCTGCAGCTGGAAGCATTACTGGTTGCCTTTCTTGCAGAACCGACTCTATCAGGCCATTCAGAGAGCTGATGACATCCTTGACCTGAAGTTCTGCATGGATGGAGTTCAGACAGCCCTGAGAAATGAAGACTATGAACAAGCAGCAGCTCATATCCATCGCTATCTGTCTCTGGACAAGTCAGTGATTGAGCTCAGTCGTCAGGGCAAGGAAGGTAAGCACTGTTTATGAGGAGATGCTGATGAGTCACCTTTGCAATGGATGACTAGAGGCTGCTCATAGATTGCCTCAGCCCAACACATAAAGCAGAAGATCTAATGCTGGCCAGGGATCATAGTATTTTATAGACTGACTTGGGGTGAACTTTTTTGATGTGTTATTACACCAGAATTATCATTAACTGAAAAGTAAGTTCCTGGCATACAGCTCTAATAGTATTTCAGGTGCTAACTAAGCAAAGGACAAAATGTCCAGGCCAGAAGAAGTGAGGGAGAGGGCTCTGCCAAGGAGAATTGTCCTCATGTTATGGTGTGCTACCAAACAGAGGACTGGAAATGAGGGAGTAAATTGCTAGATTCCTAAAAGGAAAATCCCAGTGGATGTGTTGTCATCCTCCATGCAAAATCACAACGTTACGTCATGCACCATCCTGTCTGTCTGTGCCTGTAGAGGAATTCCAGTGTGTCTCCTGCCTTCTCAGCTTGGGGCTGCACAGTGCTGGTCTCTCTCCTGGGAAAAAAAAAGGAGCCCTTTGATTCAGTGCTAACATTGTGCTGTCACTTTTCCCTTTCTTTTCTGTCCTTTTGACCAGGGGGAATAATTGATGCCAACCTGAAGCTCCTGCAGGAAGCAGAGCAACGTCTGAAGACAATTGTTACGGAGAAATTTGACACAGCTATGAAGCAGGGAGACCTGCCCCAGGTGGAACGATTCTTCAAGATCTTTCCTCTGCTAGGCTTACATGAAGAGGGGCTGAGCAAGTTCTCTGAGTACCTCTGCAAGCAGGTAACAGGCTCTGTGATACCCAGGGGAAAGCAAAACCCAGTCTCTGTCAACAGATGTTGTGGAAGGCAATTTTGGTGGTGGCTTGTTAACCTTAAAAAATAGCACTGGCCTTAGTTCATATCTCTCCCTGCATATCTCTCCCTGGGCTTTCTGGCGTCTGAATACAGATCCAGGGGCTGCCTGACTTCTGTGTCTTGCTCTCTGCATTTGCTTAAAAATCATCCAATGAGTCTGAAAGAGAAGAACAAGTTTCTGCCTTTCCTTGAGCTTTCCACAAAAGAGGAAAGGAGGAACAACAGCAATAAGTTTTGCATTGGGAAAGACAATGAAAGCTCTCTAAGACAAGGACAAAGGACCTGTGGGATGAAGAATACCTTTGGGTGTTCAGCTGACTGGTCTTGTTTTCATGCAGGTGGCCAACAAAGCAGAAGAGAACCTGCAGCTGGTGATGGGGACAGACATGAGTGACCGTCGAGCTGCTGTCATCTTTGCAGACACACTGACACTCCTCTTTGAAGGTAATCTGCCTTTCCTGTTTCATGATTGATTGCAAATAGTCCATGATGAGGCTGTCCATCAATTTAAATGCTTTTAGTTTTAGCTCACAAATGCCTCATTCGCCTTTGAGCTACAGGTATTTCACACTCCAGGGCCAGGGACACAACTAGCAGGATTTGTTTTAACCAGGAGAGGGCATCACAGTAAGCAAATTTAAGCAAGCACAGTAAGTAAGCTATGTACATCTTGTACAGGCACGAAGTGGATTTGCAAAGGATTTGTTGGCTTCCTCCAGGAATCAGACTCTTCCTGTTCTCTGCATCCTCAAAAAAACTGGGTATTCCATGGAGGTTTCTTCAGACTTGCAGCTCTCCAGACAAACAAATTGGATCCCTTAGGGATGAGCAGCTGTCTGTGCCTCCAGGCCTAGCTCTTCAAGAAGCACCATGGGAGATTGAAAGCAGAGAAGGAAGGGAGAGAAGGGAATAAGAATGCTCTGTGGGAATGTTGTCAAAGACAGTAATTGAGATCCTGTGGTGATTAACCACCTTCTCCATGAAATCTGCTCTAGTTCCAGGCTGCATCCCTGCCAAGTTACTCTCCCAGCCTGGCACCAGTAGAGCTTTCTTGGCAGTAGTGTCAAAAGAGGGGGAGTGTTGCTAACTTTTGGAGTAGAGCGTTTGTGAGAAGAAAGCAATATTGTAGAGATACTTCCTTGGAGATGAGCTTTTCCTCCAAGGAGTTCTTGCCTTTGCTAATGCTTGCTCTCTGCAGTAAGTGTGTGCTCAAGAGCCATCCCTAGGCTGATTTTTCCCAGTAACCTTGCAGGTGCTGAAAGCTAGGACTGGGTTTGGTTGGTAGTTCTGCCCCCTGCCAGATTTAGCTTGTGTGGCTTTGTCCTGGGGAAGCTTCATGCTTTGTATCTTGCTGGGCTGAAGGGCAGCTGGCACACAGGGCACGGCAGGAGTTCTCTTTAGGGACAGAGAGATGGCTTCTGCTCCAGATTTGTATTCTATCTGTGGACTAAATAATCCTTTTTTAGGTCTGGTCTGTGGACCTGTGTAGCTCTCCTATGCTCTGGGAGCTGCTAGTTGAGTCTCTTTCCTCTGTCCACAGGGATTGCTCGCATTGTGGAGACCCACCAGCCCATCGTGGAGACCTACTACGGGCCAGGGAGGCTCTACACCCTCATCAAGCACCTGCAGGTGGAGTGTGACCGGCAGGTGGAGAAGGTGGTGGACAAGTTCATCAAGGAGAGGGACTACCATAGGCAGGTAAGAGCAGTAGGAGGCTGCCTGATGCAGCCAACTGTGCCCTCCATCCAGTTCTGTGAGGCTCCCTCTGCCATAGAGGCCGCAGAGTTTGACCTTATGTATTGAGAGAAACCTTGCCTTACTCCTTATTTACCCTGATAACTGAAGGGGTTCAGCTTGTAGCTGTGCTTTCTGATGCAGAGAAGGATTCATTTGGAAAATGGTAAATGCACCCTGGGCACTCTTTGCTCTGCAGGTCTGTAGGGTGCTTTCAATACACCTTCCCCAGTGTCGTGTTTCTGCTTAGATACAGGACTGTTGTTAATGTCTCATGGTCACATATCTTGGTGCCTCTGGTCAAGTCCCATTCCACCACCCTTCCTGGCAGGATGAGCTCTGCCTTGGAGAAGGAGAAACTGAACTTACGTGGTTCCCTTCTCTGGCAGTGCTTCCTGCTAAGCACTCCTATCACCCCCAGTGAGTAAACACTTCCTTAGGTGATATCACAAGTGTCTGGTAACTCCAAGTCATCAGCAAAGACTCCCTTTCTTTTGTGATTGCAGTTCCAGCAAGTCCAGAATAGCATGATGAGAAGTTCTTCTGCAGAAAAGATTGAACCAAGGTACAAAGAAAATACTTTTATGCTCTCTAACCTTTCACTCTTGAGTGGTTATTAACACTACTTAGCATTTACATAACTCTCACTCTCTTCCAGAAGCTTTGTGAGTATTAATTCATAAAAGCCAATTGTTAAGTGCCCTTCACTGCCCTTCTACAAAGAAAGCTTCTGTAGTGGGGCTTTTTTTTTTTGCTTAGTCATTAATTCTAAGCCTTGGCTCTAAGCATTCCTGGAGGGTTGTCGATATCACTGCACATGAAAGACTGATATTTTAACTCCCTGTGCCCACTACCTTTTCATGACCAGAGTACAGTCCTTGGAGCCCACAAAACAGGCCAGCTCCCTGGACAGATAATTTGTGACAGAATCAGGAATAAATCTTTGAGTCTTACTTAATCTGTACTGCTGCTGCAGCAGCTCTATACCATCAATTTCTTGACAGTGAACTGCAGTGCTCTCAATCTCCTTCTTTTTCTTCCTATTGTAAATATTTACATAACCCTTAAGCAAGGCCATTTGAAAGTGTACCCAGCCCTTCTGGGACTACCTGTCTTACAAACATGCCTTGAAAGAAAACTTAGGTTCCTTAAGGAAGATCTGTCTGTGAGCCTGCATAATTAATATTTCAGCAGTAATATCCACTTACTGTTTGCTCTGAGTAACTCTGCATGCATCCCAGTTTTCTAATTTTTTTCTTTTTCATCTGTAAAATAAAGGTGATGTTTCCTTCTCTCATTTGTGCACCATAAGGCTTCAAGCAGGATTTGTAAAATTCTTGTGTGCACACTGATGAAAAAGCTGTTGTGTCAGTCTTTCTTTTCTTTCATAGTCATCTCTGATCTGAACACTGTGTTCTGCCTTGTAACATGCTTTTTTTGTCTCACATTTCCTGAGCTGCTGAGCTTAAACAGACTCTTCATCATCTGCAGAGAAACACAGGAATCTCTGCACAAAAACACATGTGTGGAGATGGCAGGGCCCAGGCATTTCTAACACTGGCAACATAGGGCTCATGGAATTGTAGCAAAACTGAGGTAGAGAAGGACTGATGAAGATCTCTAATCAAACCTCCCACTCAAAACAGGGCTTATTTTGAAGTTACATCAGGTTCCTTTGAGTCTTGCCCTCCTCACCACTGTGATTTCACTGTGGATGTCCCCACATCTATGAGGAAAAAGAGGGGGAGTGTTGCTAAATCCTGGAGTAGAGTTTGTGAGAAAAAAAGCAATATTGTAGAAATACCTCCTTGGAGATGGTTTTGGGGTATATTTTGATTGTGTACATGCATGCTTTGCACATACCAGTTACTCTGCTAAGCTTTGCCACTCAACAGCACAGATGGAAAGGAGCGGTACTGATTTCATAGTAAGGGAACAGAGAACACACTACTTAACTGAATTGAATTAGTGCCTCTCCTTTTGTAGTCTTGCTGTCTTGATTCTTGCTATTTCTTCCAGGGAGCTTGACCCTATTTTAACAGAAGTCACTCTGATGAATGCACGCAGTGAGCTCTACTTGAGGTTCATCAAGAGACGAATAATAGCTGATTTCGAGGTGGGAGATGCCATGGCCTCAGAAGACGTAAAGCAAGGTAACACCTTGAGTATCAATACTCACAGGCTCTGCTCATCAAAGCCAGAAATTGAAATATACCTGAGTTAGTGGCAGAGCAGAGTGACACAAAGACACTTTGGGAGCACTCTGTGGAAGACGATTATGTAGCCTAGACTTTCTGAACCTGTTTTCAGCACTGGTTGTTCCGTCTAACAGGGAAACCAACATAAAGAATGATTGTATAGTATAGCAAAATAAAGTCCTCAAAGAGAGGAAGAGCCATTTGGTCACTGCAGACACAAATCCTGAAGGTGGAGGCCATGAAAAAGTGCGCTCAAGCTTTTGGTACTCTGTAGAGCTCTGGAAATCACTTTTGTCACCTGCAAAATCCAGCTCAGCAATTTCAGCTCCACAGTTGAGCTTGTGATTTTTTCTAGGCTGAGCTTGGCAAGTGTGTGTCTGTTGGGTCCCACAAGACAGGCAGCAAGTGGACTTGGTGGAGCTGCCTCCTGGCTCTGGATTCTTGCTGATGGGTCTCTCTTGTGTTCCACAGAGAATCAAAAATACCTGGACAAGCTCCTCAACAACTGTCTGCTGAGCTGCACCATGCAAGAGCTCATTGGCTACTACATCACCATGGAGGAATACTTCATGAGGGAGACTGTCAACAAGGTAGGGGAAAACCTCTTAGATGCTTTTCTCTGTGTGCTCCTCAGTCCTCTGGTGACCATCCCAAGGGAGGGATATATGTACATGGCAAATCTGCAGTTGTTGGCAAAGTATTTTGTTTGCTTTGGCCTTGAAAAACAAGTGCTTGTTTCTGAACTTTGACTTCAGACATACCCCAGGTATCTTCCAGGTCTATGGGCTACTGCAGACTAGTCTGAGTGGTGCCAGCCACACAGGATACAGTTCCACTCAGGGTGAAGTGGGCAGTTTGGTCTCTCAGCACTGCTGGGGCAGCATCACTCAGTGAGCTCAGGGTACTGAGACAGATTTCTTTGCAGGCTGTTGCCATGGACAGCTATGAGAAGGGTCAGCTCACCTCCAGCATGGTGGATGATGTGTTTTATATAGTGAAGAAGTGCATTGGGCGTGCTCTGTCCAGCTCCAGCATAGACTGTCTCTGTGCTATGATCAACCACTCCACCACTGAGCTGGAGTCTGACTTCAGGTAATGAAAGTACACCAGGTTCATTGTAATATGCCTCCAGCTCATGTTCTGCCAAAAGTGGTTGCTGTCAGATGCTCTTCCTTGTGCTCTGTGCCTTTGAACCTCTGGCTTGTCATCTCCATGGAAGATGCTCATAGGAAGCAGTGACAGGTGTGGGAAGCTGGATCTGGGCATCTTTTCTCACAGTAGGGGTGATCCACCTGTAGGACAAACAGAAAAAAGAACCTCATGGCCCAAAATCCCTATGAGATGGAGCTGCCTTGTAGCATTGGGGTCCTACCCTGCTTGACAGTACATGATCACCCCTAGTTGTTCTCTGCGTTACTTAATGAATGAAACTTGGGCTGAGACTGTAGAAATAGTCCTGCTATTTTTCATTCCATTGTGGGAGTGAGGAACTGTGTATGAAGACAGCAGGCAGCTGCAGGCAGGATATTTAGGAAAGCTCAGAAACTGGGTGGCTGTGTTTTTCTTTCAGCATTCAGATGCTGTCAGGAGATATTTGCCAGCCTTTTTTCCCCCTTTGAAGTTCCACTACCTTGTTCAGGTCAGATCTCAGACAGAATGCTGTCCCCAGGCACAGAGTATATTTTTTTTGATGCTTGCTCTAAACCCTGATGTGTTCTTCTTGCCTATAGGGAGGTTCTGTACAACAAGCTGAAGCAGGGCTTCCCAGCCACGACCTTCCAGGACTTCCAGAGAGGGGTGACCAGTGCTGTGAACATCATGCACAGCAGCTTGCAGCAGGGCAAGTTCGACACCAAAGGCATTGAAAGCACCGATGAGGCCAAGCAGTCCTTTCTGGTGGGTTTGGTGGCTGTCCTGCTGTAGAGTGAGTTGGGGTGGGGAGAAAGATGATGGGGAACTCTTGGGAACAGGACTGGTGGATTGTTATGTTCAGAGAATCTGAAAACCTGTTCAGGTGTGGTGGGTGGCCTGTCTTTGGATGTCTGGTAGATGCTTCTGCCTCACCTCGTGTTTGTAGAGCTTCCACACCAGGCCTATACAACTGTGATCCTGTGAGTGCCTCTTGGGCTACTGTGATGACAATTCCTTCCAGGCTGGGAAAGAATCTGTGCTCTTTTGAGGTGTTCACAGGCTCTGCACAGAGGTAGTAGGGGAACACCTTATCCACACCTTCCTCCAGTTAGAAAGCTCAGCTCCTTCACTTACCAGATTGAGGAGTTTTCATTAGAGCAGAGTTGTGTGCTCTGTTTGGTCTGCAAGATCCTCCTGTTGCCTTCTAATAGCAGAACTACAGCTCTCCGCTTGCTTGAACAGGCACAGGGAGCATTCCAGACCCCTTGGAGAGTGTCTGAAGTGAACTTGTCACTCTTGTCTTCTGCAGTGTAACAACACATCCTTCCCCGTGCTGGGATGCTGTGTAGACTTTGCATTGTAGAAAAGGCCTAACTGGGAGAACATCTCTGGCTCTGCTCTCTCCAGGTGTGAGCAGACCTGTGGGCAGAGACTGAGAGCACTGGAGAGGGGCTGGCTCACCATGATTCATCTCCCTCTAAGTTGTTGTGAACAGCCAGTGCTGAAGAGGTTCCATGGAACTTTCACTGTATGAGGAGAGAAGGCAAAAAAGGGAGCAGGAGGGACGGAACTCCTTCATCTCATAGAATTGTTACAGGTTTCTGCATTTCTGAAGCAAAGGGCTTAAAATGTCAGTTCTTCCACTGAATTTCCTCATTCACCTGTCACCTTGCCTCGTTTCCCTGTTTGCACAAACCCCAGCCTTATACTGCCATTTAGTTCAGCTTCAGCAGGTAGAGAACAGTCTGTTCAGTGGAGAACAGATACTTATCTGGCAGGAGGGCTGCTGATTCCTCCTGCCCGTGCCTCGCTGTCTCCCCTGCTGCTCTGGACACAGTGTATAAAACATCACCCTCAGCCACTCCTGCTCCGTTCTTCATGACACTTACAGAAAGTTGGGGGTACATTATGGCTTCCCTCCGTCACCAACAGGTGGGGCTTCACTGCAACATCATGAACAGGATGATGATGATGAAAAACAGTAAACTGTCTTGAACTCTGCATAGCTGGGGGTTCAGCACATGTGCTCAGTTGCTGGAGTTTAGCTTCATGCAGCTCGGTGAATCTGCAGTGCTTTGATCTCACAGTAGCAACTCTGTCCCTTAACCACTTGCATTTCAGTCCATACTGTTAGCAGGGCATGGATTAAATCTGTGAATTTGGTGATGAGGTGCTGGGAAATTCCATTTAATCCAACTTGGGTTTGTTTGGGTTTTTTTTCAGGTGACCTTAAACAATGTGGAAGTCTGCAGTGAAAACATCATGACCCTAAAGAAGACTTTGGAGGTGCAGTCTGTATTTTTTACTAGTTTTTTCCTAAATCAAATTTGTAATATCCTCTCTTGGCAGGGGCGGGGGTGAAGTAAACCATCTGGACTTTGATAAGCCCGAGTTCCTTAGGTCTTTGCCCTCCAGCCTCAGGGAAGCAATTTTGAGCTGGCAGAGCAATTTCCGGCTGATAGTAGCAGCCAGAAATACCAGTTCCTGCAGCCTGACTAACCTGGTGCAGGAATAACACGTGCATCATGGAGAGTCTGCAGTTCTCTGGTGCTGGGCTAGACAGCCCCTCGCTTCTTTTTTGCTGCCCTTTCTCCCTGCAGCTGGAGCCAACAGCCTCTGCCTTTGCAGGAGCAAGAGTTGGGCTCCTGTCCTAGCTCACACACTGGTGGGCAGCCAGAGCTCAGCAACACAAAGGAATAAAAACTGTCCAGGTTATTAATTTGCAGCTTGCACATGGATCTCTTCCCTGCAGAGTGACTGCAGCAAACTGCTTAGCCAAGGATTCGGGGGTGAGCAAGCACAGGCCAAGATTGAGAGCTGCCTCTCAGACATGGCTGCTGTCTCCAACAAATTCCGTGACCTGCTGCAGGTGGGTGTCTCTCCAAATTACTGCTGGCTTCCAATACTGGCTGCTGGTATCGTCAGGGAGAGCTCAGCCCAGGGCCAGGCCATGTCTGACTCCAGGAGTGCTGGGTAGGGTGCAGGAGAGAGCAAATCAGTCAGCTTTGAGGCATGGAAACAGCCCCAGCCTGTTTACACAGCCACACCAGCTGGCGGCTGCATAAAAACTCTGGAAGCAGCTGCAGAGACAGAAGGAATGTTGCTTCATTTGTCTTCACTCAGCATGGACTTGCAGTTGGTTCAGCATTTTCAGGAGAAGAAATATTAATAGCATTTCCATCTCCTCCATTCTCCCTCGTGGGACAGCACATTGTCAAGTTGTCCACAGCTTCACTAAGTAATGCTGAAGACAGGCTGTTGGTAGAGAAGAGCTGCTCTTTTCTCAGGTTTCTCCTTCTTTCCCAAATGCAAATATGCCTCAGCATGGAGCAGAAGACTCTGGTTAAACCCAGTCTCTTGTGGCATGGTGGGGCCTGCTGTCCTAAAATTTCACCGTGGTCTTTAGCAGGGGGAGAAGCAGGAAGACCTAGTATCTAGGTCTAATGTGGAAAGGTATCTAGGTACCTAATGTGGAAAGAAACCAAGCAAAGGAGAGTATTTTGAATCAGGTTTGCCTTTTTACTTCACAGAGGAGTCAGGTTATTTTTTGTTTGGCTTTGCAGTTCAGGGCAGGCAGATGCTTTCAGTTCAGCACTGCCAGCAAACCCTCTTGGGGACTGTGGTCAGTATCAAAACCAAAGAGCTCATCAGTAAGGAGTAAAACTCTCCACTCTGACTCTAGTGTGGTTTTAAAAGTGGCTGCAAAGCAGTCCAGAGGCTGAGGAGAAGCTGCTGTGCTGCCTGAGTCATACACACACTGAATTTGCCTCAGAAAAGGACAATTGCCAGCAGGCCCTGCTCAGAAATGCCAGTTTTAGTTAAAAACTTCCATCAAATGCCAGTCAGAATCGGTACTGACATAGTTTCATGCTGAGTGAGCTTTCATGACACCTTGCTGAGCCAAAGAGGGGTGGCTGGCAGGAGAGGGCTTTAAGAGCTCTCATCACAGGGGACAGAACAGCCTTTGCTGACAGCCTGCTGCTCAGGGGAGATGGCATGTGCTGGGGTTATGATTAATTCAGGGAACTAACTGTGGTTACAGCTTTTATCCTCCTTTTAGATTCTCCTACTGAGCTAAGCTGCAGTGGAGGTGGGAAGCATCAGTTGAGTTCAGTCACAGTGCCGTGGCTGGTGCTGAGTGAAAAAACAGTTTGCATTTTCTACCCCATGTGCCTCACTCCTGCCAGGAAATCTGTAGGTGTGTGGGGTGGGGAAGCACAAGCCCTTCAGACCACACTACAAGTCAGCACAACGGCAGCTTCGGGGCCAACATCCTTCCTCCGCTTGTCAGGGTGTCCTCAGAGCCTTCCGGCACCGGAAGAATGTGGGATCTGGGCCTTCTGGGTTCAGTTTCCTGTGCAAGTCTCTGGGTCGGTTTCCCCAGCTGAGAATGGGAAGCAGCATCAAGACAGCCTGTTTGTAAAGGCTTGTGCCTCACTTCCTCTCTTCTTGCTGTCTCCCTCAGGAAGGTCTCAATGAGCTCAACAGCACAGCCATCAAACCCCAGGTGAAGCCATGGATCAACTTATTCCTCTCTGTCTCCCACAACATCGAGGAGGTGAGGCTCAGTGTTCTCTGCTTCCGGTTGTACTTGGGCACTCTCCATCTTCTGATCAGCAGCACAGTCAGAGCAACGACTGTTTCCTTCCCCTCAGTTATCTGCTGTTTCCTTGGCACAGAGCATCAGTAAAGTACCCAGATCTTGCTCTACAGCCGAGCCTGGAAAAGCTCATTTGGCTACAGAGGAGCTTGAAAAAATGGAAGGGATGAAGAGGAACCTCCCTTCCTGTCATCTGGGCTGTTGGCTGTGGTTTACTTCAGGCCACATAAACAACCCTTTCTGCATTTCACTATCAGGAGGAGTTCAGCGACTATGAGGCCAATGATCCCTGGGTCCAGCAGTTCATTGTCAATCTGGAACAGCAGATGACAGAGTTCAAGGTGAGAGAAGGAGGTGGCAGCCTGCCAGGCTTTGGCCAGACCTCCACATGGCATCCTCCAGCTCTTTCATTGCTTGGCAAGCAGAGGTGTCCTCCAGTGCTTTGCAGGGCTCTTAGGGATCCAGTCACCCCCTTCTGCAATACTGAAAGCCTCCTTGCAGGCCCCACATACGTGGACCACTTCTGTGGTGCTCCCCACTTGCCAAGCCTGCAAGTCCTTATTTGTAAGCTCTCCTAGCCTCGGGCTTTGGGGACCTTTGCTCATTTTTTCCTGACAAGAATGACACAGGTTTCTGCTTCCAGGCTGGACTGTCTCCAGTGATTTATGATACTCTCACTGGTCTTATGACCAGTCTCATAGCCATTGAACTGGAGAAAGTGCTGCTCAAATCCACCTTCAGCAGGGTAAGCAAAACACTCCTCTACCACGTAGTCTGTCTTGACTGCAAACCCTCAGTAAAGTATAGGGAAGGCAGATGCAAATATTACCCTCTATCCTGAAATATTACCCTGTAAGAAACTCTGCAACCACAAATGACCAGCTCAGGGACACCTTTACATCAGCACCCACAGGGACAAAGTGGGTTTGGTGATGGGACTGAGAGGAGCTGGCACCAATAAGGGGACTGTGTTTTAAGGTGGGTCTAAACATAAGCCACCTAAACCTGCAATAAATGGTCTAACTGGGACTTGCCTGCTCAGAGACCTGCCCTGTCTCTCTGTGATTTTAATTGGTGTCTTGGCACAACCCCTGGGTCTTCTTGGAGAGTTAATAGATCTCCCTATGCCCACAGCTTGGTGGTCTGCAGTTCGATAAGGAGCTGAGGTCCCTCATAGCCTATCTCACCACAGTCACCACATGGACCATCCGTGACAAGTTTGCCCGTCTTTCCCAAATGGCCACCATCCTCAACCTGGAAAGGGTGAGCTGCACTTGGTCTGCTTCTGCTGGGGGATTGTGCGAACACCAGCTGCGCTGCACGCAGCTTTACTGACTTCATCCAGATGTCACCGCACCTACAGGGTGTGGAGAACCTGGAGAAGTTGCCCCATGACGGATGGTGCTCAAGTTCAAACTTACCTGTGAGGGCAATCTGTGCTGAGTCATCTCCTACAGCTCCCTTCTTTTTGCAGGTGACAGAGATTCTGGATTACTGGGGTCCAAACTCAGGTCCACTCACCTGGCGCCTCACTCCCGCTGAGGTCCGGCAGGTGCTGGCTCTCCGCATCGACTTCCGCAGTGAGGATATCAAGCGGCTGCGCCTGTAGTTGGTCGGTGCTTGGATCAGCACCACGCTGGAGCTAACAGCAGGAAGGTTGCAGTCCTGGAGCCTGCCCAGATCCTGTCCTGGGGCTGGCTGTTTCATGGTGTGGGGATGGGATGATGTCTGCCCTTCTGATCACATTCCTTGGAGCAAAGGGTTTTCCTGGGCCCGGCAAGAAGACCTTCCATCCTTCTGTGGGAGCAGAAACAAGGCACCAGAGGAATCTCTCATGCTGAGAGCGGGATGATGCTATTTCTCAGAACACAGGCCAATGCCTGCTCCTGACTCCTTTGTGCTCTTCTGCCCTGCAGGAAGCCACAGGCCAGGACAGGTGGGGCTAGTGTGGCCCCAAATATGGGTCTGCTGCTGCAGCTCTGTTCCCTCTGTGCCCCCAGTTTAAGGGTCAGCTACTAGAATCACATATGCTGAGCCCTGGCTCTCTCCTGGTGGTGATGGGGACTGTTCTGTGCAAAGGAAAAGGAGTGATTTCCTTGGAAGGTGCCTGGAAAATCACTAGAAAGCCTCTGTAGGAAGTGGGGCTTGTGTCCCTGCTGGCTCTGTACAGCTACTCTGTAAATAAACCTCACTTGGTTGAGCTGCATTGTCCAGTGGTGTTTTCAGCTGTGGGCCTGGAGGGAGCTGGAGAGATGTAGGACAGGAACTCTGCTCTGCTCCAGTTCTCCTCTTCTACTCTGTGCCAGGGCATCCAGAGGATCTTCCTTGTCTTTCCTGGCTGCAGTCCTGCACTGTCTCCCTCAGCCAGGGCCATGGAGGGAGATGACCAGCCCTTGCATGCAGGTTCTGCCACTCCCACCCCTGGAAGTTTTTCCCATGCAATGCTGGGCCTTTGCTATTCTGTGAAGCGGGAGCAGCCCTGCTAGGAACAGAGGGGCACAAACACATGGTGAGAGCAAGCTTTTTTATTCAGACAGACTAGTAAAGTAACTTGCTTTCACAATTCACTATTTCACTGCTGAAACAATGCCTTGGGACAGGAGAGGATCTTGATTCCACATCCAGCTCCATCCCTAGTGCAGGAGCCTTACATGCTTAACAGGCAGCTTGGGTCCCTGCTGCTGGAAGAGCAGGAAGGTTCCTGCTAGATGCAGCATCACAAATGCTTGTTCCCTTTGAAGTACTGTAAAAACTGGAGTGAAACACCACAATCAGGCTGGAGGCCCTAGCAAACTGTCCCTCCACCAAGGCCAACCCAGCAGGGGTAGTTTTGCCTGCCTGCACAACTTGTCTCAGCATCTCCAGGCTCTGGCTTTTGGGACAAAAAGGCTATATGGAGACCTAAGGGCACTTGCTGGAGCTGGCTGAAGAAGCTGCCCTAAAGCAGTGGGGATTTCCTGGCACCTGCTCTGGATATCTGCCAGGAATGGACCACGGTTGAAGACCTTCACAAAGCCCTGTCCCCTCCAGGGTGAGCACCATCCTTCATATCACATCCCACAAGCTCCACAGAGAAACCACCTGTGTCCACTTCAATGCTGTGGATGCTGAAGTTGCCCAGTCCCTGGAATAAGAGTCACAGGTTGGAACAAGAAACAGCAAAGGACCCCTTCTCACGTGCAAGGTCCCAGGGAGGGCATTGGAACAAGCAGCAATCACACCCCGTGTGTGGTGGGGAGAGATGCTCCTCATGCTCTATATAAGGCTGCTGCAAGCTGCCTGCAACAGTGTGGGGCTCACAGCTCACCTCTGTGTTTGCCAGGATCTTGTGCAAAGCCTCTTTCTGCCGAGGGGCTTTGGTTAAGATGTAAAGGAAGCCGCCACCACCAGCCCCAGCCAAGCACTGCCCATGGACGTAGGGCCGGAGAGCGTCCATCATGCGCCCAACGGCCAGCGGCTCACAGCCCGGGGCCATGCACTTCTTCTGCTGCCAGTAGCAGTCCAGGCATTTGCCAAGGAGCAGCAGGTCACCTGCAGAAGAAGGAATATTGCAAGTTACTTGTCTCTGTTTCTCACCGAAAGGGCAGAAACATGCTCAGCCCAAGCTAAATTCTGCCTTCCCATTTCCAGTTCCTCCCAGCTCTCCCAGCCGAGCAGGCAACCCCAGCCCTGTCATGTTGCTATTTTTAATCCTCCACAGGGGGAGGATTTGCTTGCTTTAATGCTCCGGCTTCTCTCTGCAGCAGCCAAATAAACTCACTGCACTGACTAGGCATGGCCCCCAGCCCTGTCACCAATGGCACACTGCTAATCAATCAGATTCAGCATGTCTAACCCCCTCTTCCTCAAAATCTTTGTTCAAGCCTGAATTTTGGGGTACTGCCTGGTGAGGGTGGGCTCAGAGGAGGATTTGAAGCTTCTGCAGCTGCAAAAGCCTGCACCTCCCAGCCATTTTCCCCAGGACAGTTTGTGTTTCTTCAGCTGCTAAAAGGGCAACATGGCCCAGGGAAGGGGGCTCACACCTTGCCTCAAGGCCTGGGCACACTCCTCAGCATTGCTCACCAGCGCGTCAGCATTTTGCACGATGGAAGGCAGCCTGGCATACCAGTTTCTCACCACATCCTGCAAGAGGCCAGAATGTCCCTGTCACTGTCCTCCTGCCTCTGGCAGCACATGGGGAGGTAGTACTGCATCCACGGCCTTTGGGTGCTAGCTCCCTCTGGGGTGGCAAAGCTCTGCACAAGTGAAGGGGATGCCACCAAAGGCCACAGCGAGAGCAGAGGGTAGCCTGTGACACCCAGAGGCACCCAGGTATTACCTGGAGCAGGTTGCGGGCCAGGCGAGTCTTCCCTGTGTACACCAGGAGCAGGTGATCGTTCAGGGTCTGGATAAAACCATCAGAGACCGGGATCTGCTCCACTTCCACCCTGAGTGGCAGCTGGGCCTTCGACCTCCCAATTTTGATGCCAGGAACCAGCCCACCAACCTGGTCCTGCCAACCACCCCCTGCAGGGCAGAGGGGTTGTCAGTTACTGCTGGGACCCCCACCTTGTGGGTCAGCTGCTCCCCCAGGGTCTACCTGTTGTCAGCCTCTGCTCCAGGTGCAGCACAGCATGGATAAGGGACTCAGTGCTGGCAGCCTTCCCTGCTGCCTGGTACAGAGATGCCATCACTGCTCCCGCCAGGATGCTGCTGGTGCCTGCAGGGAGCACAGGGAGGGCCAGGGCAGTGAGGCACTGTTGTGTCTCTAAAGGCTGGGGTGCAGCAAGGTGGATGCCCCACCCTGGTGCTGACAGCAGGAGAGACTCCCAGGCATCAGCGAGGGACTGCCAAGCCCCTTCCCTGCAGACCTACCGAGGCCAGACCCGTGGGGCAGCTTGGACCAGGTGTGCACCTCAAAGCCACCCCCGAAACTCTCCATCAGCTGGACCTGCAAGGGTCTCTGTGAGGGGAACTGCACAACCTGGGTGCAGATAAAGGCAGCTTTGAGCAGGGCTCCTGAAAACGAAAAAGAAGTAAAGCTGATGCCTGCTGTACTACCTGCTCCCTCACCCCATTGTCCCCGAAAAGGGCCATCCTGGCACCGACAGGACATGGCAGGTACAGAGCCAGGCTGGCAGGTGACCCCTCACCTGGTGCATGTGGCTGGCAGTAATCCTGTAAGTGCTCCAGCTCCCGGCACACCAGCTCTGCCACCACCTCATTCCGTGGTGTCCCACTGAGGGTGACAAGGCGCAGCTCCGGCTGGACAATGCGCCGCACCCGGGCGCCAATGGGCCGGCACCCATCCACCAGCACTGCCACATCCACCACAGCCCCACCGTGCTCGTAGGTGATGGGGGGTGTGTCACTCCAGCCCCCTGCCAACACTCATCATCAGCCTCCTGGGGCACCCTTACTCCTTTTCCCCCAGCACCTCAGGGGTGAGACAAGGATCCTCTGACTCAGGGAATGAGCTCACCAGAGAGGTCCAGGCGGGCTGGACACACCACCTGCACCCACTGTCCCAAGGGTGGCAGCTCCACCTGTTCCACGCTGATGAACTGGCATGAGGACATCACTGCCTGCCGGACAAGGATCTGCTCGGCCCCCTCATAATGCCGAGCTGCTCTCACCAGCAGAGCTGGCCTGGGATAAGAGAGAGGCTGAGCCCACTGCCCAATCTCCATGACAGCACCAATGCCTGAAATGGGGCAGCTGCCTCTTGCCAGCTCCAGCCTCACCGGCTCATCCACTTCTGCCGCTCAGCAGCCAGCTCCTGGACACCACCAGCAATGTCCCCGCTCTCCAGACGCCCAAAAGCTGAGGCCCACTCCCTGTTGGCAGCAGGACCACTCCGCAAGCCCCCTTCCCCTTGTGCCATGCAGCCCAGGACCTCAGCAATACAGGCAAGTGCCCGTGCTGCAATACCAGCATCGCTGGCCGTGGAGGCAACTAGAAAATAAAATAAAATAAAAGGAGGCTGTGAAGCACAGCCAGGCTGCACCCCAACCAGCCCATTTCTGCCATAAGCTATTTCTAGGGAAGCAGGACTTGCATGGCTTGCACCCACCCGGGCTTGCTGGACACCCTGCAGGTACACCCTCATGGGGTTCTGCAATGGGGGGGATCACTGAAGGTGGTGGGGAGCACTGAACAGTCCTGATAATGATAGATGCAGCTTGTGAGTCCAGCTCACCCTCATCCAGCGTGCTCAGCACGGCCTCGTGGTAGCCCTCGTGGACAGCACTGCGGGCAAGGGGCAGGAGGCTGCAGTCCTGGCGCCCCAGCAGCACCCGCCGCACCTTGCGCTGGCCCTGCAGGAAGAACAGGGCCTGGCGTGCGCCCAGCTCGGCTTCTGTGTCCAGGCAGGGCAGCAGCTCCTGCCAGGACATACGCCAGGCTGTCCGCCAGCGTGCCAGCTGCTCACTGGCCACCGTGGCCAGGCCCAGCAGCCACAGCACATCCTCCAGCCCCAGCGCCTCACGTGCGTGCAGCACCGGGAAGAGCCGGGCACTGAGCAGGCAGCGGCTCCTCCGCGGCATCTCGGCATCCCAAAGGTCCCCTTCCCTGATGGAGAGGAGAGACCATCAACACTGCCTTGGGGCTCAAGGACACCTTCCATGAGGGGAGCTGGAATGTGGGATGGGTTGGGGTGGTCATGACACCTCCGGGAGCAGGGTCTCTTGTGCCACCCTGACACGTGGCACCTACCGTACACCCGTTCGTTGGAAAAACTCAGCCCAGGGCATGTTCAGGTAGGTGGCTTTTTCCACAGGGCTCTGCAGGGACACAGAGGGGCTGATCACACTCTGGCTTTGCTGGGAGCCTTGTGCCACCTCACTGCCTCCGCACCTGCCAGTCGTCGAGGCGGCCGGTGAGAGTGAACACGCGGCAGGGCAGGTCACGCAGGCGGACGTGGTGGCCCTGCAGGACAATATCACGCAGGGGACAGCCCCTCAGGGCTGCTGAGGAGCCCACGTTGAGGCCTGAGAGGAGGCAGCCAGGACCGATCACCAGGGGACCCTGAGGAAGAAGCAACAGTGGCCCCCAAATGAGAGCCAAATCCTCACCCTGGGACAGCCACCCTGAGAGACAAGCTGGTGCCAGCACATGTCAGGTGGCAGGATGTAATTGTCGTAAGATTGCAGAAACACAGCCTACAGCAATTCAGGCCAGGCAACAGCCTCCAGGGCTCACAGCCATAACAGAGCCCCCAAAGGAGAGGGTATGCCCTGATTCCTAGCTCAGAACAGGCCAGAAGTGACAGCCCCATCCCCTTGTTTGCAGAGGGCGACAGCCACCAGGGTGCCCGGCACCAGCCAAAAGGCAGCCCCAAAGAGGAAGGGCAACCCAAATCTCACAGCTGTGGTTCCTTCATCCTAGGCAGCTACACATCACCCTGCTGCCCATTCAGTGCACTGGGAGCTGCTGTGTCACCCCCGTCCTAGCCATGTACCTGGAGGTGACAGTGCTGGATGACACTGCCAGCTGCCAGCCGCACAGCTCCTTCCAGCAGGCAGTTGGTGACTGAAGAGCCATCCTCCAGGAGACAGGGCTCCTACCAAGGGCACAGAGACACGTGGGACCAGGGGCTGGGCACATAGCCCAGAGCAACCCCCAAAAAACGCACACCAGCAAGGCTGGGGATGGAAGGACATACATCCACGTGGGAATGGGCTGTCTTGCAGAAGCGGAGATGGCTGGCAGAGCCAGGCAGGAGAGTCAGGCTGCGGATGTGGTCGCTCGCAGAGGTGGTCATGTAGTCGTAGGATGCATTGGGAATGCAGGCTAGGGGAGACAGGAGAGCTTTTAACACATCGACAAGAAAAAGTGGGTGTGTCTGACACTCGTGAGCCAGGCTGAACATCCCCAGTGGAAGGGGTGGGGAGTGAAGACCTGGGGACCCGCAGCTGTGGTGGTCAGGCCCTGACCACCCCATGTCTCCCCATGCAGGGAAGAGGGGTGAGGAATGGGTCACATCACATGCACTCACCGCAGCACAGAATTATAGAAGGCTGGGGTTGGAAGGGACCTTAAAGATCATCCAGTTACAACCACCTGGGCAGAGACACTCCACTAGAAGTTGGAAGGAAGCACTCACCCATGCTAAGAGGGAAGCCACGGAGAGCTGTCCACAGCACAGAGCGGGCGCTCCTCACGCTGGCATCACCACCACTCTTCACAAAACCTTCCTCTGTCACTCCCCCTGCCATGCACAGCACAATGTCGAAGAAGAGGGAGAGCTGGGGAGAAAAGGGACTTGTGGAGTTTAGTCATCCTGAACCCCACCCTGCTTCTGAGTGCTCTCTCCCACTACTTCTCCCACCCAAATCTGGCAGTGTGAGGGCAAGCAGACCTTACAGAGATGCCCAGCAACAACACCTGTGTGGCAAAGGGTCTTGTCCCCCACAGAGGGGCTGTCACCTGGATGGGTGGTGCCCCTGAGTCCAGCCCCATGTAGGTGCAGGCATCCAGAGGAGGGATGACGTGGGTTGCCAGAAGCTGCTCGGCAGCATCCGTGGAGAAGAAAACAATTCCGCAGACCTGCCAGGCACATCAGGGCTGAGGCTGCAGCTGTGGTGACACAAGAGATGGGGCTGGCAGGGTCACCAACACCTGAGTTGTGCCATACCAGTGGGACGGTGCTGTCTGGCCCCACACACTGCTGGATCTGGGCCTCTGTGCCTTTGTAGATGATGTCACGCACCAGCCCCTGGGAGCAAAACCACCCCAGTGAGCTCTTCAGGGAACCCCAAGCAGCCACAGCAGTGCTGAGACCTCAGCACCCAAGGGATCAAAGGATTGTGGATCCCTGCACCTCCAAGGGATGCCTCTGGAAGGGGGAGCTGCCCCAACCTGCTCATTGGTGAGGTAGACCCCATGGTTCCTGGCATATGCTGGGCTCCCGGGCACTGAGATCACTCGGACACCCTGGAAGCCATCCCAGTTGATTCCTGGGGGGAAGGACAGAGACCAGTGCCCACTGGGGCAGTGCATGTACTCACACTGGGCACAACTGCCTGAGAACCTGGACATGACAGTGGAAGTGGCAGCACTGACATGCTCCTCACTGTGCCCTCAACACCAGGTGAGTGGATATCATTCACCTGGTGTTGAGGGCACAGTGAGGAGCATGTCAGTGCTGCAGACCCAGATGCCAGGTGGGGAGCCCACAGTGTTGTGCCACCTCACTGCAGGCACAACAGATGCTCCCAGATGTGCACAGAACAGCAATAGCTGAGCATCCACACCCTCATGGGAGCAACAGCGCAGGCTGAACCAGCTGTGCTGCTTGTCAGGAACCTTGTCCCACGCCAAAGCTGGTAGAGAAAGCAAGGCTGGTATCCACTCACCTGGTGTTGAGGGCACAGTGAGGAGCATGTCGGTGCTGCAGACCCAGATGCCAGGTGGGGAGCCTACACAGAGCTGCCAAGAGAAAGACAGTGTGACCAGGGATGGCAGGGAAGGAGCCCAGGAACCCAACACCGTTTCCATCTTGCTGGGAGCCAAACTAATCCCCAAGGCCCCATCCCCAGGTTACACAGACCCGGTGTGTCATGGTCCCTAGCAGGCTGTCCAGGTTGCAGACCAGCGCTTCGGCTGCGGTGCCGGGCTCCTCGGCGGGCAGGCAGGTGAAGGCACGGCCGCAGTCGTCAAACGAAAAGTCGCGGCCCTGGTGGGACAGAGAATATACGGGGTCACCGAGAGGGAGCGGGTGCAATGAGAGATCCCGTGCTGGGCTGCAGATTGGCTCTCACCATGTGCAAGATGAGGATGCGGGCGTCCCTCAGGACGTCAGCGGTCACCACCTGGGAGAGAACAGCAGGGAACAGTCAGTGGGGACAGGACAGGCACCCCCCCCCTCACTGCTTGAGTCTCCTCCTGATTTCCAGCCTCCCCGGACCCACCAGAGGCTGTCACCTCTCACCGTGTATCCGGCCCGGGCGCTGAGGTGCTCGGCCGCCACCAGCAAAGCGTTCAGGGTGGCACCGCCGCTGCCCAGGCTGGCCCAGGGGTCCTCCACGGCCAGGAGCAGCGCGGGGGGGCGCGGGCCCAGCCCGCCCCGCAGTCGCCGCACCTCCAGCTCTGCCAAACGAGAGGCGGGCGGCGTTGAGAGCCTGTCCCGCCGCCGCGGGCCGGGAGGGAGAAGGGGCGCCAGCCCCGCCACTTGCCTCGCTGCAGAGCAGACACGCCGCCATGACCCCGCCGGCAGGTGAGGAGCACAGCGCTCCACTCCGCCGCCATAAGCACCTCCTCCGCCCCCAGCCTGGCGCCGCGGGGCCTGCTGGGACGTTTAGTCCAGCCCCCGCAGGTGCTCCGGGGCGCTCCTCGCTAAAGGACTACAATTCCCAGCGTGCACTGCGCTGCGAGGCACAGACCCCTTAAAGGCACAGCGCACCCCTATGCTGCTTCTCCCTTCCCCCCATCTCGGGGGCCTTGCAAAGGGGGAATGGGGGTTTGACGTTTTCCGCCCTAAAATGGGTTTCGGCGGCGGAGCGTACCCCTAAGTGCCCTAAGTCACCACTGTCACGAGTCCGGCTCCTCGCAGGGTTCTCTGCGGAGAGAAGGGGTGCCCGGGCGGGGGGCGCTGGTGTCGGTTCCCGGTGAGTTGTCAGGATGGGTGCCCGGTGGGTGCTGGGGTGCGATCGGGGAGGGCACTGGGGGGTGCCGATGCACTGGGGTCAGTGCCAGGGTGGGTACCAGAATGGGTACCAGAGAGGGTAGCGGGAGGTGCCGGCGCGTCGGGTGGATACCGGAGTGGATAACGGGAGATGGGTACGGGGGTGCCGGTGTCCGGAGATGCCGGTGCGCCGCGTGGGTACTGGGATGGGTACCGAGCTGGGTACCGAGCTGGTGCCGAGCTGGGTATCGCATGGGGTACCAGAGGTGTTCGGGGGTTGCCGGTGCGCCGGGTGGATACCGGGGTGGATCCTGGTCGCTGAATACCGGGGATGCCGATGCTGGGCACCGGACTGGGGGGTGCCGATGTGACGCGGTGAGTCCTGGGCTGGGCACCGGGGTTAATTCCTGAGATGCCGGTGGAAGAGTGAGGGCGGGCGGCCCCTCTCGCCTCCTACAAGTCCCACAAGCCCCACCGGGCGGCTCAGGACTACATCTCCCAGCCTGCCGAGCCCGTCCGCCCCCCGGCCCCGCGCGGCACGGCACGGCTCCGCACGGCGCGGAGGGCGGTGGCGGCGGGGCCCGGGTGAGCCCGGCGGCGGGGCCATGCCGGAGCTGAGCCAGGTACCGCGGCCGAGAGCGGGCCCGAGGCGGGGGATGCGGGCACAGCCCGGCTCGGCTCGGGGTGCCGGTCCCGGGGAGGCGGCGGGGGTAGCGGGCGGCGGCGGGGGAGCCCGCCCAGGAGCTGCCCTGCTGCTGCGGGCTGGTCCCGGTGCTGGGAGCTGGCCTCGGGGAGCACCCACACGGCGTGCGTCGGCTTCATCCCCGGTGTGGTGGTCCCGGTTGCCGGTCCCGGGGCTGAGTGCAGGTCTCGGGGCTGGGAGTATCCACCCGAGATGCAATGGGTGCTGAGCAGCCCCGGGAGGATGTGCTGTCCCCTATCCGGGGTGCAGGTCCAGGGTCTAGGTGCTGCTCCCGGTGCTGGATGCTGGCTGCCGGGAGCATCCATCGGGTTGCATTGGGTTCAGACCCAGGAGGCTGCGCTGGTCCGGAATGCTGGCCCGGGCCCTGCGGTGCTGCCCCCAGGGAGGATGTGCCCGCCCCAGCCGCGGGGGCAGCTCCGGGGGGCAGCTCCAGGGTGCTGCCCGGGGAGGATGTGCTCGCCCCGGTAATGATGCTGGCCCCAGCAGCAGTGGGAGTGTCGAAGCTGGTGGAGCTGCTCCCCTCCAGCCGTGTGCCCTGGGATCCTGAGGGCAGAGCCGGGGGACCAGGGTGGGAGGACTGGCTGCGAGGTGGCTCCAGTCCCCACCAGTGCCAGTGTGTGTGTAAGGTCCCTCAGCAGCAGTGTGACACATGGCTGCCTGACACACGGCGTCCATTGCATGGGTAGTGGCAGCCAGGATTTCACAAACAGCCTGAGCGTCCCTGGGGACAGGGTAGAAAACTGTGTCACCGAGCAGGGGATGTCCCTTGCCTGCTTCTATGTGTGCGTGTGGAGGGGGGCACTATCTCGGTCATTGGCGTGCGATCTTTTCGGTGAGCCTGTCACATTGTTTCAGGGTGTTTCCCTGGCTGAAGCGCGGCTGCCAGAGTGGGATTGATACCGAGCCCGTATTTCAGGGCCTGGCGATTCAAGGGGTCCCCCACATGTGCCAGGGGCTCAACTGCTGCTGACACAGGAGGAAGGCAAGGTTTTGCTCAGGCTTCCCCTGCAGACTCAGAGCACTTATTCCAAAGCTCCCAAATATTTCCGTAGAGTGAGGGCTTCCCGTGCCAGCAGGAAAATACTGGGGGGAGGATGGCATTTGGGCAGCGTGCAACCACAGACTGGAGGGAAGGGCCACGTCCCCGCCTGCTGCCAACAAGCATAAAACATGGCTGGGGGGAACCACATCACACCAAATCCCAAAACTTCCTCCAGGAAGTCGTGTGGGCTTTGAGCTACTGAAGGCAGTTTTGCCCCGCATTATCTCGGGCTCTTCTTTTCCCAGCCCTGAGCAGCCGCCCCGGCCACATCGTGGCCAAGGCGGTGAGCGCTAACGGCGAGTTCATCAACGCTTTGGGCTTGGTTTCCTCTTTCTTCCTTTTTCTTCCTCTTCTATCAGAAGCAAAGGTCGCGGTCTCAGCGGGGAGGGCTGGGCTGGGGGGTGCCTCGCCCGCCGCCCCCCCCCCACCCCCGGCGCGCGTGCCCGTCTGTCTGTCTGTCTGTCTGTCTGTCTGTCCCCATCCGGCAGCGACAGCGGCCCCGCTGCAGGTTGTGTGCGGCAGCCGCCTGTCAAAAGCGCTTCCCTCTCCTCCGAGGAGCTCATGGCGGTTCTCGGGAACGGCGGGGCGCGCTCCGCTCACCGCCCACGCCTCGCCGGCGCCGGAGGCAGGCAGGGAGAGCCGGCAGGGAGAGCCGGCAGGGAGAGCCTCGGCAGCCGCATGCTGCGGGAACGCTTGACTTTTCGTGCCCAAACAAGCTCCAAACTGCCGCTTTTTGGGGAAGAGCTCCGATGGCACTGAGGGCTCGGTGGTTTTGCTGCGGGCTCTCGGCACGCCGGATGCCTCCCGGTTTGGCACGCCGAGATCTCGGCAGCTCGATGGCTTTCATCTCCTCCCGTTGCATTTAATTTTTGCACGATTGCAAGCTGCTAATTGCTCTCCAGTGGCTTGGCCGGCTTCAATGCTTCTCCATGAGCCAGGATTTATCAGAGCCCGCTGACCCCACGGGGCTGGGATGTGATGGGAGAGGCTGGGAACCTGCTCTCCCTGCCCTGCTGGGCTCTGCTCTGGGCTCCGGGTATCTCCTGGCTTCACGTCGCTCTCTGCCACAGCCATCGTCCAAAAGCTTTTTTTGGAAAGTGCAGGTGATTTGGGTCCCAGCTCCAAGGCAAAGTTCCCAAAGATACCTCCAAAACTGCACACGGATGAGTGGTGAATGTATATTAAAAATTTATATATATATATATATATATATATATATATGTGTGTGTGTGTGTGTGTGTGTGTGTGTGTGAGTGTGTGTGTGCGTGTGTGTGTGTGTGCATGTGTGATGTATAGATTTTTTTTTCTTATGGCATGGATAGTTCAGTGTTTGAGCTCTAAAATAACACCCTCAACAGTTGCTCTTGGGAAACCAGAACAAGCTGCAGTCACTTTGCTCCGGGTGCCACCGTGTCCCCAGCAAAGGACTTTTGATCTGCAGCAGTAATTGGGGTAATTAGGAAGCTGCAAATGCTCCCCCTTCTCCCTAGGTGTCTGAGCAGAGCCCCAGCTAGTGGAGAGAAGTCAGGGGCTCTCGCCAGTGGAACTGCTCTAATTTTACATTTAATGGGAGTTCTTGGCTGGGCTGTGCTGAGATTGATGCCCTCCGGCCTGGGGAGCCTTTCGTAACTTCCTTGCAATGAAATCTCATAGGTGCAATTTCTCGAACGAGTTCAATGTCCTCTCAGTGCTGCCCGCGGGCGGAGCAAACCTGGGTGGCTTTATGGGGCCACCCGCAGCATGTGCAGTTCTCAGCTTGGGTTGTGCCCCGGGGCAGAGAGGGCAGCTGTGGGTACAGCACCCATCAGCCAGCCCTCGAAAGCCAGAGGAGAGCCTTTGGTTTCCCACCGCCTCCAATCCTCGGCGCAGATGAGATCCAGGGAGGGAGACAGGAAAGTGCAGCCCCGTGCCCCAGCTCGCCTTCCCCGGGCAGAGGGCCACGACAGGCAGCGGCGCCTCCTGGTGCAGCATCCGCCTGTCCTGCGCTCCTGCACGTATTTTCCTGGTGAGGCATCAGGCATGAACATAACGGGTCCAGGCTGGTAAAACCAGCGGCAATGGTGGAGGGGACGTGGTTACTTCCCAGCCGGCCGGGAAGATCAGGGTGCTGCTGGCAGCTCACTGGATGCTGATGAAAGGAGGGCAGGGGCCCTGCCCTTCCTAGGGATCGTCTGCCCGCGGTGTGGCCACGTCTTCACAGGCAGCTGAGGCTGCAGGGAGACTGGTTCAGGGGTGTCTGTGGAGTGCAGCCCTGCTGTAGCAGGCAGGAAGGGGGACAGGGACCAGGCAGACCCTGCTGGCCCCAGCCTGAGGTTGTGGGAGGATGAGAAGGAAATGTGGCCAGCAGTGGGGAGCTGGCTCCCCATGGGACCAGATGGCTTTGCACAGGAAACTGGGGCAAGGATGGGAGAGAGGAGTAGGCAGTGGTGAGTGGCAAGGCCCAGACTCTGCCTCCTCTGTTCTGCTGGGTTGGTTGGCCAAACCTCGACCACCAGCTTGGTGGCACTTGGTGTGGTGGTGCATGACCCAGGGTTCAGTGGTACCCAGCTGAGTGGTACCTGAGTTGATGGTACTTGAATTGGTGCAAACTGAGGCAGCTGCTGCAAACTGGGGGTTCTGGGGTGGGTGCTTGGGGTGCAGAGCAGCTGGGCTGCCTCTGACTTTCAGTTGCACAAGGATTCAGGATCAAGGGGAGAGAATCCTACTCCCCTCACTGCCTGTCCTGCCTCAAGGAGGGAGCTGTTGCTCCTGGCACAGGGAGATGAGTGTGACAACGCCATGCTGTGAGCATGGCCTTGGGCTTATCAACACCCCCCTGGAGTGCAAGGTCCCTTGTTCCCCATGGCAGCCTGGGGAGACCCAGAATGGCTGCCAGAGGGCAGGGGAAATAGCAGTGGAGAATGCTCAGGGACATCAGCCACACAGGCTGGTACATGTGGCTGGGTGGTCCCAATGGGAGTGTGAGCTGCAGGGACGGGCATCTGCCTTGGCTGCTTCTGACAGTGTGAGTTTTAGGAGGGAGAGTGCTCATCCAGCATTGCCCCATCAAGCAGTACAGGGTCTTCAGGCTGATGCAGTTCCCTGAGGGTTCCGCTGTTATTGAGCCAAGGGGTTTGAAATGCTGCTGGACCAGTCCCTGCAGGCCCATCTACCAGCAAGGGTGGGAGCATTCCATTCTGTTTTCCCACTGCTGGCACTCCCCTGTGCCCCCAAATCCCATAGGAAATGGCCTCAGCATGACTGGCTCCATCCCAGCTCTGTGCTGGGGATTTGGCCTCCACGCTCTTTCCTGGCCCTATCCCAGCGCTGGGGGATGAGCCTGAAATAACCCCTCTGGAGGCCAGACACAAGGAAAGGCTGAAATTGCTGCCATTGGCAGCCAGGGGTGCGAGTAGGGTTTAAAACATGGGAAACCAAATTAACTTGGCTCCACTAGCTGATTGAGCTGGCTGATAAGAGTATGATTAATTAAAAGGATGAAGAATAAGTTACCTGGTCCTCGCTGCTTGTCAGGATGTGGGGATGGCTTACCACATGACATTGGCTTCTTCTCTTAATACCTGGTGCTTGTCTACTGCTGGCCATCAGTTCTTCATGGCATCACCCCATGGCAGGGAGAAGCGTCCTTGTGCCAGTATTTATCCAGGTCTGCTCCCTGCTCCTTCTCCCATCCAGCTTCCAGGGAGGAAAAAAATTCAAGGGAAAAATATAATCCCTCTGGATGGGTGAAGCAGGACAGGACCTTCTTAATTAACTGCAGTTTTCTCGCCAAGCCTTGTTTTGGCTTTGGAAGCCCAGTGATGCAGAGGGACAGGCTGTGGCCCCTTCCCGCACTGCCCCCGGCAGATTCCCGCTCGCTGTTCCAGGCTAACGCGAGCTGACGGTCCCACAGAGGCAAGCGGCTCCTCGGCTCTCTGCCCGGGGGCTGCAACCTCTGGCAGCACTTGGGCCATGGGCAAAAAGAAATTGGAACGGTTTTGTGACATTTTGTAGTCATCCTGCTCACTGGAGTCGTGCCTGAAACAAGGACAGGTCACTGCTCACTGGGAGAAGACTCGACTCAGATCTGCTCCCTCCCTCCCTCTCAAAGGAACTCGACCCCAATTCTCAGGTTTTCCACCTGTGACAGAGATGCCAGTCCAGTCCAAGAGGGCCCTGTGTGCTTCGCCCTCCTCCACCTGCAAGAGCCATGCACGGCTCTGGCACCCAGTGAATGGTTTGGTGGTGGCAGAAGTGATGTCTCTGCACAGGGATCATGGGAGGAACAGCACTTGGTCACCCAGGGTGGCATTTCCCGAAGACTCCTGGGGCAATTTTCAGACCATTCATACCTGGGAAGAGCAGCAGCCAGTGCAGACAATGCTGCCACTGCTCCTCCACTCCCTTTCTCTCCCTGCCCCAAACATGGTGACATCCTATCTCCCAGTGATGGCTCCTTCCTTTGCTCACTCTGCCATTTACTGGCATGGAAACTCATGCCAACAATCCCAGGATATCTTAGAAACAAACAAAGCCAAGGAGACTTAAAGATATCAAGTGGGGATGTATCGATGGTGTTTTGTCTGACAGGGAAGGGGCAGGCCCTCCTCCAGGCCCTGGGGCTGTCAGTCACATCACTCCAGCATTCATCCTGAAATGAAAGATTATATGATTGGAAAATACCACCATCCACCTGTAAAAGCAGCAGAGCAATTTGCCAGGACTTTTTAATAGCCTTGCTTCGTTATCTCCTGCAATCAAGGAGAAACTTGAGTTTGATGAGTACAGGGTCCCCAGGAGGCAATTTAGGATCCTGTGGATGAACTGGGAATGCAAGGGTATTTAGTGGCATCACTGCCTTACCAAGCTTGCTCACCACACAAGAAATCCTGAAATTCCTTATTATTTTAAGAAGGAAACATCCAGATCTGCTGCAAAAAGCTCCTGCAAGTGGAGTTTTATTTGTGCAGCCAGGTTGGATTAGGATTGGGCAGGGAGGGCATGGATATTGCTGGGGTATGTTTGTAGGTGTGGGTGCCCTGTCCCTGCTGGGGGCTGTAAGGACCAGTGCAGATGGAAATAGCTGCCAGCTCCTGCTAGGAAAATGATGACTCAAACCAGCCGCTGGGATTTAAGGCTGCTTTTATCGCGCATGAGCTGGGCTGGAGGGGGGTTTCCCCCCGCTGTGGTCGGGGGCAGCTCCAGGAGGCCCTAGGATGGGGGCCGTACTAAATGTGCTCCAGATGGTGTCAGGGCTGGGATGTATCAGGCAGGACCAGGCTGGGCTGGGGAGCCGGAAATGGATTTTCCCCCTTTCACCAGGAACAAAAATAACACAAGCACGTGATAGCTCATTTCCTTTAGCCTTTAAAAAGCCCCGTGGGATGGTAAGCAGCGGGAGCAGGGGAGGAGGATCAGCCCATCCTGCTTGGTGGCCCTGCCATATCACAGCAGAAAAAAACCCCAAAATTGCCTTTTGCCTACGAATCTTTCCAGTATTTTGCATCTGGGGGAGCGGGGAGGGATGTTACAGCTTTTTTACTGGCTTTATCCCAAACTCCCTAAATGCAAACCCTCTGTTTAACAACCACCCTGCTTTTTCCGCTGGCAGCCGCCCAAGGAACTGGTTGCAGTCACTGCTGGCCGTGCGTGTGCCATGTAGGCGTGTTAAAATTCCCCGCCAGAGCCCAGGAAAGCACTTGAACTGGGATGAGCCTTCGGGTTTTGGCTCTTTTCTGTAAAGACTGTCCCCACTTGAATAAATATTTGACAAGGGGTTAATGATTTGGGCAGGAGGTGTCCATGCCTAGCAGTGCAGTGGGCTGAGGGAGCCTTTGGGGCCCATGTTCTTCTCCCATCCCAACAAGGAAGTTTTTGGGGGCTTAGCAGTCTGTTCCTGGAAAGCAAGCCAGCGTCTTCCAGAAGATGTTTTTTCCTAGGGAAGAAGCATCCTGGTGTCTGCCAGCTCCTAATTACTGCTGCCGGCCTCGGCACTGGCTTAATTGGGGCCAGGGCTGAGCCGTGGAGGTGATGCCTCTGCAGGGTTTTGCCTTGGGGCGGGTCACCCCCTCCCCAAAAACGCCTGGAGGTGAGGTCGTGTCTACAAACCCTTGGGATTCTGGATCCTGCCTCAGCTCAATGGCTGGGTTAAAAGGGGATTTTCAGCCTTTTTTTTTTTTTAATTTGTCAAAGGAGCGCTGTCTGGCTTTGCCCGCCCCTCTGCTCGGGGGGCTTGGCCGCTCCTCCCGCCCCTCCCCGGGCGCAGGCGCCAGCACCTCTGCCCTGGCTATTTTTACCCGCCAGGATCACGAGCGAGCGAGTGACCTTCCCCAAGGGACGCTGCCACTCGGGGGGGACAGTCGCCAGCGTCCGTCCCCGGGGTGCCCGTCAGGCTGCGGAGCGGCTGTTTCCCGGCTGTTTCCCGGCTGTTTCCCGGCTGTTTCCCGGCTGTTTCCCGGCTGTCTCGGCGGCGGCAGCCGGCAAAGAGGTTTTTTGAGGGGCTGCTTATGGCGTGATAGAGAAGGAGAACTGAGCCTACAGAAAGGAACCGCTTGTTCGGCTCCCGAGGAGGGTTCATGGCTGAGCCTTTGTCTGGCAGAGACAGGGAGGGCACAGTCCGGGACCCGCTGCGAGTTCCCGAGGCGCGGATAGCAATGCAGGCATCTCAGCTCCCTGCGCACCCTGCGCCTGTTTGTCCCCTTCGGGGATGCCTGCAGCCCCCTGCCTAGGACGGGCTGGGAGGCATTTTGGGGCGTTGGGTGGGGAATAAAGCCCTCAGTCCCCAGCACCCTCCTCCTGCTGAGCGCAGCCCCGCTCTGCTGTCTGTATCGCCACCCCTTGACCCGCCGTCCCCTCCTTCCCGCTCCAGGCCGGTGTCGTGGTGGCCGTGTCCCCGAGCCAGCGGCTGAGGGCTGCGTGCCAGCGGATCAGCTAAACCCCGGGGATGATGAGCACCGTCGCAGCTGAGCGCCGGCCGGGGCCGGGACCTGGAGGAGCCGCGGGGGCGCGGTGCCGCGGCTGAGGCCGGTGCGCCGAGCTGTGCCGGGGCCCTCCGCAGATGCTCCCTGCCCGGCACGTGGAGCCACCGGGGGCCCTCGCCGCGGCCGCACAACGCGGATGGAAAGCTGCAGCCCAGCAGGTAGGAGCCCCGTACGGTGGGTCCTGGGAGCCTCTACATCCCCCTCCCCACACCGCCAGCGCAGGGAGTTCCAGCTCTCGTTCCTGCAGGGAGCCTCGCTGGCCGGCTGACGCCCTCCCGCGCCCTATGCCCGCGCCCTATGCCGGAGCGGGCGCCGTCTCCGGCTCAGCCACCCGACGACCATGAAGTGCTCGTTGCGCTTCTGCTTCCTCTCGACCGCCTTCCTGCTCGTCTTCGTCATGTCCCTCCTCTTCACCTACTCCCACCACAGTATCGCCTACCTGGACCCCGGCGGGCTGGGCGGCATCCACCGGGTGAAGCTGGTGCCCGGCTATGCCGGGATGCAGCGGCTCAGCAAAGGGGGGCTGTATCCCCGGGGCTGCTCCTGCCGCCGCTGCCCGGCCGAGGAGCCCGGGGCCACCGACTGGTTTGATGGACGCTATGATGGCAACGTGTCCCCAGTGTGGACCAAGGAGAACATGGACCTAGCGCCCGACGTCCAGAGGTGGTGGATGGTGAGCGCAGGGACGGGAGTGCCGCGGTTTGCTCTGGCACGGGGGCACAGATTTCTCCTCCTCCACAAGGGGCGCTGGCTGATTCCCCCCTGCCCCGCTTCCCTCCTTGCAGATGCTGCAGCCCCAGTTCAAGTCCCACAACACCCACGAGGTCCTGAGCAAGCTCTTCCAGATCGTGCCGGGCGAGGATCCCTACCGCTCCCGTGACCCACGCCGCTGCCGCCGCTGCGCCGTGGTCGGCAACTCAGGCAACCTGCGCGGCTCTGGTTACGGACCGGAAATCGACGGGCACGATTTTGTGATGCGGTGAGGGACAGAGAGCACTGCCAGGGACCTGCCCACCCGGGCAGCACAGAGACATGGGGTGATGCTGGCACCACCGGGTACTGGGATGAGTGAGAGTGAGGCCAGCCTTCCCCTGGATGGGAAACTGCTGCTTGGCAGCATTTAACAGCTCATGGGGATCACCCATGTCATCTGCAAGGGACAGGGCATTGGGAGGGTGGTGTTATCCTCCCTGCTCTCTCCCCAGGATGAACCAGGCTCCTACGGTGGGCTTTGAGGGTGATGTGGGTGGTCGAACCACACACCACTTCATGTATCCCGAGAGTGCCAAGAACCTGCCGGCCAATGTCAGCTTTGTGCTCGTGCCCTTCAAAACCCTGGACCTGCTCTGGATTGCCAGTGCCCTCTCCACCGGCCAGATCAGGTTGTAAGTACCCAGTGGGCACTGGCAGCACCCGGCTGGTGGCTCACCTAGCTCAAGGACAGCTCCCCTGGGAGCAGTGGACATTCATTTGTTCCTCCCTCCAAGAGCCCCCCTTGGCAACTCAGGCTGGAGTTGGGGGCATGGAAACCCCACGAACTCACCTCTCTCTCTGCTCTTTTCCCAGCACATATGCACCTGTGAAGCCTTTTCTGCGTGTGGACAAAGAAAAGGTATGTGGGTCTCATCCCTGTCACTGCCATGAGCACTTGTATGGCCGTGGCCCCTGTCACCTCATCATTCCCCAGGGTTCCCGATGCTCCTTCAAGGGGTGCTGATGCCAAAGAGAGCATGGCTGGGGCTCCTCTACTAACCCTGGTCTGTCCTCCCAGGTGCAGATCTACAATCCTGCCTTCTTCAAGTACATCCACGACCGCTGGACAGAACACCATGGGCGCTACCCCTCCACTGGCATGCTGGTGCTTTTCTTTGCCCTCCATGTCTGTGATGAGGTGGGTGATCTCTCTTTCAGCTCCTGGCTGGCATAGAGTAGGTTTGCTGAGGTCCTGAACCTTGCAGGATTAAGGAAGGAGGTGGATTCTTTGGGTCAAACTGCAGCAGTAACTCTGGTTGCCTGACACCACAGTGATGGGCACCCTCGAGGGGTGGGAAGGCTGTGCGGAGGGATGGGCACCTTTGAAAATCACCCCAGCAGTGCGGAGGTTGCTGGGACAAGGGTGTCCCAGCCTGATGGCGCGTTCTGGTTCACTCCCTCCCTTGCTACTGCAGGTGAACGTCTTTGGGTTCGGTGCTGACAGCCGGGGGAACTGGCACCACTACTGGGAGAACAACCGCTACGCCGGGGAGTTCAGGAAGACGGGGGTGCACGATGCCGACTTCGAGGCACACATCATCGACATGCTGGCCAAAACCAGCAAGATCGAGGTTTACCGGGGAAACTGAGGGCTGAGTCTCTGGCTCCCTGCTCCAGGAGGTCCTGCTGCCTGCAGGGGCAGAGCCTGAGGGTCTCCCTGGTGGCCTCAGGCAATGAGCACGGATGGGCAGCACAGTTCCGCGTTGCTGACAGAGCCACCACGGTGGTATTTGGTGCCTCCAGCAGCCAATCAGGTTCAGAGCTAAAGGAGACTTTTTGCTTTTTTTTAATTATTATTATTAAGAAACCCAGCTGAGAAAGGATTTATAAATACAATCAGTGACTGACCAGGCGGCATGGGTGGCCGCCTTGCATCTCTCTACAGTCAAACCAAATGCTGCTCTTTTTAAAACAAGACAACCCCCCTGCCCCAAAGCTGCGTGACTTTGGGGAACCCCTCGAGCATCGTGTCCAGGCTGAGGGGGCTGAGGGAGCTGTGGCGGCTGCGCAGCCTCACCAGTGGAACCAGCTTCTTTCTTCCTTTATTTTGGTATTTTTCTTTTACCTCCCTGGGGCAGCCAATGCCGTCATTTCTCCAAGGAAGACTCCTGGCACAGAGGCAAGTCCCAGCACATGGATCCATGGTGGGGAGCCAGAAGCCTCAGGAAACCGGCCATTGCTGATGCTCTGCTGGCAACTGCTGGCACAGCTCTGCAGGGAGATGAAGAGGAATCTCGACTTTGGGGTGCAGCATCCCTGCTCTTCTATCTGAGGATGGGGAAGGGTAGGACAGATTTCAGGAATGACTGTACAGGAGGCAGCTAAGAAACCTACACAAGCGGCAGCCTGGTCACTCTGGCTGAGCTCTGTGAGCAGTTGTAGGATGCTCAAGGGGTTGTGGGTTGCAGCAGGGTCAAGGAGACAGGATTTCCTTTGCTTTCAGGCTGGGATAAAACACTTAAGTGGGTAAGTGAACTGTGCTTTTACATTGCTCTAAACAGCTCTGGTGAGAAGCTGAAATCCCAAAGTCTTTGCTCTGTTTGCCAGGGTGGTGCTTGGTTTACACCATCCTGGTACAGCCAGTGCCCTCAGGGCTTCCCGGGCTGGACAGGCAGCCTATGACATGGGATGGGGAGATGCAGAAGGAAACTGCCTCCCCAGAAGTGTCATTAAAACCACTTTCTTTGGGTCAATCAGGTGGGGGGGAGGTTTTTTTAGGCGATGCTGGAAAGCTCAAGAACAAGGCAACCATGGAAAAGGGCCCCCAGAGAGGGACCCTCCGCCTGCACAGCCAGTGCCGAGAGTGGAGCAGGGGCTGTGGGGCAGTGCCCATTTGGGGAAGCTCTGCCCATGCTGCCTGGTGGCAAGTTAATTTGAGGTACAATCACTGTAGGGTTTTTTGGGCTTGGAGATGTTTTTACCCTTTTGTATCTGCTTTTCTGTAGCAGCCTCTTACCTGTTTTTCCACTTTGGTTTGGTTGTTTTTCAGGGTTTTCTTTTTTGAGGTTTCTCTACAATTGTGAAACACAAGGGTGTGGGTTGGTCACCTGGAACAGGCAAGTCAGCAGCCCCTGGGTTAGGGAAATCCAGGTTTTCTGTACGCAGGGATTTAAACTCCTGAGTTTTGTGGTGGGTTTTGGTCTGTAAAAGTGGAGCTGCCTGATGCAGGCAGCCCTGAGCCCCAGGACACAGGCTGCTGCAAGCACTGCTCCCCACCTTCCTGGGTGTTTTTTGCTGATTTTTTGTTTTGTGGGTTTTTTTACGGGGAAGGAAATTAAAAACCACAAAACCGTGAGCAACAATGAGTGCCTTGACCATCTCCCATCGGCGACGCCAGGCTGTGCCCGCGCTGGCGGCAGGGACGTGGCCGATGTTTCTGGCAGTTGTACCCACTTCCTTCCTCGCACCACGCTGGGTCTCAGCTGGGAAGTGCTGCTGGGAGAGAGGGACACATCCAGGCCACCATGCTGGTGGTAGAAAGGCCAAATCCAGTGTGATGAGGCTGGACCAACTCCTGTTGCAGCTGAGCAGGCCCAGGCCTGACAATCACAGGGTGAGCGGAGATGCTGGGTACCAAACACAGGTACCAAACCCTCCGGCAGCACGGTACTGGCATCCAGTGTCAGGCGTGCTTGTGGCTCCTGGCTGCCCTGACAGTATTATTTTTTTTGCTAACTTCCTTCCCCTACTCCCCTTTTTCTCAGTTGTTTTAATTATTATTATTATTTTTTATTTAAGCTGTCCCACTAGGACTCGCGACCACTCGTGTCTCCCTGGCAGGGCGGCCGCAGGCAGGCGCGTGCTGCACGGCCGGCGCACCACTGTACTGTACATAGAGGAGATGTAGGCACAGGCTACGGGCAGGGGGGCAGGCAGGGAGGAGTGCCCAGGCTGGCACACCTGGCAGAGGTTGTCTGCATCACACAGTACCTGATCCCACCACCTCCTGCCCCACTGGGAGAGGGAGAGACAAGTGCTCTGAGCTAGGGCTAGGAGCAGGCAGGCAGCTTGGCCCGTAGCCTCTGTGTACATGGGTACTTCTGCACACAACTGTCTTAAACCAACTGGTTTTTTTAAAGTCAATAAAAATCATGCATCAAATCTGCTTGGTGGTTTTCTTCTGATAGCCCTGTCTACTGTGCCTGTTCCTGCACCCAAACCTGGAGAGGAGGGAAAGGGAATGAGAGGGTTGCTGGGCCCAGAAGATGCTCTGCTCTCCCCTCCTCTCAGGCACCAGCCCCTAGCTGTGGTTAATATCCCCTCAGTGGGGCAGGAGCAGAGGCTGGCCCCATGCCAGCCTGGGTGCCCAGCAGCAAAGCCCCAGCACAACCCCTCCAGCCCAAGCCCAACAGTTGGTGATACCACTGCTCACCCAGACCCCACATCCATGTCCCAACCACCCCGGACCCTAAAACAGAGCCTCTGGTCCCATGCAGCCCATGTCCCCGAGCCCCACCACAGCAGAGGGAATGACATGGATGAGCTGTTGAAGGACATAATTTTGAATGTGGACACAGGCAGAGGCAGGGAAGGGACTTCCCCAGGGTGATGCAGCAGGTCCAGAACTCACTCCAGGTCCTGGGGCTGAATTCTTCAACAAGCCTAGCGTCCCTGCAGTTTCCCACCCAGTCAACCAGGGGCGTTTGGATTCTGACACACAAGGGTCCTGCATAACTTAACAGCAAAATTCAGAAGTAGTTAAAATGCCTCTTTATTAATATACAAACCTAGCAACATTTAAGCCAACCAAAATATGAAATGAAATCAAGCATGATATAAATACAGCATACATGACAACATGGCCTCAGTGGAGAGCAGCAAACTCACCCTGACTTGTGCGCTTGGGAACTGTCCACGTCCTCTGACAAGGGGTCTGGCAATCAGAGTAGCTTTGTCTCTCCTAAGCCCCTCCAAATCTGAATTCAGCAGAGGTTAGACCACTGTTGCCCTCAAAGGAAGAGTACCTTGCATGAGCCTTCTCTGACCCCACAGCACAAAGGGATTAAAGAGCCTCCCTGTGCTGCTGGAGACAACCTGCTGGCACCTGCCTGCCAGGGCCCTGCAAGGGCAGAGGGAAACAGCCACAGTGGATGGGAACCATGCTGCTGACATTGCTCCTTGCTCTGTCCCACCTCAGCTACATCCATTGCACAACATTCACAAGCGTAAGGCACTAGAAAAGTGTTTTCACAGGTTCAAACTTCAGTTGTTCTTAAAATTCTGGAGCAACCCACATCAGAAATCTTCCCAGCCCTTTTAAAATCTGGTTTCAGAAGGCAAAAGCATGAAGGGGGTTTTGGATGAGTACCCTGCTGCAAGCCTGACCAGGAGGTTCAGGAGAACCTGTCAAGGACTTCAGAGGTACTACTCTGCCTCTGGTTATATGGGGAGAAGTGAGATCTGATCCACTATGGGAAAAGGAGGGAATTTCAGCATGGAAAAAATCTCAGCAGTCCCATGGTGAAAGGCAACAGCCTTTCCGATTTTTCTCCATGCACACAAAATGGATCAGGTCCTAGCTGGGATGGCTGACAACTCCCAAGTTATCTCCTCTGCTTGTAGCAGGTGTCAAGAATCCATGTGGGAAGATCAACTGTTACCAGTATTAACGAATCAGTAAATATTAATGTGAACACTTTCCTCATTATAACGTACTGCTCCTCTGTGTTGGGATTCCTTATTCCAAGCAGGCGGAATCTCTAACAGAACATCAGCCCAGCATGCCACACCTGCAAAGCAGTTCTGGCTTCTGCTGTAATCCAGAAACCAGCCTGACATCAGTAATCCAGCCCAGCTTTGAGACAAATGGGAGATGAGAAGTCTCAGAGCCATCTCAGCAAACACAACAGGCAGTAGCAGATCCCCTCCCCTCCTGCTTCTCCCAACTCCTGCCTGCAAACGTCAGCTGGTACAGCAAGGAAGTGTTCAGGCAGAGAATTTTGTTTCCTTTAATGCAACGGGACATGCATAGAGTACTCTACAGCAGCCCAGGTTTCTTTAGAGAAAGAAGAAAACCCAGTACACCACAAGGAAAAAGTGAATAAATCCACGTTGGGAGGGGGAAACAAACAGGAAGGTGTCAGCCCAGCAGCTGGACAGGCACAAGGGCTCCCAGCTCCATACAAATTCCAGTCTCATACTGCAACAGCAGCTTCCACCATTCCCCCGTGCTTGCTCAAAATTACCATCTCTGGGCACATAGCACATAGCTTTCCAGGAAGGAAATCAAATGGCAGGCACAGCCAGTGCCCAAACACTTCACCTAAAGCTTTAAGGCATTTATAAATATTCAGACTTTTTTCCTCTCTCAAATGCAAGGACTACTCACACCAAGGGCTATAAGCACACTGTTACAGCCATAATACTTCAGGAAAGTTTAAAGTGCAAAGAAAACTTTCAAATGCTTTTTAGTGACAGCTTGAAGTCACCAGCTGACACCAACTCCCACCTTTCCCAAGTTTTGTTCCATGACTGAATGCCTTCTTTATTTTTTTAACAGAAATCCAAAGAATCGATTACGGAAAAGTTAGTTTAAAACAGGAAAACATCCTGGAATAGGTGGAAATTATTCTGACCCAGTATTATAATAAACTCATCTGGGAAGACAAATGTGAAAATTGTGAACATTTTGCTCACCATTATCAGCAGCCAAGAGTTGTATTTTAAATAAAAATTACTTCTGCCCTTTCAAGCAACTCCCCACTCCCCTGACATGGGAACTACCTCATTTTTAGAGATCTCTTCCCAAAATGTCACCATTCTGGATCGAACGTGCTGGAAGGATGAGGTTGGTGATGTCAGTCCTGTACCTTACAGCTACAAGACTGTGCCAGGGAGAGAAAAGTTTTCCAGGCAATCAAGTGCACACAGTCCCCACATCTCCTGTGTGGAACCGTTTCCTTCATCTCAATGAGAGGGGCAAATGTGTGCTGGGAAGCAAGTGCTAATGCTGTCCCAACTCTGCCTAAAGCCATGGCTCCCACTTGTCCAGCATCAAGGCTGCAGAGGTAGATACTGCCAGAGCTGGGAATCAAAGCTAATCATCTCTCCAAGGCTGGGTTTACAGAGTTGAGTAATGAGCAAAGGATCAAACCTTCGCTGCACCTCTCCTTCCACCTCAGCTCAGCCACTCCATCACCCCTCCACCAGTTTTTATTTTGCCATGCCTCACTCTCTGGTGGCAAAGGGAACTAATGCACTCACCCACCTAAGGAAAGAGACTGAAGAAGTGTTAAGGACAGTGGGAAAATCCGGCCACACGGAAAGGGAGGGTAAAACGATGGGATTTACAGCAGCCACAAACCTAGAGTTCTGATGTTGGTATCAGCGCCACTTAAAAGGTGAATAACTTAAGCTGATGCAGAGACACAGATCTAGTGCCAACCTGGCTCTAATGAGAAAGCATCAGGCAGAAGGAAGAGAAGAATCTTGTGCATGAGAAATTCTACAGCAGCAGAGTTTGGAGGTGTTACAGGAAGAGCAACATGATCGATGGCAACTCAAATGCAACAGTAGAAATGAGAAATCCAAGCTTACACCAAGATATGGAGATGCAGTGGAAGTTTCACACAACCTCCCTTCCTTGCCACAAAATAAGAAACTGTCCAACAAGGCCTGTCAAATCTAGATACTGGAGAAAACAAATAGAAACTAAGTCTGGCAAAGATAGATGTGAAAGTAACTGGAACACATCCTCCTGAAACAGAAAACATAATTCTAGAAATAGACTGTTAATTTTATCCTTGGATTGTTAAATATGAACAATATACTCCTGCTTTTCTAGTACCAGTTTTACTCAAGCCTTGCAGTACTCACTCAAGGACTAACAAAACATGAGAACTTAGGAAAGGACACAGAAAGGTTTAGACAATATAATATCTCTGTAAAAATCATTTAATGGAAGGAAGTGCTATGTCTTCCATAAGTTCCCCTGACTCCAGATGGCACTTGGGCAAGCCAGCCCTTCCCTTGGATGCACATTTAGATGAATTCACTGACGACCTTCCCTCCAAAGATGCCTGTATGAAGAGGATCTACAGGGCTGTTCCCATTCTGGACAGCAAGACTCAGAGAACTGGTAACAATCCTGTGACTGATACACACGAGGTGCAGACAGCAGACCTACAGCTGCTGCTTCAGCACAAAATGAGGCCATTTCCCCTTCTATTGCCACAGAGAGATGCTGTTTTTGTGTTTCCCAATCCAAGGTTCATAGTCTTACAGTGTAGAATGAGAACAAACCACATTTTTTAGCAAAAACATTTTAAGGCAGTTTTAATGATGAGAATCAGGATGTAGAATTTTACAGTCTCTGTAACTTACCATCTTAGATGTTTAGACTATGCTACAGCAGCTTTGAAGATCTGATTTTAAATTTTCTAATTTGAAGGTGTACTAGAGGTAGTAAGTCTTCAACAGATTTAGTTGTTCTTCTTTTATGCACTCTACTTTAGTCATCAGATAAAGGGATTAGAGTCTTACATCACTGCTTAATACCTCGAGATGAAAACACTACGCTAGAAGGATCTTCCTCCAACTCGGTATCACTATTTTAAAACGTGATCCAATTGTCCTCTTGACGGGTGTTCAAGTTGGTAAAGGCAAACTGTTCTTTACACTGTAAGTCTAAAAATAGCTACACTAGAAATTAAATCGACTAAGCCTGAACAGCAGTTAAAAACCTCTCAGGTTCTGATATAAAACAAGAACAGAATTCATAGCAGGGAAGGTCGGAGTAGGCGTTAATGAGCTGCAAGACTGACAATTACCAAAACCACCCAAGTCTCAAACAGCAAACACAGCGTTACACGAAGTGTTGTTGTATCTACCATGATGGTGGAAAACTATTTCCACTCTCTATTTTTGGTATGGAAAAGTCAATAGATCTAGACATAAAATAAACCTTTCAGACATAAAATAAACCTTAGCAGACATAATGACAAAAGTAGCTCATAAAACACAATTTTACTGTCAGAACTGCTGGAGAAGAGACACCCATGTATGAAAAGTTGCCTGAGGAACTAGCAGGCACCTATAAATTAGGGAAAAGGAAAAATAATCACAAGGAGGAATATAATGCGGCTGGAACGAGAGGTTGGTAAAGGACAGCGTGCTGCCAGCTTTCCAGTTTGGTCTTAACTAGTTCTAAATCTGCAGAGAACTGAACAGCTCAAGCTTAAATCTCTCTTCAGCAGTTTCAATACAAACTTCAGCACACCTTGGCCCCGTACTTTGCCCTCTCCTGAAGGAGTATCATGGCTTACTCAGCCACAACAGTCAGTCAATAAACTCTAAGCAGAAGGGCTAAGAAGAAGCTCTAAAAATCCTAAGCAGAAGGGCTACTCCACATCCTAAACATCACATACAAAATCCTTCTTTGGTTGAATGCCTGTTCCTGTGGATAAGGAAGGCAAAGCAGTGTCCCATAAAACCAACAGAGAAGGACCAAGGTCCTGCTTGGTACACACGTCCAACATGGGAACAGTGGAATAGTTGTACCTCTCTAAGCAGAAAAGATGCAAGAAGTAATTATAGAGTTTAAACTGCTATTAGATGCTTTATGAACCTTTCATTTAAGCAATTAATTCTAACACACCAGGCAAAATTTCAGTTCAGAGAGCAATAACAGGGGAATTTGGAAGAAATGACAAGCAGGCAGAATCTTGCCTACAGCAGCCACAGAGTACTCTGGGCTGAGAGATCTCAAAAAGCTGCCCCAATGTGGTCACTCCTTTTCAGAAACTGGAAAATTTTGCATGCCAGTTCAGAACTAGGTTTGAAATCCTGGAAGAAACCACACACTTCAGTGGAACAGACTACAGACAAAAACACATGCTCAGAGAACCGACATCTACATTCAACCTACTACACCATATGCTCAAATCCTAAATTCCCTTACAGTTTCCTGAACTGGCATCCACATGCCCAACTGAAGGCACAGCTCAAAGCAACTGAAGCAGCAGAAAGCAAACTTAAACAAGAACCAGGGAAGGTTTTGAGCTCATATTTACATTACTGATGCTCACCATTTAACTAGAAAATAAAGTGCTGAAAAATGGCTCTAGACCATAGAGAAAGTGTTCACCACAGCTAACAGGGCAGACATCAGTGCAAGGTTGTGTCTGAAGTCCAAAACAGATGCTGAAGCAGAAAGACCATGAGGAATATGTGGTATCAGAGGCAGGGAAAACATTTAACAGATCTTTTTCAAGTAAATGAGAAGAGTCTTGGTTTTTGATTGTGCTCAAAACATGAAGATGATAAAAATGCACAGAAGGCAATTCAGCATTCCCCCATTTCTTCACCATTTACCATTAGTGATTGAACTGGCACATTTTGACACGTGAAGAAGAGATGAATTTCCAACTGCACCATCTGGAGCACCTGTATGAGAAGCCAGATGAAAAGAGCAGTGCAGAAGAAAAGCAATTTATAATCCCACTACCATGCTCCCTTCACTCCCTTATAGAACCCTTTTGGCTGAGGTACTACTGAGAGACAAAAAAGTGCAACAGATTTGAGGAGGAAAACAGAAGACAAATTCTTGAGTCCAGCAGGAGCTGCTGAGACATTTTCTCACCACAGTAGAAAACCCAGTGTTTCTCACACCACAGGTGAGACAAATGCTGTGTCTTTTCCTAAAATTTCAAAATAATCATGGGCAGCTAAAACTACAAGATAACATCCTTTCCCGCTGCTCAAGCTCCCCAAACCAACATGAGTTCTCCATGAACCTTGCCAGATGAGTTTGACCAAGTCACAAAAAGTGAAAGACAATCCCCAAAGAGACTGTATATTGTGCAGCTGAAACAGACGTAGCATTTCAACACTGCTATTTAACACTAACAATTATCCTTGTTAGAAATCAGTATTCTTGCAAATAAAAAAGAAAAAAACAACATTCCTTTATAGAAGTGAAATGCACATGTTGATCTTTGACTATATTTATAGAAGGCCATTTAGTTTCAGTGACCCCACACAAAAAATCCAATCCCACCAACAATGCACTTCCCAATGCTACTGTCATCTCAATACTCTGATGTTAAATCTACTCCCTGCTAGGGAAAAACCGAGATGGTGGACAAAGGAGGGCAGTGACAGGCTGGAAAACACCAAAACCTGTCTCTAGGCTGTGCTCACACAATGCTTTGTTTCATGCCAGTGAGGTAGCTGATCGTTCTATTGCTGTGTGCATCAACACACCAAACCCTCTACATGGTATGCGGAGAGCAGGGTGAGGTCAGCCATCATCTGAACCACAGGCAGCAAAGACCTGCTGTCCCATGCCTTATGCTGGAGAGGAGAGAGGAAAGGTGCAGTCTTCAGGGGTCACCCCAACCCTTCTGATCACTAGAAGGCCAGGGCCTTTGGTGGGGTTCACTCCTACACAGGCATCCCTGTATGTTCAGCACTGTGCTTCATCCACTGGGGCACACGGGAGCCTGGCAAAGGTTGAAGGAGACAGACAGGGCTGGGAAAGCCTGAAAATTAAAGTTTTAAAATATATAAAATGTAACACACTGGAAAAAGTTTAAAAGTTGCAAGACAAGAAAGGAAAAGAAAGAAATACATGAGGTGAGGAGAAAGGGCCGGAAGATGGTGGGAGAAGACTCCAGCTTGGGACAAGGGGTGGGTCTAGTCTGCTCAGCACTACTCCCTCTGGTAGCCACTCAGTTCCACCTCATCCTTGCGGCGCCGTTGTGTGAAGAGGGAGCTGAAGGGATAGAGCTTGGCTTTGGCCTGGAAGCGCTGCCCGGCAATGTCGATCTCGTACTCTCCCTGGTTGATGAAATCAGTCGTCACCACCAGCTTTTCTCCCGTCTTCTCATCGAAGTGGTGCACGAAGCCGAGGCAGACGTGGCGCTCCAGGGTGTAGCTGTAGGCACTGCTGGTGGTCTTGCCCACGTAGCGGCCGTTGCGGAAAATGGGCTCCCCCCACCAGGGCCAGAGGTCCATATCCGTGTCATGGTCCTCAAGAATGAACATGGTAAAGCGCTTGTACACCCCATTCTGCTTCTGTTCCCACAGCGCTTCCTGGCCAAGAAACTCCATTCCCTGTAGGGAAAAGGGAGCATCAGCTGATGTGAGGGACATGAACTGTGGCTGCTGATGAGCTGCAGCAGACCAGGTTGCCAACAAGGGCAATTTATGCTTGGAACTTATGCCCTATCAAAATGGGCTGCCTCCATACATAAGTCCAGCTCAGAGAGCTTTTCTTTTATGTTTGTTGCTCCAGATGTTAAAAGACACAAAAATGTTTGTGAAACTGTTCTTTAAAAAAATCATTCTAATTTTCACTGTAGTGAAAACCACATCTCCATTCCAGTTTTTGCCATTTTTCTTGTTCCAGAAGTCTACCCTTCTTCATAAACCAGAGGCAAACTGTAACTAATATGAAATTTGTATCCTTAGTCACTACATTCTTTCCTTGAATTGATACAAGCATTTGTTTTGGCTCATGCAAAGATGGAAGAAAGAAAAGACAGTGATAGCAACAGCACCTGCTACCACAAAAGCATAATATAACTCTACACTGTTCTACGAATGCCTCCATTTTACTAAAATTAGAGAACACCTGTTATTGGTGCCTAGCCCCATATTTAACATCATTAAACATCACTTGTTGCACAGGCTGGCTTTTGCTTCATCAGATTGGGAAAACTGCTTGGAGAAGCAGGAATTCTGAGCATCTGTAAGGTAGAGAGAACCCTCTGCCACATTGGGCACCACACACATAAGCAGCACCAGGCACAGGTCAGTGGGAATACTGCCCAGGAAGGAGGAAGACAGAGCATTTTTGTATTTCTAGCAGCTTTCTGAAGTACAGGAATATATGTTACAGCTACTGCACACAGCTCCATAAAAACACATCCATCTGCTTGGCTGGCAGCCTTTCAGTTCAGTTCTGCTCTCCCACCAACCCCAGTGCAGAAGGTGGTGTACCTTATCCAGCTTGACCTGGAACTCGCGTCCACACTCCATAGGAGTAGTAAAAGCATCCAGATCCTGGCCCCAGAATGCAAAGAACTTCTCGATGCGCAGGCTGCGGAGTGCATAATAACCGGCATTCCGAATGCCGTACTTCTGTCCCATGTTCATCACCTCGTTGTACACGTGAAGGGCGTACTGCAATGGAAGGGTGAAATGCACACTGGCACCAGGAGAGAGCAGTAGCATCTGACACCACCAGGAACGTCACTGTCCCCTGCCACTGAAGCACGACTGGAATGCAATATTAAGCAGTGAAACTCCCCCTGGTGCCTGCAGGCAGCTTCCCCGTGGTGCAAATCAGACATCTCATCACCTGGAGCCAACTCGGAAAATGCTTCCGATTTATGCATGCAAGCAACTGCTTTAGCTCAGGCTGCAGTGCACTCTTACCTCTATGGGGATATAAAGCACAAAGCCAGGTTCTCCTGTGTGAGTGATACTCATCACACGGATGCCATTAGCATAGCCCACGCTCATCTCCTGCAGAATTAGAGAGGGGGAAATCATCCAAATTGGAACACAGCACAGAGATCCAGAAGAAGCACAATGCATACCACATCCACACTGCCCAGACCTCTCTCCCCTTCACCACCCGCACTTGCAACAAATTTAAATTTCCAAATTCAAACAGCGATGTCACATTATCCAAACTTGTTAGTCATCTCTTGGCAATAAGCCCTGGAACTTGGTCAGGACACAGGTTGTATTCTATATACAAGACAGAAGTTGAATAGCAACTGTCTGCTCAGCCTTTTAACAGGCTGACAGGAGACAACAATGTCAGAGTTCCCAATCCCAGCTGCCCCTCTGACATCTTCATAATTGATTATATGAAACATGCCAAGATACCAAATGATGACAAGTCTACAGTGAGAGAAATACTGAAAACAAATGCACATTCAGCTATATATTTAGTAAACAGAACACAAACACAAGTGAGCCTAGTGAGGTCTTTACTAACCTAGTTCAGCAACTGCAGTAAACTTTCCTGTAAATCTTAATTCTCCTCCAATTATCCAAAACATTTTTCCTCTCCTTTCACACATGCTTTAAAAAAACCTAGCAGAGTGAGGACACAAGCACAGCCACTCACCTTGCAAAAGAGAGAGGGGAAGTGTTCTGCAGTCATCGGGGCATAGGACAACTCTGACAATACATCCACAGCACGAGGGCCAATCAGATTGAGAGCTAAAGAGGGGAACAAAACAGCATTAGGATGAGACTGTAGAAGCCTTACCTGGTGTCTAACGTGCTACTCCAATTTCTGAACTCTTATTGAACTAATAGGTGTGTTTACATTTAAGAACAGAGGAGACAGTCATTAAACTCTCTCCTGACAGTTCAAGAATGCTGTCTTCCATCTCATGGCTTGCCAGAAAGAAGTCTCTGAACTGCTGTTTTCATCCAAATGTTTGGAAAGGAGATTAAATCGCAACTCCGGGCACTTTAAACAATTAACTGGCATGCAGCACAAGACACCATTTGTGACTTTGAGCTGTCTGAGGAGGTCTGCTTTCAGTGATTTCTTACCTGTGTACTTCCAGGTCACATCCTCCAGGACCAGGTTGCTGTCATCAGGCAGGCGGTTCTTCAGCCAGGTCCAGCAATGAACTTGTTGGTCAGTGGGGGAAATCATGAAGAACCTGGAACAGACAAATCAAATCCAAGAAACAATGAAAGAACAATCACAAAGTAAACCAGTTCATTCTTCATTCATCAACTACTTGAGCTATTCAGCAGTTTCCAAGCGAACAAGAGACCAAAACAAGCTGGTTTGTGAAAACCACAGCTAAAGCCTCTGGATCAATGCCCTCACATCTGTCATGAAAAGAAATCCCCCATTTCAAGCATCACCAGTGGTCTGGCGACACTGAAGTGACTAGATGTGGAACATAGGGAGTTGTGCAGAAAGGTGACAGAGTATCTCAAAGGTCACAATTGGTTTGCAGAAAGGACTTGTGGCTCTTCACCACCAGTGATTCTCTCCACTCTCCAAGCAGAAATGGCTCACACAGCTATTTATTGTTTTAGCAAAAGTCTTTTCACACACAATGGTGGTTATTACTAAGTTTCCAAAAACAGAACTCCACTTGATATGGGAAAATGAGCTGCTTGTGTGTGTGTCTGAGACAAACTGTGAGTTAAACATCTGTAGAAACCACTAGGCAAGGAGGGAAGCTACTGGTTCCACACAGAGGAGGACAATACTTTCAAGCAATACATAAATGTAGGCAGAAATAGAAGAGAAAGAAAAGGTTTTTCTAAATGGAAGAGAAGCAACAAAATGCTTTCACACCAATACAATGAAAACACACATAGCAAACCATCCAGAAAAATAAATCCAACACTCAGCTGGGACACGGCCATGAAGTTTCTAAAAATGAGAAAGCTTTTAATCAGATGCCAAAGAGAGCCCAAACTGGTGAGTCTAAGGGTAAAATCCTGTGATCATATTGGTTTGCATGAGAGAGCACAAAAAGAATGATAAAAGACTGAGAATAAGAGTACATATACTGCAATAAAAATTGAAATTATCAAAAAGTAGTATTTTCAATGCGCAATTCCAGTAAGGACATTGGTCAGGAGTTAGTTTGCACTTTAAATGGTTACCTAAATTAATAAACTCCAGTGATGCTAAAAACAATTTGTATCTCAATTAAGAAATTAAACATCTGAAGGTCTAACATTTTGAGGAAATCTATGTTCATCTGTAATCCCACAAAAAGGCTTATTTTCCCCAATATTTGTGAGTTCAGGAACTCCATTTCGCTTGAGTAATTGAATCAGGAATACCAGTGGAGAAGTGAGACCTTTTAGTTCAGTGTGGTGATGAAAGTCTATGACTTTCATGAAGGAGTCCTTAAAGGCTCAAACACCCAAAGAGCGATGGCTAAAGATGCTGGGTGCACACCCACCTGCGCTTGCTGAGTCGGGCTATGCTGCAGTCATTCTCATACCCTCCATTCTCATTAAGCATTCCTGTATGCACAACATGCCCAACTGGCACATCCAGGTCATTCGAGAAGAGATACTGCAGACTCTCCAAGGCCTCGTCTCCGGTGGACTACACAAATCAAAAGGAAGAGAAACTCAGACAAGCTGCCTGAGCAAAACAGATCCACTGGGACAGCTTAAGATCATATCAACATCCTGGCCTAAATTATTTCAATTTGTGATGATCGTGACACTGACGTCTTGAGCGTAACAGGATACAACAGTGGCATAGTGCTGGAGGTCAAATTCTATGTATAGACTGAGCTGATATTTCTATAAACTAGGCCCTTGACAGACAAAACCCAATCTAAATACTAAATACTGTGGTACAAGCTGAATTTAGCCATACAGTGTAACTTCTTCTATCTATCCTCAATAGGACACAGTTTTTTGCAAAAGCAGGCAATAATAAACTAAAGGTCACCTTTACCAGGTAGTCTCTTCCTAGGTACTTACACTTATTTCAAACTTGGTAAAAGATGACATGTCAATAACACAAACTGCTTCCTTGCAGCACTTGACTTCAGAACCCACAATATCAAACCAGTCTGGTTTGTAAAAGGTTTTGCTGTGATCCAAATCCAGCAGATCTAATACAAAGAAAAATTGAAGCAAAAATTCATAAACTGGATGAACTAAGACCTTACATAGAACAATCAGGAAGCACTAGGCAGAGGAAAATACCATCTCACCATTCCCAGGTGGGACAAAATACTTGACTCTCTCAAATCCATGCTTCTCCATCCACCTGGCTCCCTGTGCATCCAGGCGGTCGTACAGTGGTGAAGTGCGCAGCTGCCTGCCAGTCTGGAAGTCCCAGCGGGGAACTTTCAGATCACACATGAGGGCTGCAATGGTCATAAAGATCCTTTATTAGACAAAATGATTATCTTTATCTAAACTTTTCTTCCAGATTGTCAGTCATTACTAATATCTGAACCATTAATAAAACTCCCTCAAAACAGCTCCAACCTTCCTTTTCCTGTTTTTGAAAATCCACAAATCCGTTTTGATCCCTTTACAGCTCTTCAAAATCAGAGTAACAACATTTGCACAGAACATTTATATTTATAGATACTTATGGTCTCATGACAATTCTGCAAGATAACAAAAACTCTATTTTTCATGAAGTCATGCTGACTAGCATTAATTATGCAGGATTCTTCCCTGGCAGTGCACTGTATCAGATATTGTGACAACGCTAATGCTGGGGTAGGCAGCCCATAGCTATAGAGACCATCTAATTTGCCTTCTTAAATACTGGCAATTCAGCTTTTTGTAATCATGAAAGCTTTTCCAAATGGCTTCTGTATTTGTTCAGCTAGTATAGAATATTTTTATTTAGAAAACAAGATACCCTAATAAACATTGAGCATCCTCCTTAGTTATCAGTGGAGAGTAATAACTTAAGGATGCTTGAATACTTTATAATACTTTTATAAATGTTAAGATTCTACCTAGGTCAGAAATTGCTTAAAACTGAAGATAAGCCAAATATCTCTAACTGAACACTTCTATCATTTCTGCCTCACAGAATTTAGTAATTTGACAAATTTGTTGGCAATATCTCAAATTTGTACTCCTGAAAGAGAGGCTATAGGGAAGACTAGATTAGAATGGGAACTTAACACTTCAAAAATTGAATACATTGCTCACTCTGTAAAAACTAGAGGGATTTTGTAGCCATCAGAACTGAGGTTTGTACTGGAAAGTGACTGCAGAGTAATGCCCAGAGTATAAAGTGATTTTTCTGAGAAGAAGGTCAAAGCAGCATAAGGTTTTTATTCCCCAGATGTAGCAGGGCTAAGAGGTTTACCCAATTTCTCCGCTTTCACCCGAACATATGTTTTTAGTTTAGGCTTGGTATTCAAGTAATTGTTCCTGTTATGCAACTTGTGGAGCACTTTGTACTTCTATTTCAAACTTTAAAAGAAGCCATCCACAATATTCAGACAATATGACAGATATTCAAACAACAGGAGGAAACAAAGCATGGCTTTAGACAAGAAAAATGGCATTTCTAATCTATTCTGCAAGGTATTCATTGCAAACTTTGACAGGAGAAAGCAGTATGTCTACCAAGACTTCCTGAATTATGCAAGAGAACTGGGTCACCCAGCCATAAGCTGGAAGTGAAGGTATTTCCACACTGTAATGATGTGCAATGAATAACAATCTTTGAGACACTGTAACATTTCCAGTTAAGACCCTGGCATTGCTTTTTTAGGCTGGAGTCCTACAGAGATACCTACAAATTTCCCTGTATCAGAGGCAAAGCACGGAAATAGCAGAGAGCAAGGTACCAACAGCATTTTTTTAGAAAAGTTAGTAAGAATGCTGGCATACAAAAAAACCCTCATCCTTTCCTTTCTCCTGGGAAGGGGCTGTATTGCCAAGAAGGAGGTCAGGAAGAAGGAAAATATTTCTCAGAGTAATGGCAGGGGAGAGACAGTGTAGAGGAAAATCTTGGACAGCCTGGCCAGAGCTGAACACAGAGCCCTCACTTACGCATGACTTCCATCACACGATGACGGAGGAAAGTGCGACTGCTCTGAAGGGTTCCAAAACGCTTCAGATCCAAGGGCCAGACATTTTCCGACGGATACCCATTTACTATCCACTCTGCCAGGTACCTGACAGAAGAAATAAAGACAGACTGAGATACCAGCTAATGTATTAAAGGAAAGAGTGTAGGTTTGAAGTCACAAGGAAAGCAGTTTGGACATGAAAATGTCTTGCAATAGGGAGAGAGAAGACATGTAATGTAGTATTCTAAACACTAGCAGAATCTGGAAAGTTTCCCTTTAAAAAATGCAGCCACCAGATTTCCAAATTACTAATTGCCCATTAGGATGAAGCATACAGGGCAGCAGGAAGTTCAGGACATGTGCTAGATGAAGCCAGAGCCTGGACAGGTAACCTGGCTGACACTGTCAAGTCTTTGGATTCTGATACAAAAGGAAGTGCAAATACATTTCAGTTGGAGTTTGACGCTTCTGCTTTCTCATTTCTCATTGCCTGGTGTAGGCTCAGCCACAAACCAGCAGTAACAGCATTCATTTAGCACGAGGTGCAAGCCAAGTTACGTTTAGCTACACTTCCAGCAGTGAAGGAGGAAGGCATTCTCCAGAGCTAATGGATACAGGCAACTCAGAATTTAGCAGAGCAGAAGGTTCTGTTCACAGCTAGTAGACAACAAAACAAAGGCGTTTGGAACTGATCATGATCATAAACTAGCAAGCTAAGCTGTTTATTTTGGGGCTGTAGCAACAAATGCACAAATAGTGCTTTTACCTTCAGAAATGATTTTGATTCTTAAGAGAATCTCACTGCAAAGATTCTCTGTATTTCACGCGACAATAAAAAAATAATCATGAGTTGTTTCTCTAGTGAGTTAAATTATTAGAAATGGACATAAACTAGTGAAGACAAGTGCAGATACTAATACCAGCATGAAAAAGGTGGAGTTTGTTAAGAAGGCTGTGTGGCATAAGGAATGCTTGGCAACCAAAACTAAATGGCAATCAGAGGGAGAAATGATTATTCAGCAACTTTGCTGCTGAGATCACACTTAAATGCCTGCCTAAGAATCTGCATTAACACAAGAATTGGATTTTACTGGGAAATTATTGCACTTCTATCTTACTGTAGGGGACAGTCCTAAACTACTGTCAGCACTGGCATCACATTTATGGTGTTTCATCAGCAACAGATTCACGCTGCTTTCAGAGGAATTAAGTGTTGTGTCAACTGGAATACCTAAAGACTTCAATCAAATGATAAATTAAGGAGGACCATGAAGCACAGGAGATGAGGGAATATACACTTTTCTAAGCTTTTATCTCTTCATGGTAGTTTAAAAATAATCATACCAGTTATAGAACCATAGAATCACAGAATATCCTGAGTTGGAACAGATGCACAAGGATCACTGACTCCAACTCCTGGCCCTGGACAGGACAACCCCAAGAATCACACCAGGTGCCTCCGACCATTGTTCAAACACTTGTTAAACAGGCAGGCTTGATGCTGTGACCACTTCCCTGGAAGCCTGTTCCAGTACCCACACTCTGAGTGAAGAACCTTTTTCTAATACCCAACCTAAATCTCCTCTGACATAGCTTTATCAAAGCTTACTTGATCCCCAGCTGCTCACTGAGATGTGATGCCAGAGGACACGTGTGCAGGACAGGAGGAGAGTCCAACACAGGTTTGAAATACACAGTGGAGAACATAATCAGAAAACATCAACTGCTCCTCTCCTTCACTCAAGTCAGAAACAAAAGAGGAGTCTTTGTCAGAGGAGGTCACAAATACCAACCAGAACATTCCACACAGAAGCATCATCTGAGCAGTCTCTCAGATGGCTAAAGCCTTACTTACACACAATGATAGACCACTTACTTGCCTGCTCCCCCACCATACGAGATGCCAGCTGAGTTCATGCCAGCCAGAACAAAGTAGCCCCGCGCAGTGGGCGACTCTCCCATGATGCAGCGCATGTCTGGGGTGAAGGACTCTGGGCAATTCACCAACTGCATGATCTGCAGAGCCTCCAAACCTGGCATCCTGCGCAGGAGAGCACCCAGAAGTGGCCCTAGGACCCAAGAAAATAAAGAGACAAAAAGTCACAGCCTTCAGTCTCAACACATTTCAGCTGCTTCAGGTGGAAACTGCATCCATGTTTTGATACAATCACAGAAGAAATGGTTTACTTGCTGGAATCACACTACTCAAAATGGATCACACAGCATATAATAAAAGCAGCCATATTGATCCAGATCACGTGCCCAGTATTGTTTTCAACAGTGCAAGAGCACTGCTCAGTTTTGTTAGGGAAAGCAATAGGAATAGACAACAAATAGATACATAGTGAAGAGTACAAACATGCAAATGTATATTATACTTGTCCCATGCACTCTGCAAGCCTCCACCTACCATCAGCTCAGAGGATTTCCTAAAAATTTGGCATTTTTTCTCTATTTTGAAAACCCTTAAATTGGTCTCTCTTTAAAGTACTAGACGAGTCTTTCCCAGCTTCATGAAAAAATCCAACAGACACAGACGAGGAGTCCCACGTGTTAAAATTTGTTGTATGAGGAATCACCGCCTTTTGTTTTAAAGCTCACACTCAATTCCTTTTTCTGCCTCCCAGCATTAGAAGAGACAGAAGTCAGAAGTTCCCCTGCTAGCCTGTCTATCTCATTCCAGATTCTATAGACCTGTTCATCTCCCTTCTGTCATCTTCTTTCTCCAGCCCACTCAGTCACTCCATTCTTGGAAACTATTCCAAGCCTTAATCAGTCTCTTGCTGCTCTTCCACCAGGCCTTCTCCAGTCCTATGACTTCCTCTGGAAACAGGGAGCCTAGAACAAGAACTAGCATCTGGCAAACCAAGGATTTAGTGTTGCACAATGAGCTGTGTTTTCTGCTTCTTTCTCAGTAATTCCTAACTTGTCTTTTGCTTTGACTGCTGCTGCGCTGATGTCCTCACGGAACTAACACAACCCCAAGGTCTGTTCAAAGCCCATCACGTCACATGGTGAAAACAAGACCATCCCCACACACCCCCATGCATTTGCGTCACTTCACATTTATCCTCATTGAATTTCCTCACTGCTTCATTGCCCAGTCATGCTGGAAAAGTCGTTTGGCAACTCTTCAGTTTGACATTTGAGGGCATTAATAAACGAGTAAGATATCTACTTGGCTTTTCTTGCCTAAAAGTTACCTCTGTTTAGCACTCCAGATAAAAGCCCTTAAGATTCAGCCCTAAGAACACTCCTGTGGTTTATGCACAAGCAGTAAAATAATCAGATCTCACATTACCTAAGAAGTTACAAACAGAAAGAGTCTGACCTGTTCTTTCTCTTCCCTCTCTCAAGCATCAGAATTCCAGAGTGAGAGCCTGGTGTTACAGGCTATTTTTTATTGATAAAAAGAGAGATCAGTGCTAGATTTGTTCTCATACTCAGTCCAATTTAAGCAACTCCACAGACTATTTTAAAATCAAAAGGTGTTCCAACGACAAGGATCAAAGCAGTAATACAAGAGCTCAAATCCCAGGAACTGCAGCCCTAGAAAAGGATCAAATACTGCCTGAGTAAGCTCTGACTCTGCTCAACTGTTCAGCACATTTGAACAGACAGAAGGGCAATGCTGGAACATAGCATGTAGCTGCTTCAGAATTTTGGGCAATTTGGGGGTGCCAGCAAGCAGTGCCTTTTCATTTTACCCAAATGAAAACCAGAAATGAAGTGGGTGCAGAGCTTGAGCAACTCTTTACTGAAGCTAGTATCTTCAAGCAAGTCTGTAGGCATCTAGGGATCTAAAAGCCTTTAGCATATGCCAGCACAAAACAGCACCCCATCCTGGCCCCACGCCCTAGAGTTTAAACTTACACTATCAGTATGGTGTCTCAGAAATCAAAGTAAAATGATTCAATTTAACCTGAAGCACAGCTGGAAGAACATACTATGACTGCAGAAAGAAATCAGTGAAATTCCATCCATGCCTAGGGTCAGAGAGGCATGTGCATTCACAAGGGATGCAGAGAGCTCTGTCACATGGGAAAGCTGGATCCCTGAATATAAGGCAAATTTGAAGATGAGAGAGCACATACCAACTTACCAGGTATCAAAGAGACAGGAGTGGTTGGGGAAGAAAGGGACTCACGTGCTATGCTCTTTCCTACAGAAAGAGCCCTCCATGTAAAAACAAACACGGAATATAAAAATAGAATAAAATAAAATGGGAAGAGAAAGACAACAGTTGGAACATAATAAACCACCACTGTCAATGGTGGGAAAAAGTTTGGGAAGCCACAGTACCAACTTCTGTTCACAAAGCAACTGCCACTGATAGAAATGCACTTGTCAGTCTCTGCTGAAGAGAGCTGCAGATACAAAATACCATAGCTATGTGGCAGGTCAACAGTGTTGATCTACTGCGTCACAAGATGCACTGACAGCATTGACATCTACTGCAGCATGTGGCACTGACAGTCAAAAATCATCTGAAACGGAAGAGCAGTGCTGGGAAGCTTATGTAGCACCTTGCTGCTCTAGAGGAAGTTAATACACACTGAGGATTAGTGGGCGTTTTTAAACATTCCACAGATATCACAGAATCACAGAATCTTGGAATGCTTTGGTTGGAAGGGACTTAAAAGCTCATCCCATTCCAACCCTCCTACCATGGGCAGGGACACCTTCCACTAGACCAGGTTGCTTCAAGTCCTGTCCAACCTGACCCTGAACACTGAGCAACTTGTGCAAGTGCCTCATCACTCTCCCAGGGAAGAATTTCTTCCTAATATCTTATCTAATTCTGCCCTTGTCATTTGGAAGCCATTCCCTCTTGTTCTGGCACTCATCGTCAAAAAGTTCCTCTCCAGCTCTCCTGTAGGCTCCCTTCAGGTACTGCAGTCCTTGGCAAAGGGTTTTTCAGCAAATTACTGACAAATTAAGAGACGAGTGAATTTGAGAGAACGTTCGTCTTTCCCACAGATCAATGACAGCTGGCACTGCCATGAACTCTGTCTTCTACTGAAGCCACAGGTTTCACTGCTGTGGGAACCTTTCTTCCCTAACATACCAAAATGATCCCAGTCTTCTTGAAGGTTCTGGATCTCCAGCTGGTTCCGTCCCTCCGTGAAGAGAGGTTTGGGGTTTTTCTCAAAGCCTCCTGAGAGGATGCCGCCCTGCCAGTTGCGTATGTAAATCCTGCCATCGGGGTCGACAATAGCTGCAGAGGGAAGAAAAGAGACGGGAAGGGAATTGAGACAAGGGATATCTGTCTCAGGCTGTTGTCCCACAAACACCAACAACAGGGGGCTAGTGACATGCCAGGCCAAGCCAGCAGTCTCCCAGCATGAGAAGGGACAGTCTCAGTTCCCCAGCTCCAGGCTGTCACACCATTCTGGATCTCATGTGACATCCTGGTGAGTCAGTTTAGATTAAACTATCAGCTCCCACCACAGCCGTGCTTGTTAACTTTTGGACAGTACAGTAAACTGAATTAAACCTGAGGAGCCACAAGCCAGCAGTACAGAGTTCCCAGGAGTGAGAGGACACAAGAGGGATTCAGAATCCTTGTGGCACTCATAAGCTATTATACTGGCTTAGTTCCACTGCAACTGCACCCAAGACCAAACCTTCTACCAAGACACATCCTTCCCTGACCCTCTTTCTCTCCCTATTCTAAGAACAGTTAATTTGTAACAGATCCAGCTTACTGCACGCCACCAGCACAAAGAAGGTGGGCAGCACCGGGGTGAGGACAAGTAGCCAGGACTGGACTGCTCCTTCCACTGGCATTGTGTCAACTTGAAGTATTTATGTTACTCCACCTGACATGTTCCATAGCAATTTTTGCCACGTACAGAAAAGCTGAGAATATATATGTGAATATACATATATACACACACACAGAGGAGTTTTAATTAGTCAAATAAAAGTGAAGCACTTGGACTCCATCCAGATATCTCAAGACCCTGGACAGTGTATACATTACTCACTAGAAGCAGAAAATCTTGCTAACAACTGAGAGTAAATAAGCAAAGCTCTCTACTTCTGAACCACAGTTTTCAAACACAAAGGCTTTCTTTAAAGAGATCTAAAAGCCAGAACATGGGGGAGGAGCAATTACCTCAAGTGTTTGGTTGCCCCTACAGCTCATAGACATGTAAATGCCATTGTAAAGCCTTAGCTTCAGTTGGAGGAAAGGAATAGATGGGCCATTTGGGGCCAGCAGCCTGCAAGGAAAACATAGGTGCTAAGGCCAGCACACTCTCCAGCCCAGAAATGCAACAATCCAAGACTCAGACACAGCTACTACTCAAGCTAGAGTCAAGGTCATTCTCCTGCTAAATTGATGAACTCTCAAAATCATTTTCCGCAGGGAAAGCTTTCCAAAGACTAGAGAAAGATATTCTACCACTGAGAAAGGATATTCAAAGCAATTCAGAGAGAAGGACTTCACAATCCCAAATGAGCTGAGGACAGATAGCCCGAGGTTGGCCTTTTTGTCACAAACTAGAGGTCACCTTGGAAAGGCAGGTATAATTCACCAAGAATCCTTACTTGGTAAGCTGCTTGACAGAGGCTCCTTCAAAGGATGTGTCAGGAGGTAGAAGTGTTCACAGGCATGGAGTGGGATATGGACTGGTTCCTCCCCAGAGTGGCCCAACTCATAGGCCCACTGAAATAAAAAAAGGGCAGGTCAGAATAGAAAAGAAAAAAAAACAGCTCCAGGAAAAGACCAGGACATAAGCACAGATCACCTCTCTGATTCTGCTTTCACAAAAGATCAAGATCTGGTTCAGACCCCGAGACATGAAACAGACATGATTTCTTTCTCTTTTCTTAGAATTTGAATTGTTTTGGATAAAGACTATTTTTCTGTTCCTAACACAAGGACTAGAAAAGTGGGGCCTTGACTCAAAGTACCAGTTTACAACACAAAAGCAAATAAGATCCGTAGACCAAAGTCAGTACTAGGTTCAGCATCTAGAAGCAGAATAGTCAGCATTTAGGTGCCTGTAGTAAGACCCTTTACTAACAAGGAGGACAGCTGCTAGCTGAAAAACTACAATTGTCAGGTGTATTTTCTAGCGGAGAAGACATGTCATTAAGAAGTAAAAGCAAACAAATTTCTGGGGAGGGAAGTGAGAGAGAAGGGGCTGTCTCCCCAACAGCCAAAGCAAAGCTCTTCCTGTCAGAAGAGTGAATCTCCCAGCAGAGAGACCATGGACAGAGCTGTATCAACAAGCTGCAGGTACTGCTCAGCAGGTTAACACCCAGACTTTGGTGCACAGCAAATGGCAAGCACTGCTTTTCCTCCTTCACACCCCCGCTGGGATAAGCTGATGAGTAACACGACTTGATGTACTCCAGTAAACCAAGCCAAAGCACAAACCACTAAAAACCCAAAAGAAAAACAAACAGAGGGAAGTGCACATATTCTTAAGCAACAGAAACAAGAAAGAAAAACAATTCAGTAATTCAACCTGGCCAGCGCAGTTGACGAAGTACTCGCACTGAATCCGCCCTCTGTCAGTCTCAACTCCAGTCACTCGACCCTTCTGGATTGTGACATGACTGACACACGTCCGCTCGTGAATCTGGACACCTGCAGAGGACACCAGAATGTCAGTATGCCATAAGCCCTCTTTCTAATGTGTCAGACTGTTAGCTTTAAACTCTCATGCTCAACCAAAATGCTTATTTTCTCTTGGAGACAAAATTTCTATTCTTGACTCAGTAATTCTTAAGCAAAATCCTATTATTTGTAAAACATCACTTGTACAATTTGTACAGGCTGAGACTGTAAAAAGCTACAGTTTTACTTTCTCCCATGTGACAATCTGGGTGATAAATAGACCCCCAGTATCAACAACATAAAAAAAAAGAGTCTCAGCTATGGATTTCATTCCATTACAATTCCTTTATGCAAAAAATTTGTAGTTTCACATGGTATGACTGGTTCTCTTATGGGAAATAAGTAATTTTGCGGAAAAACATCACTAAGCAGTATGCAAAAACAAGCTAGGCTAAAAGAAACTAAGAGAGGTATCTTCCTAAGCAGCTTCTCCCAATCTGACAGACTTTCATCCTTAATGACCTTTACTTCCTATTATGTTTATTGCCTATTATCATATTCCCCTTTCCCCTAACTATTAAACCACTCCAAATTTGCCAAAGTGCTGGGCAAACATCATTTATTACTACACTTCCAAACCCATTTCCAAAGCTTATGTGCTCAATTAAATACTCCACAAGGCTCAGCCACCTCTTTTCATTTGCAGATAATTAACTATTTTGATGTGTAATTATGAGTCAATTCTAGGACGGAAAGAGTGTGTGCTTTTTCAGAGAAATATGCAACCACTAAAAACAAAAAACAGGTGCTTGATCTATCCCAGGAAACCTGTTAAGATTCAGCATGTGAAATACTTCAGCCTGTTTTTTCAGAAATAAACAAAAGAATCTGAACTTCACAGAAATAACAGAATTTTGGTTTTCAGTGCTCAGTTAGAATATCAAAAGAGATGCAGAACATAGCTATCATACAGGAGAGCACTCTATAGATAAAAAAAAGCTCCTACCATTCCGTGAGGCAGCGGTTGCCAGAGCCAGACTCACATTGGCAGATGACACGAGTGCATCTTCTGGCACATACATGGCCCCCACAAGGTCATGGATGTTGATCAGCGGGTGGAGCTGTAACACTTTTTTTGGGCTGATAATTTCACATGGTATTCCCATTACGCTGCCACAGAACATAAGAAACACAATGTCATTTGTCTTGCGGGAGAACTGGTGCACACTGAAGCTGAGTTGTATTTCCTGCTCATACGTACTTCAGCGATGAAGCAATGCGCTTCAGAGAGATCAGTCGGTCCTGAGTCTGAGCCAGTGAAATAGAGCCTGTCTTCATGTACCCTATGACAATGACCAAAGTCAAGTCAGATTTGGATAGGATCGTGAATTCTTTTCCATCTCAGACTCACTGCTTTAATATAATTGCAGACTTGTTGCTTCCACTACTCAGGAGCCTGGAAATCTCACATCCTCAAATAACTTTAAACACTTACAAGCTAGTAATTAAAAAGTGCATGAGAGAGCTTTTCAAAAACGCAATTTAATTTTTAATTGTCATCTATTTCTACCTCATATATCCCTGTTTATGAAAAAAACCCCTGAATTTCACACATGGTAGGTATTAAAAGAGAAAGAAGTTACTGCCCCAAAAGTGATCTAATGACAACTCAGAAGAATAAAACTTCAACAACTGAAAGCAGGTATTTTGTCACTCCAACACCTACACTAAATTAGTATTCATCTTAATTGCAGGCATAATTATTAACCTCTATTGAGTCTGACACACATCACAAGTTCTTGTCAGAAAAAAACTTTCAGTGACCAAGTTCTTCCCATTAGATACATGCCCAAACATTGTGGAGAAAGAGGGAGAATTTCAACATAATCTTTTTTTGTTATTTCCAAGGCTAGACTGCAGTAAGAAACAGAGCTTTGCCTATGCTTCAGTGGTCCTGTTAACCACTTTTTCTTTTTGAGAAGTAAATCAGTGCACAGAACAGGCCAACTTGCTCCAGTCAGTGCTACATATTTTCCGCATCCTTGTGAAAATTCCGGTGTCTGCCTAAATTACAGACAGCATGCAAACTGTCACAATTTGCAGGTAGTCTGCCTTCAGTTTGCCCATCTGATATTCTTCTCCTCATTCTGTCACTACACTAGTGACATCCCTTTGTATCTGATTAGGTCTGTATGTACTGTTTTCGAACAGGACTTTCAAGGCTTAAGACACTGTAAAACCACAGTCATATTTCAGTGTCAGTACTTCAATTCAGTCTCCCAAAGATGACTCCATGATGACCCTTCCAGTACCTGTTTGCACTCCTGTCTCCTGTTCCAGCTGCTGGTAGAGCTTGTTTGAGTAGTGTGCCATCTTCAGCTCTATGGACACGGGCCTGGCTGTGCTCACAATGCCGGCACAGAAGCGAGTGGTGCCAGCAGCCAACCTGCAGGAGAAGGTGCAGAGAAAGGCCTCATACAGCTGCCAGGTACACCCTCCACACCAGGCTGCTCCAGCACCTCCACTGGCAGCACAAACCACACACCAACTTCTCCTCCAAACACATCAGAGCATCACTTTAAGCTGGACGATGCAGGGATGACACAACCTCTAGAATGTTTTTCCTCTTGCTCACTTTTGAAAACACACTGCATTTCAAGACAATTTAACAAGTCCTAAACACTGACATTTTTCAAAGAAAGCATTTTTGTAAAAACAAAACCTTACACCTAAGTTGAACCGCCTGACTCCTTCTCCAAAGCAGGATTTCCCTCAAATAAAAATTAACTTGGTTTTGAGTCTTACATCTTTGAAGATTACAGTACAAGGAAGCCCTGTCACTCTGTAACAGTTGCCATAGATGGGCACATGTTTCTTGTCCCTTCTAAAACTGTCCCTAAAGCATTAAGCTATTTGGTGAAGGGCTGCTCTAGAGACAGAAACCTACACAACTCCATGCAGCATGGACAGGGGAAGACAAGGCAATTAGATTTAAACATCTCCCTTGCATCCTGCTTTCACGATAATTCAGTTTGCTGCTGCTAAAGCCATCCTGCATTTTTCCATTTGACTCAACTGCTTTCAGCCTAGCATATCTATATTCTCTCAGTAATTCAACCTAAGATTCAGTTGGGTAAGGAATATTTGCTACACCCCTCCTCAATGACAACCCAAAGAGATGAAGCACAGTCTCACCACACTATGCTCCTCGTAAGACATTTCTGCTACTGCAGTATTCCTATTTCTCCTTGAGCATGCACAGCCTGAGCCTGTACAGCATCTTAATTCACTGCAGATCTTTAATGGGATGTTCATACCTAGCTCCAAGCTAGCAAAAACGACATTCCCTTGCAAACCCAGCACTCCACTTTGCTCAGAAGGACCCTACTCACAAGGTCTCAGATGAGAATACTCAATTTCTTTTCTTTACAGCTAGAAAGAACCCACTGCTTCCCAACCACATAAACTTTGTGGAAGCCCAAGAAGCACAGCTAATTATTTCTGAAGGCAGTATCAGGTGGCAAGCTCTAAAGCAGACGAAAAATATACAGTCTAGCACTTCTTTAGGGCATTAGAAGCTGCTACAATAAACACTTCTTCAAACCCTAAAGTCTCAGTGGTGTCTCATGCCCAGGATCCCCAAACTGCTTAATGAAAACACCACAATTGCCCTTCATAAAGAGATGTCTAAAACATCAGGGGAAATGTTAGGATGCACAGCTTTCAACAGGAACTGTGTGCTCTGCTACAGAGAGCTGACCCAACTCACTGAGGGCACTTCTGCTCAGCCAAACCATAACACCCTTGGCTATTTTACAGAGAGGCACTAAATCCTCCAACAAACTGGATAATCTGAGCATTTAACCAGCTTACAGGGCAATGTTTTTTGTGATGCTTACTTATAACCTCTTGCAATCTCTGGAGCTTTGCTGGCTGTGTAATGCTTTACACACATAGCATCCTGCTCTGAGAGGTCAACAGGGGCTGTAGGAGTAACGTGGATTTTTAGTTAGTTTAAAATGGTCCATCATCTTTGCCAGCTGCATTGTTTTACATGATCACCTGTGATTACAGCAGAGCAATTAAGTATCTCCTAAAGGAACTGTGGTGAGTGGAAAACCCACACCAGAGTTCTCCTGATAGGAACTGCAGTGCATGCAGGATGCCCACTGGAGCCCAGCACCGATCACACCCCACTGTGTCACCCCCATGTTTCTCAGGGCACTGTGGGGAGGTAAAAGACCCTGGAGTGCAGGAGTGAAGTTGCAGGGAAAAAAGGTGGTGTTTTAATGTTTGTTTTTTGTTTCTCACTACCTGAATTTTAACTGTCACAAAAGAAAGTCATTATTTTAAATTAATTCTCCCTAGGATAAGTCTGTTTTGCCCATTGCAGTACAATCTCCGTATCTTTATCCTGATTCACAAGTTTCCTTGGCTTACTTCCTCTCTGTCTTGCAGAGGAAAGTGGCATGGCTGCGTGGGAGTCTGGCCCTGAGCCACAGCTACCCCACCAAAATCACACAAGGGATACTCTTCACCTTGCAGAGCAGTCCTATGCTTGGGAAGCGGAAGTAAGTGTTGCTATTAATGTTCAATATAACCTTATTTCCCCCAGGGAAAAGGCTATTTCCAGGTCTTCACTTTGGTTCAGGCAAAGAGATAAAAATAACAAATTACAGTGGATATTGTCCTGCACAGAAGTCTTGTTTTGTTGGGTTTTTAATCAGAAATCCTTACCTGCCCTGCTCAAGTAAGACTACATCCTTCCAACCCATCTTGGAAAGGTGATAAGCCACAGAAGTGCCCGTGATTCCACCACCACAGATGACAACCTGTGCCTGTGCCGGCAGGGAAACCAGATGAGGTTCTGCTGTGGTTGAGGTGCTTCGCTGGGAGCTGGTCATTCTCCTCCATTTCGGGTGAGCTGCCCGCCACTGGATATCAGACAGCAAGCGGAGAAACATTCTGGCAGCTCTTTGTCACTTTTCCTAAAGCACCACCTAGATGTGTTCAGACGCTACCTTAGCACCACTCCTTCTAGGAAGGAAAAGATGAGACTCACATTACCACTTATCTTATTACACACAAGGCTGGCAGCAGGAAACATCACGTGGTGTGTCGGGTATAAGTGGACATGAGAAAGCTGATGAGCAAACAAACAGGAGGGCAGTTACTCCCGAAACACCAACCTTGCCGTTAAGATTTAAACTTAGATCATGAAACAGGAACAGAGCATTTGGTTTTGACACAGTGCAACTTGACAATGAGCAAAGAACAGACGAGAGGTGGAAAAGCTCTCACACCCGTGACAAAGAGAGCTAAAACAGCCATCAGGCACAGATCATGCTCTGGAATGTTTTCTACAGCCAGACGTTAATAGGGCAGAAATAAGCTTGATTATTAAGGCTGCCGGGCCTTTACCTGAAGAAGGAAACGAAGTCTGTGGTCAGAGTAACAGGCACAGGGCACGGGAGGCCCCGTCGGGAACAGCTTTACCACAGGCTTTACTCCAGGGCCTGGCTGCGGCAGCTCCAGCAGCAGCAGCACCGGAGGTTCCCTCACCCGCAGACTCCGGTCCCTGCGGGGAGCCTGAGGGACAGAGGTGTCAGGGCGCGGGGTGTCCGGGAGCCCCGGTGCGGGGAGTCCCCGCCTTAGCCTGCTCACCCCCGCCGGCGCCCCCGACCCCGCGCTGCGGGGCGGCCGGGAGGGGATTGAAGGCCCGGAGCGGTGCCGGCGGCGGGTGCGCCGGGGTCGCGGAGCGGGGCCGGGGTCGGCGGGGCCGCGCCGGCTCACCTGGGGCAGCGGGAGGCCGGCCTGACCTTCCGCGCTTTACGGCCGCGGCCGACGCGCGACAGCCGCCCCTGCGCGTGCGTCAGCCAGCCCCGCCCAGCCTCGGGGGCGTGCCCAAGCGAGGCCCCGCCCCTTAATCACCGCCCCTTTCTCCCCCGCGTCCCCTCAGAAATAAACCACCACAAGTACAAACCTGCAGACTCTTTTTTATTAAATTCTCCCATTTCATCTGTACAGAACAAAAAAAAAATGCACATTATTATGTTCAGAATTTCAGTAACATCTCAAAATTACACAGCATGGACATGTAAAAAAAAAAAAAAAACAAAAAAAAAACACCAAAAAAGAAAACCAAACCAAAAAACAACTGAAACAAGGAGCAGCCAGGATTTATACACAGAAAGGGGAAACAATTTACAAAAAAAAGTCTTGTTAATGTCACATTTTAAAATAATTATAATAAAAAAAGAGAGACTACGTTCAAACAGCATCCGCTGTACAATAGGAATCCGCTGGGTCTGTTTTGTACACTGCGGGGTGCTGGGGAGCCCCTCACCCCCTGCACCCGCCTCATGCCCAGTCCAACACACGCTACTCTCACAGCTTCCGATCCTCCGCTTCTACGGGTGGCAGTCACACCTTTCCCTTTTCTCCTAGTTCAGTATTTCCCAAGGTGAGAGCTAGGCGAGCACTTCTATCTAACTCAGTCGACACAGGGGCAGCAGGGGTGGGATCTCAGGGTGCAGCGATTCACCCTGGCAGGGATCTTTGCGTTTGGTCAGCTACCGAATCTAAACTGGGTGTTGTGCAAGGAGAAAATCTCGTCTCTGGCTAGTGAAGAGCAATGTTGTTACTCCTCCCTATCCCAGGCAGTGTTCAGGAACTCAACGGAGCAGATGCAGAATTCCACCAGCACAGGACAAAGCGCAGTACCAGTTGAATTCTCTCTGGCACATGTGTGATTTGGGTCCCCTCTAATCATGACTCATTGGTGGAAGCAAAATGCCAGGTTTGGCTCCCCAACAGGGACACTGTGCAAAGAACAATACCTGGGAGTTGCCTGGAGGCTTTGAACCCCAGAATGAGGAACGTGCCCTTACACAAACCCACATTACAGCTGTTTAAGCCCACAGAGCTGTACTTTTAATAGGGACAGAAGTGCTAGATGAAATATCCTGGTTTCATACCACACTTGTGCACTCATACACACCTCAAAACTACCTTTTTTTTTTTTTTTTTCCCAAACACAACTGATAAAGTAAAAAACCCTACAATCTTCTTTCATTAAGTAGTAACACTGTGTTTTAACAGAAATCGCCATCCATCTTGAACACTTGAACACAATTCCTCTACAACATTATGGGATTCCAGCGATCCCTCTGGCTTGTCACGTTTCTTCCCTTGGTACCTACCTGCAGTAAGTTTCTGTACTTGAGACAGTCATAATTGTTATTTTCCATACAATGCACTTACTGTGGATTCTTTCAGAGCAACACTGATTATATCACAGTGTTAGATTCTGGAGGAAATGCTAACATTTTTCTACAGAATTACTCAAGCTTCACTAGGGTCTTTCCAGCCCTTTGCAGTGACACACACACAGATACTCATCCCAATTTGCTGGGCAATATATTTCAGGTACCAGGAATTTCGTTCCCACTCCAGCAGCCTAATGTCAAAAGTGAGGCAAGAGAATCCCAAGCTGAAATTCTCAAAAGGACTTGATCGGACTCACTAGGTAAACAATAAATAAGCTTATTACTGTGAATGAGAATGAACTGTAACAGGCTAGCAGGAGTGGAGTATAGAGGTGCACATCATGCACAGTCCTGACACGTGCAAACACATGCCATCATTTAGGAAGCCTAACTTGTTAACCCTCACAGCAGCAGCAGGAAGCAAATGGAGAGCTGCACACCTTGCCAGATCCCAAGCATCCAGGTCTTCCATCCACACCCTGAGCAGTAGCATCATCAGGTCTAGAATAAGCTCTTCAAGAGAAGGTTTTGTGATGATCAGGAGGGAAAAAAAACAAATCCAAACAACAACCATCTCCTAAACTGCATTCAGTGGAAGGCAGACTTCACCAGCGAGAGGTAAGGATCATGAAGAGGAAAGACTGCCACAGGTTCTTCCACACTAACCCACTTCTCCTGGCTGACTGCAGCTACTGCTAACACTCTCTGTTAAAACAGAGAAGTTAAAAAGGGCTTTCTCGAATTCAAGGCAACAGCAGTGTTTCCTACAGCCATTTCTCACACCTTCCTACAACGGTGGTGAGGCACTGGCACAGGTTGCGGACTCCCCACCCTTGATGTGCTCAAGACCAGACTGGATGGGACTCTGAGTACCCTGGTCTAGTGTGGAAGGTGCCCCTGCCCAGGGCAGAAGTTGGAATGAAATGAGCTTTAAGGTCCCTTCCAACTCAAAACTGTTATATGACTCTATGATTCTTTATTTTTTTCCCTGCAGTGGAAAATGGTTCCCTGCAGGCAAGATGAAGTGTTGGCAACAGCACAACCAGGTTATTTTTGGAAGAGTACTCCTGTGGGTTTCTGTGCTTGCAAAACCTCTAGATTTTTAGGTATGTGTGAAAAAGAGGATGTTTCAGACTGTGACTGGTAGATTTTTAGTTGAGAAAAATGCAGATTTGGTCATCACCAGTGGTGAGACCCCTTTTTAAAACATGAAAAGATAACATGCTCAATGATAAAACGGCCTGGACCCCTGGTTGACCTTTAAAAGGTGGGTCTGTGTCTCTGTGACAAAAGGTTTATTTAGTATCCTATTTTTTCTTCCAAAGACCTCGGACCACACACTTCTAACACCATCACAGCGCACTCACACTGAAACTGTGAGCCTGACAAAGGCAGAAACACCACCAGCCCCAGACTAACACCACCAGAGCACGGACTCCTAATGCCATGCTCCAGGCACCCTAACCATAACCTCCTCCAAATTAAAAGGGGAAGAAAAAACCAGAAAGCCTTCTATCTGAAAGTAAAGAAAGTCACCTTCAAGGCTGAACGGGGTTTACATTCAGAACTATGGCTACAGACCTACAATTTTCACTGCAATGTCTTTTGGAATTTAGTGGAAGATGCTATTTCTAGACAATAAACCATCTAATTAGGCTTTTCAAGCTAATAAGGTTACAAAATGCCTTCTCAAAAAGTCACAACAGTTTAAAAAAAGCCCTCCAATGGCAATTTAATTATGCCAGACAGACATTTTGGAGAAGCAGGACTGGTGCCAGCAAGCAAAGCTGCACCATGATCCCGCTTCCCTTGCTGGCAGCTCTGTGAGCACACCCACCTTGGCATCAGTCATTTCAACACTCAGTCAAATGATACAACACACAGTTCTAATTGCCAATCTAATTATTTGTGGAGTTACACACCTGTGCTACCTCAAGAGACACGATTAACTGTTTCTCTTCTGCTCCACTTCATGCTGACAGCCAGCCAGGCAAGCTCCCTTAGAACCAGGGAGGAGGGTCAAGAGAAGGAATTCAGGCTTAAATTCAGTTCTACCTCACCACTTAACTGAAATCCCTACCATACACTAACTCTCCACTGAAACTTCACTGCTCAGGCTTTCACTGCTGCTTGCTTGTGTTCACTTTACTACAAAACCAGAAGTGTTTGTGAGACTCATTAGCATAGCAAGTCTAAATCCATATCAGCTTGCCTCCATCCTCAGAGCAGGATGAAAGTATGTTTGCAAAAAGTTTCAGCAAAAAGTCATAGCAAAAGCTCACAGTATTTTGCATATGCTGTTCTGTGTATACAGCATCACCAGAATCAGCTGGTCCACACTCCAGAGTGTCTCAAAACCACCTCCACTGTTCTTCTAGAGAACAGTGGGGAGAACTGGAAATGCCAGGTTTTACCTAGCAGTGTGCTAAGTGGGAAAATAAAGTTATGGTTCAAGCATCAGCCTAAGTTGGTTAGTTTCAGGCACGTGGTTTTTACCACAGCACACGTAGGTGAGCACATCTAAAAGGTGAATAAAATATATCCTCCTGTACACATTGACTGTTGTGCAGCCTCTTCTAGATTTCATCAACACACTCCATGTTTCAAAGCACCTGTCTTATGAGCTCCACACCTCCTTGTACTTGAGTAACACAGCTGATGGTAAGAAGAGGCCACAACTACTGGTGCAGCTTTTCTAAAACACCTTCTTTGGGCTCCTGGGTGCAAATCCAGGTCCTGGAAGTACAACTATACATAGTACAAACGCACATGTTGATGGTAACTATGCAAAAGCTAAAAGCTACTTCCCTTAAAGATCCAGATGCTTTTGCCTCTCATAACACACTATCATTCTTCCATCCACTTCTGCTTGGCATTCTGGACCAGCACCTGTGTCCTACATCCCAGTAAAATGCAAGGTGTTATCACCATCAATTGTAGTTGTGGAAATGAAAACCACTCTTCAGTGCTACCATGCAAACCATTAAGACCTGGAGTGTGGTTACCAACCACTGTGCTAACCCACAAGTCATCGTTATACAGAGAGAGAGGATGTTGAGTGTTCCGGCGCTTTCTGCATCACTGACAGAGCACTGCACTGCCAGTGTGTCAACACCATCTACACACAGTTAATTTGGGAGGGTAACAGCTTAGCAGCAGCAAGGTAAAATAAAAGGAGTGTTAGAATTTTACTGCATCATCGCTAATAAAAAAGTTGACTGCTCAGAGCACTTCCTGTCCACTGACACTGTTCACTACTGACAGGCTCTACACACCTCGTGTCTACACATTGTCTTTAAGCTACTGAAATACAAGTTGTACAGCTCACATGAGTATTCAATCCTGGTCAGTATTTTATTCTATCTTGCGAGCAGCAGAGGAAGAAAGGGAGGATATCTTTTCAGCCAAAAAATCCACAGTCACATAAGCAGGATATTCACTAGAAGATGACACCAGTGATTGGTGTCCTTAGGTTGTCCAAGACTATGCTCTGAAGATGCTTTACACAGACGAGCAAGATGTCCAAAACAAGGCCAACTGTGGTGTAAGATGCAATTTACCCTTTAATTTCCTGCCTCAACTTCACCCAGCCACAGAGGATGACTAGATTTCAGTATGAACCATTACCTAAATCATATAGTCGGTATGCAGAATATGTCTGTCTTTAAAAATTTGCTTAAAAACTGCTTGAGCTGCAGGTCATATCAGTCTGATTTGGAGAGTGAAGGCAGTTCCAACAGTACAACAGAGACTTGTCTACAGGCAGGTAAACGAGAGTCTGCTAACAAAGGGGTAACAAAAGCTGCTGGCTGGGCTGCCAATGTTGCACACAAACTTTCATAGGATGAAGATGCCATGGATGAGATCCAGGATGGGAAAACTGAGCCAACACCTGCTGCTTTTCTAATTTTTTTTTCTTTTTTTTTTTTTTTTTTTTTTTTTTTAATTCTCCTCTCACAAGAGGGGGTGGGTAGACTATACAGAGGAGGGCTGTACAAAACTGGGCACTGGGCAGGCATTTCTTCAGCAGGCAATCCAGGCTCTACCTGTCCTTGAGCTCTCTTGTCACCCGCTTGGTGATGCGTCCACACATCAGGCCGATGAGGAAGAGTACACAGATGCCAACTGTGATCACAGACAGGATGTAATTCTTGGATGGAGAGGTCATAACTTGCATTGCAAGGTCAGAAAAGCCTTCTGCTGGGGCAACCTGAAGGTGAAAAGGGAACAAATCAGCCAAGCTGTACTTTCTGCATAACTCTCAGCCATGACATTTACCAGCTTTAGTCAGGTACTGCTACTCCGTCCTGTCGTCGTCAGACTTGGCCTGAACCAGAAAAAAGCAGACCTGCAATGATTCACCTGAAGGAACTGCTGTTCAGGAGGCACCTTTAAAACAGAAAATGCCCCTATTTCATTGCCCCACACCTTCTCTGCAGGAGACTAAGCCCTGTGTACACAAAAGATAGTTTAATTCTGCATTGTTAGGGATGCATTCGAGACACAGAGATAATAGTAAGATGTAAGTTCCAAGAAGACAACCTGATTTCAATTTTTCTGGTTTAGTATTTTCTCAAAATACTACACTTCATTTGGAAACAAGAATTCCATTACAGTTGAAGTTCTTCATAAATACCTTGCAACAGAGAGATCTAAGGCATAAAAAAATGGAAATCATTTACATATTCACCTTTGCAGCATAGCTCCACATTTCAATACGATCATTAAGGCGTTTCTTGCATTCAGGCTGCAACCTCACACGCTTATCTTCCAGAGCTTCCATTAAGCATGACATTTCTGTAATTTGAGGAAGATGGTATTACAAAATAGAAACAGTGGCTTCAATAACATGGTGCAGAGAGGGGCTCTCCCATTTTCATGAAGGCTGATGGTTACAAGGCTTTCTAAATAGACCTGGCACACTATGCCTGAGGATAGCAACTTCACCAAGATTCACGATCAGTATTCCATTCGGAGATGCAAGGAATTTTGACTTCCAAAAAGAAACCACAGTATGTATCCAATATATAATTCATGTGGTTTACATGAGATTTCATGAAGTCTTATAAATCTGCACCTTCAATGAGCTGTACACTCTGAACTCCATGCCACCAGCCTTTAGAGAGAGCTAAGATCAAATTCAGTTCAGAAAAAACAGAGTCTTATCTCCTTAGGATTGTTAGGAGTTTCTTTCAAACAACAATAAATTTTGAAAGGTTTAACTTCCTGATTTCTCACACAGTCCTGTGAAAAGGAAATGGGATCACAGTGTTCTGGAGCCTACAGAGGGGCTCGGCCAACAAATTCATAAGCTCGTTTAAACGCTCATACAAGACACAGATACAAAATTTTGTCTTTTTTATTCATGCTACCATATTTCACTAATCCCTGATTAGATACTTTCTGCTTTGCAGCGAAGAGTTACCTAGCTCATAGCAAACAGGCCACAGACTTAGTTAAACCAACTCCAGACTTTTAATGCACAATTGTCAATTCAAACACTTGCAGGCAGGGCCCTCTCTAAGCTAAAGATTTGGACACAAGGAAAGACTTCTTGACACCCCTTCATCTACCACTTCTGCTGCTGTTCCATCCTGTTGCCTACAAATGACTGATGGAAATATCTTGTACGTAAGATTACGCTGGTAAGAAATGCAGGTTAAGTATCTCAAGACTGAGAGGTTACACAAGTACACCACGAGCACTTACGGCGTCCTCTCCCTGGCGGAATGGCAGCACAGTGGTGTTTGATGTCTAGGGCACAGGCTGTGTGGAGCACTGGGTCAACAAATATATCTGCTTTGCTTTCCTTCAGCATGTTGAGCACTTCCTGCAGAGGACGAAATTACAAGTACATCTCAGAAAAAGGAGACAGAACAAAACCCACGTGATCAATGTCTCTGAAAGGTGTATCATCTTTCCAAATCCAGGATCATGAGAAAATCCACCACTGTCCTTGGATAATGACATATATATGGATAAGGACATAATATGAACGCTGGTTTAGGCTTAATTGTCCTGGTCTGTAACATTCCTTAAAATACTCATATTAATCTAAAAGACAAAGTCAGTATGCCAGGACTACTTCAGCCAGAACTGAAATCAGGTGGCACAGCCATGGCAAAATTCATCCAGCCCTCAAGCACCCAGCCTGGGCTTATGAAAACCTGCAACATAGACAGCATCAAGAAACAGGTTAGTAACAAGAACCTTTGGCAACCATAATCAAGAAAGAATTCAAGTCTGGAATTGCAAAGGAGGAACTTTCAACACAATTTTCACTGGCAAATTGAAATTTAATTGAATCATTGCAGGCCAGAACTGAGATGTATAGGGAAATTTCAGCGCTCTGTCCTCGTGGTAGCTAGAACATGACCTAGGCTATGATCTGGAAAAATCACAGACTTGTGCAGTGATGGGAGCTTTTTAGAGCATATCCAATTTATTTTCTTTACCTTCTTGCACATCTCCGTTTTTATTTTCAGAAGATTCACTTTCAGACATTCTTCCACCTGCCCAGTCTGCTCCTGAGCTGCTGCTTCTTCTGCACACAAGCTGGAAATCTATTTTGAAAGAGATGTTTTAACATAAGTAGTTCGCAACAATCATTCTGCCTTTTAGCACATTTATATCTCAGTATGTTAGTTTATCACAGGGTGCAGCTAAAGAATACATGATGAGATTTCTTCCCCCCAAAAATCCCCAAAGCCAAATGCAGCCTGGCTCATGCAATATGCATAACCCTTTGAAACCCAGCAGCAAGAAGTCAATATCGCTGTACTGAGGAGGGAAGAAAACCGCATGGAAGAAAATGTGAAAGTATGAAATAAGTAACACTTGAAGCATGACCAACTCTGTTACCAAAAGTGAACAACTCAAAAAGCCTGACTGTATTCTAGTTAAGGCTGATAAGACCAGAGAACTGACTTCTTTCTCACAACAGGAAAGAAGCATTTTTCCATAGTCACAAGTACTGGTGAGATCCCAGATGAAAAAATTAACTTCATATTCCACTGCACAGGAAACTGCAATTCTTGTGCACAGGATAAAAGTCACAACCAGAGCATCTGACTAGCTAGAAGCAGCTCAAAGGCATTTTTTTTGTTTTACTTATTAGGAAAGCATGTTTTGAGAAACAAAAATTTGTTACAGAAAGGGAGCTTCCATCCTGAAAAAGTAGCTATGGAATTACTTTCCTACCTCATCAGAACAGTGCATCTGAAGCTGGGGATCCAGCCGATAATCAAGGGCGGATTCCTGGATTATGACTCGAATTTGGTCCTCACAGTCTGGAGAGAGACGCTATTTGGAGGAGAAAATCATTAACTCACTCAACGACCTTTGGAAATCAACCACCCTGTACATTGACCTGTATTCTAAATTATTTCTATAGGAACATAAAAACCTCCTTTTTGTATAGCCTGTTATATATTTTGAACAAACCACAAGCCCAAGTTTGATTTGTTATTCAATGACTGTTGATTAGCACGATCTGCACATTTTTCTCGATTGCAGGCATCAGTTCTCCTCACCTGGTCTGCATATTTTAACTTTAGGCATGAGATGACTTGTCCTTCCAACTCTGTATCATCCTTGGCCCTATTCAGGATATTTTGGCAGAATTTTGGTATGTCAGCTTTGCATGCCTTCCTGAGCACGGGATTTAAGCGGTAATCTAACCAGGAGAGATGACAGAACTTCATTAGAACACACATCTCTTCAGATTACAGAGCATAACACTCCAAGAGAGATAGGATAGGAACTTCCTGGGTGACATTATACCATCAAGGAACATAATTTGGGGGAGAAATAGTATTTTTTGATAACAGAATTTCAAATTGTGAGGTAAGAGCTTCAGGAATTAGGAGGATTCAACAACACATGCTGACCCTCAAGAACTTAACTAAGGTCAGTGTGTACACAGAAAACGACAAAGGAGAATAAAACAAAACTGATACTCTTCCAGCCATGCAGAACACCTTGGGCAAGCAAGTTCTGGTTTTATTTCAGAAGAAGATACCTGTGTTCTGTGTAATCTGGCGCTTGGTAATCATCTGCTTGCATTTAGGATCCATCACTTCACTGTTCTTGTTTTGTTTCAAACACTGCAACATGTTTTTTGAATCCGCCTCTGGACAAAACCGCTACAAAAATCCCCAAAACCCAACAAGTTGCATCACTAAAAGCACTTGAAAAAACAAAATCCAAACCCAACAAGCAGCTTCCAGTTAATGGAAGGGAATAATCACCTGCCCAACAGAGAGGTATACAGCCTAGCCCCAACATCTCAGTGCTACTCTCTGGATTGACTATGGGCAGTAATGTCTCTGCTTATGCACTGAGCTGTACAGTCCTGACTGGCCTTATCAAAAGCAAATTGCCTTTATTTTCTATTCTTAAGAAACAGCACACTTGGAAAGAAATACTCACCAAATTAGGTCTCATACTCAACTACTTTAATTCCCATTTATTTTAGAAACTAAAAAACAAAACTTTTAAGTCTATACACATACTGCTGTTCTGTGTAAATGCTGCTTGGACAAAGCAATAGCAAAGACTTCATCAGTACCACTCAGGGCAAACTAAGACCACATGCAAGGAAAAACCAGAGAGGAGCTCATTGACAGTAATTTGCCCATTCCCACCTTGAATCAGTCAAAAGTGAACCAGCTTACTCAAAATTCAGACCAAGGTACTAATTTCTTTTGTTAGAAACTAATTCTGTGGGTGTTAGACAAGGCTTCTGCATCTCCAAATCCTCACTATTTTGATGAGATGACTGGTCTCATTTTAAAAGCATGTGTCTGAACTGGAGGGCAAATAACTCTCAGGATGTTCTTCATCAGTCAAAATACGGAGTCAGGGCACTGCATACAGACCAGGCATACTAGTTTTTCAGGCCTTAGAATTCTGGCTACTGTGAAAGAGTGTCTTATATGAACATTCTCTGCTGCTTTCTACATGGTACCACTTCCAGTTTTCATTTCTAATCTTAAGTTATGCATGATTTTGCCTGCTTTATCAGTTTGATGAAAGTCTTTGTGCACCTGGTCAGCACTGAACTGTAGATTTTAATTTTACTCTTCTCTGTAATCATAACTTCTTCAGTCTTGCCAAAAGCCAATCCAAATCCAAACTGACTGGATGAGAACTGTATTAGGAGCCTCAGCACAGATTCCCTCTTCAATTCTGCTGGTGGTTGGGAAGACAAATTTATTAGTGCACAGGCTTTGATCAGGAAGTTGAAAGAGAAGAGCCCTGAAGAAACCACAGCCTGATTAAGAGTTAAGAAAGATTACTTTGCAAAAAAGCAATCATACTTCTGAACAAGCACAGCAATATTGTAACAAGCCTCTATGGGAAGCTCAAAGCTGATTGGGCTCCTATATTCCAACCTCACTCTCTTAAATGATCACACTACCATTACCTTGATCATCTGCTTGCAGACTCTCATGAGAGTGTAGTCCAGTTCTGGGTCCATCATCTCTGTCTCCTGCAGTTTAAACACCTTCTGGTGGCACCGTGTACTCAATTGCTTCTTGATTTCTTTCAGGCATTCAATAATCTATAACACAAAATTGCAGGCATAATGGACACACTGTTGATATGATTCTGTCATACACAGTCACGTGTTCCCCTAATGACCACTTTCACCTCATTTGGGCAGTTAAGTTCCCAGTGCCTAGATTTTATCAAAGTCATTACCAATGCTTATTTCTAGGCCTTGCTTTAAGCTCATCTTTTCTCACAAAGATTTAACGAGATGAAGAAGGTCTCTTGGACTTATTCCAGAACCACAAACCTCATCCTGCAGACGCTATGCCTAAGAAATCTTTAGCAACATTTGCAGTGACCAGCTGCTAATAGCTTAAAACCAGCATAAACTGCAGAATGAAGGGCTCACAAGCTGGAAAGTGCATTGCATTCACCCAGTATTAATGCTTGTGTGCCAGTGGAAAGGAAAGAAATTAACATTCCGAAGTACTACCAAAATATTTGAGTGATATCAAAATGAAAATCTCAAGCTGCACTTACACAGGCAAAAGCGTTCTTCAAAAGTTTTCTGAAATGAAAGTACAAATTAAATTGTAAATTATTAATAAATTCCATTACCTGAGCATTGCCATAGGGCACGTTCTGGCAGTAATTCTTGATGTCACTTTTACAAGCCTCATACAGTTCTGGTTCAAGTCTGATATCCTCAGTCTGCAGGAAAAATTACAATATGAGCCTTAAAGTAGAACTCAAGACTATTTTACTTTTTTAATCTCTTAACTGAAGACCTCTGCTCACAAAAAGTAAGCAACCCTCACAACAGGCATTCGATTTCTTTGAATATAAGGGTCTTGAGTGTGAGAAGTGATGTTAGTAGGAAATCTGTTTGGAATTCCCTGCAGTGATCTCTCAGCTTTTTAGACTGAAGAAAGTGCTTAAATCACATTACAGAGCTAGCAAGTTGTTTCCACTGCTTCTCCTAAAAGGGCACCATCACAGCTTGTCCAAGACAACTAAAATCTTTCCACGTGAAAGCTAAAGGACATATTAACAGCCACCCATCTAGGAGGTGATCTGGAGGATGTGAATGAAATTTCCCGGTTTTGGTGATGCCCAACATTTGAATTCTTCCATACAAAGGCAAGAGTGCTGCCTCTTCCGATATGGACCTACTTAAGGTGAAGCTTTGACACTTAAACAGTATCTACAGTACAAAGACCTTAACAGTTTATTACTGCAAGCACTGCAGCAGGAAGTTGAGAGGCAGCTTTGCCTACCAGAACAAACACTACTCCTATTTATCCATTGAGCAACTTGGACCAGCTGGAGTCGAGTTGCTTCATCTGTGCTTGTTTCCTCAGTCTGTAAAATGAAGCTTTTGTTCTCTCCTAGAGGATGTTAAGGACATCAGAATGTGTAGCACGTTGCTGTCTAACACTAAACATAATCACTTCTAGCTGAAATCCCGATGACCATTTAGCTTGCCTTAGCCTTCATGAGACTGTATTTAAGGCATTAAAGCAGACAATCAGTACTTTCACTGAGAAGGGCAATTGAGCCTTGTGTTGTAAGAAAAGTGGAAAAAATAAATACGATACACCTTACAAATGACCTTCCTTTTTTCCCCAAAGGTGGACAAACCAGGAAGCTTTAATTGAAAGACCTCACTAAAAGAGTGGGGAGGACAAGAGTTTGAGGCATGTTTACCATCTCTAGCTCCTCAACACGCAGCTGTTTGCGGCACTTCAGAGATACCCTGTGCTCCTTGGCATCCTGCAAAGTATCATTGCGCACAGTTGTGCTCAGACAGATCACTACATCCACCCTGCAGAAAGAACACAGCTTTTTATTCATACACCCTTCACTACAACAAGCCAAGGCTGGTATTGAGTTACCACACCAGAGTAACTGACCCCAATAATCCAAACACAGCATGAAGTTCTTGTGCATCTGTGCTTACTTCTGGGTACAGTTCTATGTAGAGTAACTGGATCAGAATTAAAACCTAAATTGGAGTCTAGATCAGCAGACAGGAAGCCATTCAAAATCCCACCAACCCCTCTGCCCAGCAAGGCTTCTGCTCTTAAAGTCATGTCAGCACTTTAGAAAAGCTTTGCTTCATCTCAGAAATAGATGAAGGTGAATACCCATAGAGCACTGCAAGCAATCCTTTTACACTATGGGAAGGGCATTTACCTCATAAAATGCAAATAGTCTTGCTATCCACAAACAGGACTGACCTTGTGTGTAATTTAGCCTTACGCTATTGCAGTAAGACATTAAAAAAAATCCCTTAGACTGCAGTGAATAAACCAGATAAAACAAGGGGGATATTTTCCCTTCCCAGATCAGCAACCAGAACAGTAGTCTGCCTCTTAGAAGGCAAGGAATCTAGCAAGCATATAAGACATCCTGGGACATGCAATCCACTAATTGTAATAATTAGCTAATTTCACAGCAACTAAAATAAAGAGGACAGGCTTCTATCCAGGAGTAAAGCAGAAGTAATTTTAAGAGACAGGCCTCTACCTTAAGCATCTGCAGACCACAGTCACTAAGGGAACACATACAAACCAATCAGCCTTTAGAGGAATTCCAGCGTTTTCTGTCCTATCATGAAATACCCTGTCACTTAATTACATATTTATATAATCAGATGGATGCTTGGTCAGGCACTACATACTTTTTTTTGATGTTAGGGCACAGTTTCAGCACATCCTCCTTGCAAGCCATTTTAAACTTGTACGAGAATCTAAAATCTTTCATTTGAACCTGCAAGAGAGAAATGTGGAGAACAACAACTTTGGTCACCTGGAGTTTCAAAAATAAAGCAAAGTGCTGGCCAAAAGAACACTTGTTGAATCACACAATTAGCACATACTTTTGTTCAAACTTATTAATGTGGAAGCAAGGGAAATGCTGCACTGCTGAAGAAGTTGGGACCCTGTCTACCAAATGCCAGGAAGGAAGGAACGGCTGAAAAGAAATCATCTCCAGAAGTGACCATTTATGACCAGGCATGCAAATATAACTGTCTGAATTCACAAGAGCTCTTTAAATACAGTGGAAAATCAATTTCAAAGAAGGAGTGTTTTCATAATTAGCTAATTCCCAGCAACACCCTGAAAGAACAGAACAGGCTTCCACTGATAGCAGAGAAAAGCGTTGCTCACCAGCTGGAAATGAGTAACACCGATTGCACATTTTTCATTCATTTCCTTCTGGTGTTTGTTCTGTATTAGGCACTCCATCAGGTCCCCAGAATCAATCTGGTTATCTGCAACCTCCTGAAAAAGAGATGAAAGGCATAAAAATGAACTACTTTTACAAGTCATGGGTTTTACGCTCTTTTGGCCCACAGTGACCAGGAAATATGGAACTTACAGCCCCACTTTCCATGGTGAGCTCACTATTAATTGACCACTTCAAGTTGCACCACACAACTCCAGTACACAACTATGTTTATACAGTTCAGAAAAGAACCATCTCAGAAACACAGAAACTTCAGACTCAGGAGAACACACTGAAAAGACTCAATGCTTATATGACATTATAATTAGGTGCCTTTACTGCTCTTTAACTACTCAGCCCTACACCAGTGAAGGTATTTCAGCAATGCTGAACAGCTTCATAGAGTAGAGTGGTTAGACAGGCTGCTTGCATGTAAAGGAGAAGGAAAAAATTTATTTAATTATTTATTTTTTATTTATTTAACTCACTGTAAAGAGTGATTTTTGCCAATTACACAGCAATTTTCATCTTCAAACTAATTTTTATGCTAGGACTCTGACAACAGCAGAAACACTGGGTGGAAATAAGAATTTTTATTTCAGGTTGATTTTTTAATTAAAGACTTTCGGAAACGATTACCTCTGATTTTACTTTTGAAGTACCAAGAACTAATAATAAAACTCTCCAACCTTTCCCGCTGAGTATTTCCTCAAAGATATTCACACTATTTCAGAGTACTCACATGACAGAATGTCTGGATAATGGGCTCACATGCTCTCATCAGCAAGGCTTCAATTTGAATGTCCTGCAGAAAAAACAGTTTTTCATTTTCACAGCGAATGCACAAGAGAAAAAGATTCTGGGAAAAAACCTGTGGTAACAGCTTAAACTCAAACAGTTTACACGGTTTTGAAAAATGCAAACCAGACAGTTTTGCCCTTTAGCTCTGGAAATCCCGGGGTTCACTCTTGCCAATATAGCAAATGCAAGACAAACCTTCCAGCTTAAGGGAAAAGCCTGGTCTCCACAAAAACTTCTGGCTTGGATAATTCAGTCATTCTCCTCCAAACTTGGTGCTAGAGCATTAGGAATCACCTTATAGATAGGCAGGAGTTGAAGATTTGGCATGGTTCTGAGAAAACCAAAGTTTCTAACCACTGGAAGGCAACTTTCCTTAGGGCACAGTGTAAATTTTAAAATATGTGGAACAGTCTGGGTCTTGACAGTTAAATATGCAGCTTCATAAAAGAAGTAAAGCTGCCAACGTCACTGGAAACCTCTACTGATGTACCTGGTGGTTATTGCTTGCAAAATATTTGTGACTGGGTGGTAAGCTGCAATACAGTACTGAAAACTACTTGCAAGCAAGACCAAAAACCTCAAATCCCATCACTTGTGTTAAAGTTAACTGTATTCCTGTTAAATCTTAGTTTTAGTACCATAAGTGATCTTTAAAGTAGGAGAAATGCCATCAACAGCCTAAAATCCCGAATCGTTGTTCATTTCTGTTCCTCAAGAACCTCCAGGAAAACTTCCATTGTATGGGGTAAAAAGGATGTATTTTGATCCCAGATCCTAGCTGCATTTCTACAGCTCCTCTAACCTCAGGTTTTTTCATCATTATTAAAATAGCATGCTTAACTAGACATGCTCATCTACTCCTCTTTTACCCCAGGCTGAAAACCACTCACCTCAGACTCCAGCTCAGTGAGGTTTCCCACTACGTCTCTGCAATCAGACACCAAGTCATCAAGGTGGTCCTGAAGGCATTCCAGCTCCTACAGAAACAGACATTTTGGTGTGTGATCCAAGAACCCAAGTTGAAATTCTGGGCTTAAAACATTGTGCACATGTGAAACTGCTCTTCTTTTTGTAAAGTCCTAAATCTCATTTAATCCCACTTCTCTACTAGCATTCCCAGAACACACATATATAGTAATGATTGAAAATGTTGGTCTAGGATGTTACCATTCAAAAGCTGCATGATCTCATTTAATCTGCCCTTTTCATACCCTTAAAGAGAGGTTAGTTATCCAGCCTACGATGGGCACTTCAAAAAGACAGTGGTGTCTACAGCATCTGCTGCAGAATGGTCTCTTCACTACAGCCCTCCTAAGACACAGCAATTTACAATGAAAGTATTTGTTGAAACTTGGTTAAGTAGCTGCAGATGTTAGTTCAGTTCTGTATAAACACAGGAAACATGTCAATATTTGCCAAATGGAAATGGGATAAAGTTTATGTGGGAAATATCAAGCTTGTAATAGCATATTACAAATAAGAGGTTGAAGGAGGTAGGGTTGCTTCTTTAAAGCCCTTTTTGCAAACTATCCCCTTCTCCCATCTCATTCCACTAACATTTGAACATGCAAAGCTCTTTGCATCACCTGTCTCAGTCTTCTGCAGATTGTGTTTAAAACTGCACTCATTTTTAACACAACCTCCACAATTAAGAGGCAGCGAGACATCCCTTTATCCCCTTTTTGTCTTTCCCATCTCTCTACCTCTGCAAACAAAGTAGCAGTGATATTGTGTACAGTACCTGGCCTGTCTCTGTTTTTTCACTGCACCACTTCCCCAAGTCACTCATGCACTTGTTCTGGAGGGTTGGGTCTAGCTTCACATCCATGGCTCGCTGATGGAGGATTCTCTGGACCTCTGCTCTACACTCTCGTGATAGCTGCAAAGAGAACAGGGAGTGTTTGGCATATGGGGTCCTTAAATCCACACAGGGCAGACAGGATGCTGTCAGGTAAGGTTCTTAGAGTGACCATAAAATGCCATCATCAATCCCACAAGGCACAGAAGTCCTGCACTGCTCAGCAGAGGCCTGCCATGGCCCCACAAGAAATGTGGGTTTCCAAAGAGCTTGGAGCTCTGTCATTTAGTTTAGATAGAGGCTCCTCTCATTCCACTAAGTTTAATTTTATATTCTTAAAACTCTACTTCGCTTTATGAAAGAGATGCCAGATCAGGTCCCCAGGTTATCTGCTACACCTTCACTCAAGGCTACAGACTGATTCTGGAGAAGAAAGTCAAAGTAGCTCTTTGGACTAAATACCAAATGGGAAGCCCAGAATGAGGCAACATAGTCCAGCTGTAATTTCTTCTCAGCAATCCCCGCTGCAGGACATCAGAGTCTGCACTTGCAAGACAGGAACAAACAAACTGTAGGAAACCAAGGGGTGGTGGTGTGGCGCTTATCCGACCTAAAATGCACTAATTGAAGCTTAAAGCTTCATACATTTAAAAATCCAAGCCACTGGAAGTTACCTAGCATTCTGTCAACAGCATTGGAAACAAATACAGGTCTACTCTCCCATGAGTTTGCTTCCAAGACTAAGCTTCAAAATGACAGCTGCTCCCTTAGCCTACTTTCCAAAAGAAAAACATTTAAAAACCTTTTCTCTCTCTGATAGATTATTTGCAGGGTGGCTATTGATTTCTTTGGTCAGCACTAATATAAAATGGAATGAAAAAGTCTCAACTCAGCAGACTAAGAAACTGCATTAAAAAAATTATTCCTAAAAGAGATGCTTTCAATCAATACTTGACCTCTGCCACAAAAGACCTTTTAAATCAAGCTGTGGAAATTAATTTTTAAACTGGGCCATTGTGTAAACCCATCAACTCCTAGGGATTGTGTACACTACAGTGCCAAAAGAAAAAGAACTGAGTACCCAGGTGCTTTCATCTGTAGGTGCCCTGCTAAAGGCACGAGAGGGCAGCACACTTGAAAAGAGCAGCTCTCAACCACAAATGTGATTATGGTGGATCTCCAGACTGCAGGGCAGCAAGTCAGATCCCCACTGTCTTCTTTAAAGACAGCATAACCACATTTATCAGTACAGCATGCTCCAAAGAACTAGAAAGATGCATTATATCAATAGGAAGAATTAAATGGAATATAATTTGAAGTTGGGCACAAATCAAAACTTCAGTATAAACAGCCAAGAAAAACTGATCTCAAAACTCCTTTCTGCATAAAACCAATTTTGCATCTATGCTGGCTATTTTCAAGGAATCACATTCCTCTTTGGAAAGACATGAGGGAGGACTTTTACTGGGTTTGAACAGAAACGTAAATCAGTGTTAGCACACAGTTCTCTCCATGGGCATGTGACACAAGTCAATGCTGGGCCTACTTTGCCTTACCAGAACAACCACCTCGACCTTCAGGGCACCCTTGAGGAGGAGCTGGACACCCAAAGTAGTGCAACTATAACCTACAGTAAATAATTTAAAGTAGGCTTTTCTGAGTTCTGGCAGTTTTAGCATTGTGTGTTGAACTTCCAAACACGTGTGCAATCCTTCTACCACAAACCAACGAGCAGCAAGCTGCCCATTAGCACTTACCCTCCTTCCTTGCTCCTCTGTGCGATATGCATGCCTGTACAAGCAGGAGAAAACAGCCCCTGGAGGCATCAGCTCACTGGTCTCATTCCAGCCATGGGTATGGCAGAGGCGGGAGGCATCTCCCTGACACTTGCGGTAAAGGACTGTGTCCAATCTGCAAACAGAAGAGTTATCACTGGTACTCCATTCAAACATGGAATGTTTTTCATATCCCAAATTGCTCTGGAAGCAGAAAATCCACTTCAAGTTTCAGGCACCACCAGGACATCACTCAGCAGCAGTGTCTGACCAATTGAACCAACAGGTGGCCTAAATTCAATCTGGAATCAACTCCCTAAATAACACCAAAATCTCTAATTACAGATTGAATTTTCAACACTTCTTGAAGCATCTCCCATTTTCTTCTGCAGCATGCCAGCCAAATGCTGACACATAAAAAAAGAAATCATCTCCTTGATGTCCTGAAGGTGCAAAAAGGAAGGTATGTACCACATTTTGCTTGTGTAATATCTCACACGTACTTTGTACTGCTGCCATTCCGAAACATCAATTCCATAAAAATCTGAGTTGGATTGATTCTGTCTGCCCTGGATTTGAGCCAGCTGCAAACCCAGTGCCCCCTGCTTTGCATGTAAGTGCAGATCTCTTAAGATGATGTCTAATTACATGAAAGCTAAGTGAGATATTGCTAACATTCCAAAATTGAAACTTCATATTTATAAAACACTCTAGGAAAAAAAAAATCAAGTGATTTCAGTGGACACAATTATACAGATAATGATAAAGGTATCAACAAAACCCCTTCTACTCTGTGCATCTGTCTGAGGCACAGAGTCAGTGCAACAGGTTTATAAGCCAGTTCTGGAGAACAGTGGTTAAACAAAGATAAGGTAATGCTGCCCAGCCTGCATTATGAATTAGCATTATTCTTACTCCCAGGAAAATGCAAATAATCAGTCTTCCTTCTTCCAATAACTTATGTTTGACTCAAATAATGAATTACCTGCTGGAAACAGTATAGACAGGAGACCCAGCAATGAAGACAAACAGAAAGGGGGGAAAAATTAAGTATTCTTGTCTACTTATGGAGATAGTTATTGAGATGACTAAATGAACAGCCAAAAAGCCTTAAACTCCCTGCTCCATGAAGCCCTAATTTTAAAAGCAGAAGGTTCACAGAGCATATCAGCTCTCAGCCACTGGCAATGCTGTTCATAAACACATGACTTGCTGTGAGTCAAGATTTTATTAATGTTTGATTTGAACACTCCTTGCAGTAATCGAAGCCCAGGATTTCTTGCCTTACACTCTTTGTGGCCACTGAGAACAATTACTCAATTTCTTGCAGTAACCCTGTTTAATGTACTCTATTTCCTCACCTCTCAGTCTTCTTTAGAAGACAAGCCAAACACTTATTCTTTCCTCACTGGTCACGTTTATCAAATTTATTCTCTCCTCCTCCTAACCAACACTGACACAAGGGGCTTTGTATATATTTAAAACAAAGCACTGCCATCTCTGGATGAGAAAGATGGAAAAGTAGTGCTCTGAAGGGTATTACATCTACTCTACAGGCTGTAATCACATTTAGAGAATTTGAAAAAGGGCAGAAATGGAGGCAGGAAGCTTCTCACACAGTGAGTCTTTGTTTTACTTAAAAACTTCATTTCCTTAAGTTCCTTACTGTAGCACTTAGAGCAGATACAACTGGCTGCCACCTGCAGAGAAAGTGACCCTTCACTTCAATATGGTCTGACAGAATTCTTTAATCAAAAGATGCAACAAATTTTAGAGCTCAAATTTGAGCACTTTCTAAGGCTGCATCTAAAGAGTACCAGATTTAAGTGGCATCACACCTTTTCTAGGCAGCTTTTGCTTTTAGTGTTCTACACAAGCATTAACATCCTACTGACTTGACATATTTCAAAGCCCTCTTCTGAACAACCACAAGCTATACTGTTTTACAAGGAACTGCTAATGCATACAAACACTTAATACAAACATCAAGTGAAGATAAATCTTGTTTTACAGTACTCACTTCCAGTCACGAGATATAAAATACTGGAGCTCCAGGAGCCTATGCTCACAATCTTCTACCATTTTCTCAGTATACAAGTGCTCCATCAGGCAAGACAGAATCCTGCAAACAGAAGAAAAAGCCAGGCCACAGACTGTTAAAATCATGCTGAGCTTCCCTGTAACAGCTGGTGTTGCCAAATCAGTCTTCCAGTGAACCATATATAAGATGTTCAAACTCAGTGAAGACCTTTCTCTTCCTTCAGAAAGATTACATCCAAAACCAGTATATATCAGATTTGTGCCCTCTTATATTCCATTGTTTTAGTTATTTCAGCAAGTCTGATATACAACAAAATCATAAGGAGTATTCCACAGAAAGATCTGACCCAGGGGAGAATATATAGTCAGGTCTGAAGACAAAGGAGACACCTGCCTCTGCAGTATGGGTTTGCTTATCTGGCCTTTCCAGGTTTGTCACTTCATGATATTGCTTGAGACTTACATAGTTAGAGAAATTAGCACATGGAACATTACAAACTTAAGTCCAAGTGCCTGTGAAAACTACATCCTTCACCAGTGCTAAACCAATCCTCCTATAAAAATACTGGCCTGCTTGTACAGCAAGAATGGAGACAGCTCAGCGCAGCTCTGTATGACTGGTCTGGAGTCACTAGTCTGGAGAGGTTTTAGGGTCTCTACTGGTCAGCCACACAACCTTCATGGATGCCCAACAGGGAAAAAAGCACCAGTTCTGACTGAGAGGCACCTACATGGGGTCTCCAGACCGTATGTGCTTGCATGCTGTCTGTATCACCGACTCGCAGGCCTCGTTCAGCGCGCGGTCGATGCGATAATCGGCACCGGGGTCCGTTTCCTGAATCAGGGTTTGAAGCTGGAAGAAAGGAATTGTGGATAGGAAAACAAATGTTAAAGACATAAATGAGAGCACTTACAACCTCTCAGTGTGGCAATTCTGTGCCAGTAACAACACCATGATGTATGAACTCTGCTCTGTAGTGTTTTATTCTAAGAGCTTGTGCTGCCAACTCCAGCACTGCTGGACTCTAATTATCATTATGAAGTAGCCCAGGAACATTGTATGAGATCAGTCACACACTGAAGGTCAGCTGTAAACTTGGACTACTTACCTACCAATTTACAGAATAGAACAAGTAAAATTTGATTTGTCTACTGTATTTTTGATCTATCTTAAGCTTTGATAGTAGCCTCATTCCATAAGGCTGACAATACCAAACACGCTAATTTTCTGTGTTTTCATGAATACTATTTACAACTGAAACCTGAATCAATGTCTAAAGATCATGTGTCTATCTACAAAGTATAAATCAGTTTCTAATTGCCTGGAGAGGACACAAAAGTTTTACTGAAATACAGGATGAAGTTTCCTGTTCTGGTGTCCCAAGAAGTAACATTTCCTCAGATGTCTGCTCAAGCTTTTGGAAGTCAAGGTCTATAGTACACATTTTTAAAGTGTGTGTTTGTTTGTGTATGTGTCTAAGGTCTCAAATAAATCCAGGACATCATATTTTAAGTAACTAAGAGAAGTCATAGTGTAAGTGAAAGATGAAAACAAAAATATTCCAAAGATTTAGAGATCAGCTGTGCCGACCCAAAGCTGATATCCCAGCACTCTCTTTATGACTTCTAAATACTTTCGGTTGTCATAGGTAAATACAGTATGAACAGTTCCATCAAGTCTTTTCTTCCAGTGAAACAACTATTCTGACAAAAGCTGCAGAAAAACAGTTCTCTCCTGTTAACAAGGAAACATCATGTAGCATATTTAGCAGTATGTTACAAAATCAAATGTGGATACAGTCCATATCATCTGAACGTTAATTTGGGAGGTGCTTGCTGGGCCAGGGGAAAAGAATTTGGATAAATCTCAGTTTTGGGACAAGGGTAGCTTCTGGACCACAACTCAGCTAAGGATCCCCATGCCCCACATAATTTTCCATCAAGCTGTGGATTTCCAAAGACTGATGGAAGGCAGATCGGTATCATCATTGGGCAGGCAAACATCTTCAGCTGACAAATTTGGAGGGGAAAAAAAACCAAGAGAGGCTGCTGAGAAGACAACTGCACACTAACATCAAATGGTCTGTATGCTCTTAACATCTTGACGCTTAGTTAATTATTTTTGTCACTGGCCTTTAGCCCAGCTAAATCAAAAGCACAGTTACAATTTTATTCTCCACCTTTCAAAGTCTGCACCTAAACATCATCCAGGAAACTCTCAGGGGCAAAGCCCTATATCACAAAACACAGGCATGAAAAACACATCAGAGAAGTGGAGAAAATACAAGCTAGCACTACTTATTCAAAAGGAAACCTGCAGTCATGAGGAGAGACCACAGATTGCCTAGGAGGAACACAGGATTTCTTGCAACTCACTCTTAATTATGCCCAACCTCAGCTTCTAAGGGATGCAGGCAACTGAGAAGAGCACTGTCTCTCAAAAAATCTTGGGATATTTTAATTTAAAAATTAATAATAATAAAAGAGGCATTTTATACATCTCTGAGAGTGCTCAAACAGAACCAGGTACAACAGCTCAGAAGCACTGAAGCACCTCCTTATCCCTCCACCCTGTTTTGGGCACTACTGCAAAATTCCCGATCTTAATTCTCAACCACACACACGATGTGCAGCACCAAGCCAGCTGCCCTGACTGCAGGGAAGAAGGAATAATTTGGCACCAGTGATAAAAGTGAAGGTTGTATAGGATTTTCCTCCTTCAAACAACAAACCCTTACAGCTGAAAAGCAGCTGGATAAACTTTACAATGCTCTGAACTTTTATCCTGGGCATGGAATTAAATTAACAACGAACTATCAATTCAACAGCTGTATTAGAAGTTGGAGGCAAGAAATACATGCCCTTTAAGCAGGGATTGGAGTTTTATACACTCAAAGGTCTTAACAGGAAAAAAACCCAAAGGTAAGACCAGGGCAACACAGAAGCCACGTATTTGAAAAACAGTTTGTCAACAGCTCCAATATAAAATATTGCTTCCACCAAGCAACACCAGAGGTGCTAGACCCTGCCAGTACAGCTGCAGACCTTTGAAGGGCTGATGCTCAAAATTAAGTGACACTGTATCTCCTATCTGATGACCTACCACGGGGCACACCCACCCTCCCTGTGGGCAGGATCCCTTAGGTGCATGGTTTGGCACAGTAAGGCTCAGCACACACCTGGGGGTTTTCTTTCTATCTTAGGCCAAACCTCTTACAGAAAGCCATTGCTCCTCTAGCATTCACAGAGCTTTAGCATTTTGGCAAGTTCACTGTTCAAAACGAGACTAAACCCCCACACAGCTCTGACACTCAGGTCTAGATGTGCTTCCTGCACAAGAGCAGTTAGGTGTGAGCACAGACTCTCAAATGCAAGATCACTCTGGCTGAGGTGTCTCACAAGAAATGGAACTTCTCAGATTAGAATACTGGGGTTTGAGAATGTCTAGGAATGCATTTTGTTCAAAATTTTCAATAGAAATAATCATTCATAATCCACCTGCAAGAAAGGGTATGAGTCAATGCTCTTGCAGGAAAATAAAACGGAGGTTCTTTGGTTGTGTTTTGTTGTTTTAGGATTCTTTATATTGTTTCTGGCAGATGGACTAAGATCTTCCTTTCATAAGACAACCAGAATCAGAGCAAACCTTCACGAATGGGACAGTAAGTAAAACCAGATCCAAACTGGATTATTTCCCCTTCCAATTGCCTCTGCAAACTTTCTAGGCAGGTGTGTCTGGTCATAGAGCTTCTATAAGGAAGAATTGCAGGACAACACCTGTTGCTTTGAGTTAGCCAAGAAATCAAGGTGCTGCATCAGCTAAAAGCACAAGGTTGTGACTTTTTGACTCTACAGAAAAGACAGAAATGGACCCAAAGCACTGCAGCAAACTCTGCTGAGACCATCCCAGAGCACCTGTGCTGTTCTCCTCTCTTCTTGCAGGGGTGCCACAGACAACTGCTCCACCATCAACAGCCACACCAGAACCACACATCAAAGGTGCTCTTTAAGTACCCAAAAAGAACTGAAATGGCTCCAGCTTACTCTGAAGAATGGATCTCTAACCTCCCTTCTTCAGGACTTGCCATATGGGCCAATCTCATGTGACAAGCAGTTGAAGTCTCTAGCCCAAGTTGCACAGTATCTGAAACAGTTTCACACAATATTCTCTTCCTTACAAAGATAATTTATCTTCCTTTAAACGTAAAAGCAGAAAGCTCATTCTAACACAATAAGTCAAAACACAACAAAGCCAGTAACAGCTGAGACAACCCTCACCATTCAAATACAAAAAATAAGAATAATAAATTATTTAAGTACTTTAAAAGTTGTAGGCAGCTATAAAATAGCAGTGTCAGTCTTCAGGAACTCAGAACACTGGAATGTTTATCCTGTTCTTGCAATCATCTATTTCCTCTTGCCCATAAAAATCCAGACAAGCTAAATGTAGTTATAAAATCAACACCTGATTTGCCTTCTGCTCTCCTTTGCCCAGGGAACAAAGCATATTTAATTTGAAGGGGACTCGTGGACAATCCTATTTACTATTGCATCAATTTACTGTACAAAAATAAAGCAGTAGCTTAAGAATAAGAGAACTAAAAAATCTCCAAACTGGCCCTGAATTTCTAAAGATATTTTTCACTGAAAGTTTGAAATCCCATATCACTTTTGAGGGCCTCCTGTTTTGACTTATGACTTGTTCTGAACATGCATGTCATGATCTAAAAGTTATTCCCAAGATTAACTGATCTTGTGAATATTTGCGAATAATAAAATTCTGAAGCAACGGTTTCAATTTCGTATTTAAACAGAGACAAATATTCTGTTTTCCATATAAAGGCTGCAAAGCACAAGTCATGCACTACAGATCTCTGCAGGAATGACTCAAACTGTACAGCTGCTGCCCCAGTACACCTGGTATTTATGCAGAAATAAGCTTCATCACAAAAGCACCCTATGACTTACAAAAATTTAACAGATATTAATTTATCTTTGATAATACACACAAACTGGCATCATTTGAGGCTCAGGTTTTAAGCTACATTTAAAACAAAAATGTACAGAATAGTGGTTCTGTTTATTAAAGAAGTCAAGAGCACATATATCCCCAAATTCCAACATCAGCACTAACTCTCCCTTGCCATTTTTATCATTGATGTCACTTGTTTGAGCTCATGGGTCATTAAAACCAAGTATTAAGTACAAAAATGTAATTTCATATTAAAAAGCACTAATGAGTTTGAACAAAAATTAAATTGTTTTCAATTTAAAGAAATAATAAGCAGGATGTATTTGGGCCAAAATGAAGTTTAAAAAAAGGCAAAAGAAATAGTCCATTTTACAGAGGTCTTTTGGAGGAAAATGCTATTTCCTTCACTGGCTGCAAGTACATCAACACACAGCAGTCTGCTGTACCTCCCTGTCCCTGAAGTTCCATTTCCATCATTAAAGCTGAATGAAATAGCAAAAATAAAACCGAGTGGGAAGGTGCTTTGAAAGGTTTTGTGCACTTCCCAGGACAGGGCACAAGGGGAAAAGGGAAGGAGAGGGGGGAAAAGGGAAGGACAAGGAATATTTTAGAATTATAAAAGGCAAGTTTCCCTACATCTTGCACTCAGGAGAGAATTCCATTACTTCAAAGCTGGTGGAGAAGAACTACAGAAGATCCAACAAAAAACCTAGAGCACAACAATCCAAAATGTATTTTCTGAGAGGAAAACCACCACCCTTACTGATGTGCTGCTACACACCAAGTTCACAGCATGGCAATTACAAAACTGCTTCCAGCATTCAGTGGCACCCAGCAGAGCCAGGCTGACTTCAGCAGAACCTCCACTGCAAGGCAAAACATTGACAGGCAAATCAATGCTTCTACCAACTGAGTAAGTGAAGCGATAGAAAAGCTCCTTACTGCCTGCTGACAGTTGAGGCCGACGTTTCCCTTCTCGCCCCGGACGACTTTCATCAGGCAGTGCAGGGTGCGGCCCTTCCGATGCAGGCCGGAGCAGTGGTGCTCGATCTCCCCTCGGCAGCTCAGGATGATTTCTGGGCTCAGCGAGAAGTCTTCCATCAGCATGCGCCGGTAATCCAGCATTTCACCCTGGCACTCACTGCTCACTTGTCGACCTGAGCCAAGAGAAGATGATGTGATTCAGTTTCAATGCTTAACAGAGGCCTTTTTGACCTGTGCCTACCAGCGTGTTGGAAGGGCAGGGACAATGTCCACCCTCTGAACAGCACCAGACTAAAACAAATGTGCTGGAGCATTTGTGCTGTGGAATAAAGCAGAAGCTGTGGTAATTTAAACAACCCTGTAAAATATAGCCAGTCTAGGATTTAACACAGCTTTTTAAAAAAAGAATCCCTAAAAGATTATGATTTTGGGTTTCACATTACAGAAATTGCTTCTGAAGAACAGCTGAAAGCACTCATGGATCCACAGTTCTGTAGCATAAGTCAGCTTTTCCCCATATGCTCAAGGGCTCATTTTTCCACTGCAGGAGTCACTTTCGGTAGGTTCGCCAGCTTGGTATGTAACTGGGAGAGGAATTTGTTTGGACAGCAGGTTAAACATTTTCCCCAAGGAAAAGGTTCTCCAGGGCAATAGCACATAAATGCTCATGAAGTCAAAACTCAGACTTAAACAGGAATGTACATGGAGTGTCCAACAAACCACTGGAGCTGCACAGAAATCTTGCTGTAGTAAATGCTTAAATCTGCTATAAGCTTTCCTGCAGACCCCATCACAACCTATTTGTACGTGCACATCTCATGGAACAGAGGACACCCCAACAGGGGCTGCCAGGCATTGTAACACATGCACGTGGTGCTGTGTGCAGTAATTAGTGTTCCTCCTGGACTATGCCTCATGCATGAGACACTGCAGAACCTGTTCCACCATGAAATTAAATAGCTGAACAGCAGTTTTCTGCATGCAATTCAGGAAGCCACCTGCCCTACTGCAGGTAGAAGTCAAACCCACAACTTTTCTACAAACGGGGCACATAATTTCCACATCAATCAGAAGCAATGAGTTATTCAAACTCAAAAATGCCAACTGCTTATGGAATTATGGCAGCCTTTCCATCCCATGCCAGAGGCACTGCAGCATGCAGCCCTGCTGCTCACTCTGAAACCACCCAGCTGCATGCCAAGAGGAAAAACAAGAATTCTCCAGTGTAGATCTAGAAGATGTAACATGTTTCACGTTATGGCAATTTCACAGAGAACCTTTAGCATGGTCCAGCTGCATTAAGCCTTCTAAAATGCCTTTGGAGACAGCAGCTGATGTTAGGACAACTCCAGCTTACATTACCTTAAATGACCAAAAGTAATATTCTCACCCTTACCTTCTTTCTATATACGGAAAAACCAGTCAGAGAAATTAAGGCATTTACTCAAGCTACTGAACTGCAAGAAAAGACATTATTTACAGCAGGCAGAAGACTGAGTATCCCTGGTTTTCCCTGAGTGAGGATAAACAAGTTCTCTATTCTGTGTTTTAACCTTGTAGCATATTTAATGCTTACTACACAATGGAGGAAAAGAGCTGCTTGAATTCACAGTGAATAGAAGGATTTGCAACTACACATCAGCAGTCCAAGTGGGATTTGCTATTTTGCATTTTAAACTTCTTGTCTGCACAAAAGGAGTCAGTGGCAGAGAGGTTTACTCAGCTATTCTAATCATCAAAACAACAGGGAATGAAAGCATCATAATGAGGAAATTTGCCTTTGAAACAAAGTTTGGAAAAGAGAAGGGAACTGTATATACACATTGAAGCTGAAGGTCCCTGATTTTAAAATCAAGGTCCCAGCAAGTCTTGAATTCCACTTACCTCTGTGTACAGCAGACTCTAAGCACATCAACAGATAGGAAAGCCGAGCTTCCCGAGAGCGGGGCAGGTTCTCCACATTGCAGCGGTATTTCTTCAGGTCACTTTTACAGGACTTGGCCAGCGAGTAACTGACTTTGTAGTCTTGGGCAATCAGCTTCTGGCGGGTCGTCAGTGCATCACGACACTGCAGGAGACACATGGGGATGGTGCAATGAGCTGCTGTGAGCTGGACCTGCTGCTGTCAAATGCTCAAGCTGCATCTCAGAAAACAACTGATGCTTTTACATTCATGTGTTTAAGCTGGACTGCAGCTCCATTTCATTTGTCTCCTTGAAACCACACAGTTAACAATGCACACCGAGGTCAACAGATCAGGGGTTTCAAAGGGAGCAGCTCTCTGCAGAGCAGTTCTCAAAACTGCACATTCATCCAGCTTTTTGTGAAGAGTGTGACTCACTCGTGGTAACTAGGAGCAGTTGCTGACATTTATCCCAGCTGTGGTACATGCTCACCCCATGCCCTCAAGAAATAACTTTTTCCAGTTGCATTTACAAAATAATGCGTTTCTTGGATTTGATCCGCGATGCACTCAGCAGATGATAGAAGATAAAACAGTCTAAACCGTGGGAATTTCCAGCCATTTTCTACAACTGGTGAGGTTCATGAGGATGCACTGTGGCCAAACCTGAATGCAGCAGCTGCAAGAACAACCCTCTAAATTTCATCCAAAAAAGACCTGTAAAAACACTGCTACACTTCATAGCTTTTGGTTTAAATTATGTGAAAATTAAATCTGAGGGCAGCAGATAATTCAGAATAGCTCAAGCAAATTTGTCCATTCCCAGCCCACTTCAAAGGAAGTGAATATGTAGAGTAGGGAGAAGAGGGAGCGATCTTGGCACAAGGAACAGGAAAGTCCTAGAACCCGCTTCCCACTTTCTTATATCAGGTTCTTGACTTTGCCTCCTCTTTCCCACACCTACTTGAAGACCTCAAAAGCCCTACTCCAAGATATTCCCACTCCATCTGTCATGTTCCTGTGCAGTTCCAGACCTTGGGACTGGACAAATTTACTTCTCTGGACAAAGGGAGATGCAGCTTTGCAGATACCTCATTGCCTGAAGCAGGGAAAGGCTGGATACAGCCCAGGAGCCAGTTTTGGATGACACAAAGCAAGCCACCCACCAGCAGCTATTGCTGGCTACATGTGTATGCAGCAGTCGACACCATCAGCAAGGAGGGACTCTTCGCTGGGTAACAGCTTCTACAAAACCAGTGACTTTGCAGATGGTCCAACCTTGGCAGCTACAAGAGTGAGAACTACATTTGATGTTCCTTCTGCTCTGCAAACTGCGTCCTCAGAGCATCCACCCCTCTCTCTCTACAAAATCATCTGCTGTAGCTTGGTGTAACCTCTCTATATCTTACATTCATACTTCAGTCAGCTGATCATGGAAAACACCCTTCAAAAACTACCAGTGTCCTGTATAACTAAACAGAGGTTAAGCAACAGTAGCAGTTCATTTCAGTAACACATTTCTACAAAATGGAGCTTTGTTTCAAGGCCTCAGTGATTACTTGTTCAGATTTGAATTTGTTAATTGGAACCAAACTGTCAGACAGCTAATGCATTTAACAAAAAAGAAATTAGTCTGATCCCTCCAGCACTCTCGAGTCAGGCTCCCTCAGCAGATCTTCTCTGAGGAGATCTTTACAGACACTCATCTTGATATCCTTTCTGACAGATTATAATTCCATATAACCCCAAACACGATGATGCTGCTTCCAAAATCACTGAAGGCATTGCTGCCTTAACAAAGCACCTATACCAATACAAACTTTTCAGGACTAGCTTTTTTTGCTGTTGCTGAAAACCACATCTTCAAGAAAACTGGAAGGAAAACTTCAGTCACTGAACTGTGCACAACACAGAATGTGATGCTTGAAAATAGCCTTAAAAACACAAGTGAAAGAAACACAGCTTCCTTTTTGTTTCTAATCTGTACAAATTAAAACACCATTTATCCAAGGCTTACCCCAGCAAGCTGTGACTGCTACTTTAAACAGTCAATCACAACGCTACCACTTGAGCTCCATGTCTGCCTCCCTAAATTACCCACCCAAAAGCTTTGATTTATTTAAATCCTTTACTTTAAAGACTGAAACTTGAAACACAAAAATATCAAAGCAGAAGCATTTGTTAAAGCAGCCGATTATCTGGCTCCAAAGATGACATTTTCTTTAACACTGGAAAAGAATAATGCAGCCTGGACTGAGGAATGATCTGATGATTTCTGCAGTAAGGATTTGTCACACCAGGATACATACCTTTTCACTCATTGATTCTTCAAACTTGTGATTAAAGAGGCACTTGTATACTCTGCCCTCCCCAGCCTGAGTCTGCAAAACAGAACAGTAGCATTTGCCCTTAAGGATAATACTTTTAACACTTGATGAGCAGGCTAAACTACACCTGAGGAGAATATTTTTAAACCAGCAATATATGTGAGTTAATATTTCAAATGACAGCATTGGCTTCTGTGCAATAAAAATCCTTTAAATTTTATTGCATTAAAAAAAATCTGGTCATGTCCATCACCCTTTTAGTGTAACAATTCTCAGCTAATACAAGCTGAGACTGAACAATGCAGTTCTTCAGCTCATGCTCTAGGCATAAAAAGTGCTGTAAGTGCAGGTTTATCTTGTGCAAAAGCTCACAGCTGTAGAAGGGAGTGGTCACTCACCTCTGCCTTTCCTCCCCCACTCCCTGTCACACCAGCTCTGATGCCCCTTAAACCATTTATGACAATTCAGTTCATTAACCCACTGGAAATAACGCGTGTTTGTTGGGTGAATGAATTTAATATGGGAATTATTGCAAAATGATAGTTATAGGGTGTCTGTTTTCAGTATTACACAATATCATCCAGGCTCCAGCCTACAGTTGCCTTCCATTGCTTTTTCCAGAGAAGTTTTGGGTTTTTTTAGTGGATTACTGTAGAGAGAAAGGAAGAGGAAAGCACTCACATTTTCACAGAATCGCTCTCTGTCATCTCGGCATGCGAAGTAGAGATGCCGGTCCAGGTGGAAGTCATCGGAAGAGAGTTCAGCTACACGAAGAATTGCTTTCTTACACTGATCAGAAACCTGGATGCGAGGATCAGTCTCCTCTGCCTCTTTTACCAGGCCTTTTTCCAGGCATGCCACCACCTCGCCTTGTGAGTGAGCATCCTATGGGAGAACAAGACACCTGTAACCAAGCTTTTACATAATCAAGTGAGCTGTGATTCTGGCTAACTACCACATTAATTAAGGAATAAACTGTCTACATACAAACTCCCCAACATTCAGCCTAAATCAGATTCAAATTCAGAGGAGGCAAAAATTAAGACCTGCACTTACCACACTCTATATACCACCATCCCACTGATGGTCACCATGAAATGCCCCCCTCCAATGCTCTGGGCTTGTTTTAATGTGACTTAATGAGATTATCACTACTTAGTCACACTGCTTAGAGCAGTTTACCAAAACAGCCAAATTATCTTTAATCTGACACAGCTTTCTTGGTACCATGGCAACAGCAAGGAACAGCATCACATTAAGAAAATGCTTGGGGAGAGAAAAATCATAGTTTTGCCATGCTGAGACAAGCCTTCAGTTTGAGTGGTGAAAATTCATGGTGTAAAAAAGGCCACAAAGGAGCTTTGATCAATCTAGGCTTCTCAATGTAATTCCTCCACTAAGAAAATAAAAAAAATTGCAAAGCATTCAAGAGTAGAGAGAGGTCTCTGACAAAGCAGTTCTGGCCCATTGCTGTGCACCACATCCACCGTCCTGCAGGCCTGGAGACAATCTTGGACTGTGAGCAGCAACTGCCAATAAACACAAAGAGCCTGTGCTTTGTTCAAAAGCCTGGAAATAGGCAGGACAAAGCTCAGCAAAGCTCCATTTCGTTTCCTACATCCCCATTATGTGTTTAGAAGGAGAATCATGCCCCCTCCAGACTTCTGTAAAAGGTCTAGTTTCTCTAAAGGACTCTACTGGTACAGATTTCTCAAGGCTTCTGCAAGTTTTTCATGTGAAGGCCACCTTAATTTCTGCTGCTCTGCTTTGAGAGGATATTGCCACTAAACTTACACTGTCTGAGTATGCAACAAGGCATGCATGTTCACATTCAGTTGAATCACCCAGCCTGGCATTTGCAGTCACCATTTAGGAGACATTTCTTCAGCTCACTCTGTCAAGCAGATCATCCACTGCTGTTACAAGAGCATGACTAAGAGAGCAGTGTCCATAAAACATGTCCATGACCACTCAAAGCCACACCAGTTCTACCCAATCGTTTTGTTCTGATGTGTCTCCTTATACAGGCAGCTTTGAATCCTTAGTTCTGCTACACTTGGAGCACAAGCAGAATTGATTTATTACTTGTTAACTTGCAAACACAACCCAGAAATATCATCAGTTTAAATAGGCTAAAAGCAGTTTTCCCCCCACCAAAAAAAAAAAAAAAGGCAGAAAACCTAAAACCCACATCCCCCAAAATTCCTTATTTTGGTTTGCTCCTTTCTTTTAGTGAGAACTGGCCAATACCATATATTGAGTAGGTATCTTTGAAGAAATATAATTATATATCAATAGTCCCTTTAGGACTGAACCTCAAATCTGGATTCTGAGAAGTAGTACTCACAAGTACATTTGCCACACTTAAAACTGCCATCTATCCATAACCACGTCAAACACAAACACTGTTCTGCAAACTCTCATGGTCAGTCACAGGTAATAACTACAGCTGAGAAGATGTCAAGTATGAATGATTGAAAACAAGCATTTTAAGCTCCTGTGGCATATTTTTTGCTCCTGCCTAAGTGAAGTTGGAGCTGGGACGAGGCAGATCAGTGTTATTTCACTCACCTGCAGCTTTCCCTTGCAAGCTAGCAAGAAGGGCAGAAGGCAAGCTTTTCCTGCTAGGAAAATCAGAAGTGTCCTGGTTTATTGCATTGTGGGTTTAGATTCCTGGTCAGAGTCATATTATATATCTAAGTAAACCTATTTATAACAGGAAATCTGGAAAGCAGGTTTCCATATGCTGGATGCTGAATGTTTGCTGTTACACTTTAGGGACACAACGTGAAATGGTGCATTTATTGCATTACTTTGTTAATAGAGTTTTCATATTTGGGCAGATCATCCTGAAGTGTTGGCTACTCTGCTGCCATGTGTTAGAGCAATTTTAAAACATGTCAGACTCAATAGAAACACACACAAACGAACCCGTCTGGCTCTTGAAACATGCCCTTTCCTCCAACCATCAAGCATTTACATACCTCCTCATGGTGCCTTTAAGGTTCCTGTGCCCACATGACACTGTTTGGAAGATTTACTGGCCTAATCTGGGTTCATTTTCAGGCAGATCAGGTCCCTGGAGTGCTACTGCTGACTAGTTAAGCAATTTTAAGGAGAGCCTCAGTCTTCATTTCCTCAAAAGTGCACGAAGACACCCACGCTACTGCCAAACAGAGCATGGGACTCTACAAACATGGTTTAGAGAAATATCACTTCAAGCTTTAATTATAGGGGTAACACCCACTGTATTTAATATTGTACAATCCCTTATTGCAGACTGGAAGGGAAAACAAATGTGTGTACAGCTGCACTCAACCACCCCAAAGCAGCTGGCAATCAAGGCTCATCCCAAGGACAGCAGGACAACTTTGACACACATTGGTGGTACCTGCATCACTACCCAGCTCTCCACCACAAGAGATGCCTGTTCCCACCTGCATTCCATGTGCCAGCAGTTCTGGGTGGTCAGCTCAGCTTGAGAGGTACCAAAGTCAAGAGTCATCATCCCACAGCATGAGCTCACCCAGTCCTGCTCCAGCACCAGCTGCCTGGTGTGTACAAGGGTTAAACACCTGCTGCAGCTCTGCTGTGGAATGAATCCTAAAAACAATTTTCCCTATCCAGCACCCATTCTCAGAAACCTCTATTGCAGAGTTGAAAACCTCTTAAGTTCACTTCAGAAACCAGACTCCCACAAAACTGTTGACAAAATCTAGGCCTCATTTTTCTGGAGCAATACACTGAAACACAAGAGATTAAATCTAAAAACCACATGTGGTTCTTGGAACATAGCTTTACCACCACTATCAAGTTTTAAATGGAGAATTTTAACTGAAAGTTGTAAGTATCTGTAAAACATACTAGATAATCATCTAGTCTGGAGAGCCTTGAAATTCTGCATAGATTTATAAAAGGATATATCTACATCCACAAAAGATACAAGCAACTTTCTGGTACTGTCCCACAGCACTTTGAGCCACAGAGGAATGGGACTTAGTTCTAAATGTGCCCAAGCAAATCGCCTTCAGCACAACACTGGGAGATTTTAATTCCTATGACTAAAATTCAAACTCCAGGCATGCAGCTTTAGGCCAAAACAAAATCTTAAAAAATTTGGTTTACTATGCATTTTCCATTAGAAATTTCACTTTCCCTCCAGTGTAGTTTAGGCTTTGCACCTGTTGGGGATTTTCCGTAATTTTTCAACAGCTTCCCAGGAAGGATTTTATCCTGTCTGAAACCTGACATGCCTCAAGTACACATCTGTTCCAGCTGCAGCCTTGCAGATAGAAGCTAGAAAAGTGACCGAAAGAGAATTAAGAGTGAAAAGGAACAGTAGGCAGGAGGGTAAAATATAACCTGTCTCATCAGCACAGCACTGGACAATTGTGCTAATCCACTGGAGCCAGAGAAGCCAGGCTATGGAAAATCACCCAAGAAATCTACTGGGAGCTCCAGTTCAGCATTCCACCTGGCTTAACCACACACAGGGATGCTGGGATGTCTCCTGATTAGCTAATTCCCAGTACTTCAGATGATAGTACACTGCTGTACTACTACACTGAGTAAACAAAGACTGAGCTGAATGTTACCTCTTTCCATTTAGACTCAGCTACTTCTGTGTCCAGTACTTTTGTGAAACTGAGGAAAGAGAGCAAATGTACTAGAAGCACTTAGAGGTAAAAAACAAAACAAAGCCAAAAAAACCAACAGTCTCTTAAGGTGTCTTTCTTTTGGAAAAATACTGTTATCTGATGAAGTACTACAAGAGATGTGCAATTGACACTCATGTAGCCTTCACTATGGCAAATAATCAACTATAGCTCAGACATCACAGCTAAATAGCACCCTGGCAACTACACACTACCCACTAGAGCTTGATACAATCCTGGACATGACCAGGATTGGTAAAGTAGTTCATTTCAATCAGCAGCTGAAGAAGAAAAGCTCCACTGCAATTACTCATTTCAATTTCAAATTAGATCCCTATTGCATGAAGATAAAACAACTTTTAAATACCAGGAGACAAAATTCATTATGAAACACAACAGCTAACTGGAGAGGTGACTGAAACTACAATTAAATGTTTCTTCCCTAGCTGGAAAAAGATGAAGACAGTCCCCCCTTGCCCCCCAACACAGGCACATTAGAAAACTTAATGCTTTCAAAAGACACATCTACAGTCTTTCTGTCACATACAGCAAAATGAATTCTAGGGTCAGATCAAGACTTCTAAGCGGAACTTTATTGCTCTTACAGAGCAGAAACCCAATGTGTGAAAAGAAAGCACAGAAACCATCACATCAGAAGCAACAAACTCAGTAGGAACAGAATTCAATTAAGTATCAAGCAAGTTGAAACAAAAAAAGGAAGTATTGAAAAGTAACATGGTTATCTAGCAGAGAAGCTTCAAGGGGGTAATTCCAGATTATCAATTTAAGTGCCTTTCACAGTTAAAAATGTCAGTTTATCCCAGTTACTCTGATGAAGCTATCATACTGCAATCACCTAGCTGCCTGTTGCAGATGAAGTTCATGGTCTAGCTGTGCTTATTTCCATAAAAAAAGGGAGAGAGAATCTCTTCCCCCATCTTCCTCCTCAGGTGTCCAAGTCCTTCCTATTCATTAAATTCACAGTTACCTTCAGTCATACAAAACGGTAATGACTGTTCCTCTACAGGTAACTCTCAGAAGTTACAGCGTGGAAATAAAACCTTAACCAGCATCTGATGGAAGCAAATTAGATTTCTCTGAAGCAGCAAAGGGATAGAACAGAACACCAACAAAAGAAATGCTTGTATAGCCATTTATAGCTGTTTCCATAGCAGTATAGAGTACTTCAATTGCTCCAAGTGCCAAGGATGACAGCACAACAAAAGATACATGACAGGCTGCAATGCTTTTACAAACCAAGGCACCAAGGCGTAATATTCTAGGTTGGGTAGCAAGAAAGTGAGGAATATGCATGAACCAGAGTAAAATCCATAGAAGTCTGGTTAGTGATCACTTTGCTAGCCCACGGAAACTTGGTGACCCAAAGCTTCCCTTTCTCTGGTGCCTTGTGACCTCAGCCACTCTCCCCCTTCACCTGCCTGAACCGACCAGTGCGGTGGGTTGTGCACAGTTACCCACACAGACCTGCCCACACTGGCTTCACTCCCACCACATGAGATTTGGTTTATGCTTACAAAATGCCCTCTGCTGTATCCCTTCAGTGCTACCATACGTATTTTAATTTATTTAACTTTGGTCAAGCCACAGGTAATATGCTGATCTGATACGCAGGATTCATGTTACACTTCTGATTCTATACTGATTGCTAAAAGCAATTTCTCATTCTCATTTCATGAGATCTTTCAGCCCAGTATTAGAGGACAGCCTTTACGTTATGGAGAAAGCAAGTTACTCAGCTGTTACCAGTCTGAACCTACAGTGCATCCAAGTTCCTCCTGCTTCTGTGGTTGCTTTTGTTCTTGTTTCCAGAAATGAGTCCTTATTTTTGTGCTTTCTGTGGCTCAGCTAAGTCTTCTGGAACACACTAGAACTTAAATTTAACACACTAGCTGCTAATAGCTGTGAATATCTCAAGCAACTAGGAAAGCTTCTTTTTTTAACCAAAAAATGTGTATCTTATTGCAAAGCCCTTCATTAGTACCTCATTTATGAGATTAATAAAAGCATAAAACCTGTAATTTAAAAAGCACTGTAAAAAGCTGGTTGGCTAATTTTAACTTTATCCTTAAACCTAAAAACTTAGCATAGAAAAAGTCACTCATTCCTTCAGCACTACACATTTGCTGCCTATATTAGCTATGCTGAAGTAGACAGGGAAGGACAGTCCCTTGAAAATAATCCCACATCTAGTCACTATAAACTCAACCTCTACTTAAGTCTCACAGGCAAAAGAACACTGATTTAGTAAAACCAGGACAGTACTGGTAAGTATGTACTACTAAAATGTGACACCACATACCCTGTGCCCCTCAACTGATTTTGTAGGGGCAGAGGAAAGGAGAAGCTAACAGATAAAAGCTGCTGATCCAGTCTATCAACTGCAGCCTGAAAAAGCAGAAAGGGGTATAGCACAGGCATCATCACCCTGATAACCTTCCACACAGACCCAACCAGACTGTGAAATAAGCCAAGCAATAGGCCTGCTTAAATCTATTGTTTGGATTCACTGTACTGAGTCAAGCTCAAGAGGGCCTCATCAAAGAGACAACTACCTGCCAGATCACCTCTAGTGGGGTATGGAAAGACAAATGAAAGTCTCTGCATAGCAGCTCCTTACAGAGGAACAAATGCATATTTATTAAAAAGGAACTGCAAACAACCAAGATATCACTCTTTTCAGATAGATGAGATACACCATGTATTTTCTCAGTTGCAAGTAAGACAGTAAAACTATTGCAGAGCCTCCACATCGGTTTCCTGAAGTGAATGACTTTTACAGGTCTACTGGCAATCTACATGTTCTTCGGATACCTTTTCTCCAGGTCGAATGCTGCCACATTTCAGGAGATTGATGTCAGCTTTGCAGTCATCCATGAAGCCACAGATCAACCGATAATCACTGAAGATAATGGCTGTCATTTTCGTGATGTACTGATGGCACTGGTACTCAGTGATGTTGCCTCTGTGATCCACCAAACATGACACCAAGAACCCTCTACCAACTGGTTCATCTGCACACTCCTTTATCTGGTAAAAAAAGAAAAAAAAAAGAATTACAGTGGCTGCAGCTTAACTTTATAAGAAAATCCTCAAAGAAACTTGCATCTAGAGCTTCAAAATCTGCTAGCAAAGAAACCCTCTAGGCTTTAGCTTGATTTTCAGTAAGTCAGAATAATTGAAAATATTTCAGAAATGAGAAATCTCCTGTGTGCCAGCATCCAAAAAAAGCAAACACAGCGACCTTGAGAATTATAAACTCTATTGCTCAATAATCGTCTTTTATAAATACGCTGAACCCCTGCAATCAAGTAGACTTGTAGGAAAAAATGCTAGTTTGACAAACCTTTATTTAGAAAACTGAGCATATTACAACATCTCTAAATCATACTTAGACCCCCATTAGCCACCTGACCTTGTACAATATAAGATTTTGGCCAGAAGTGAGACTGATTCAAAAGTCAACACTATTTATGGAACCGTTTATAACTTGCTAGGAGATGAAAAATACTAAAAAAGAAAATCCTCATCAAATTCTTTTCTATGAGGCTCCTGCATGAACTGATTGTTGGTACTAAAACCATTTTACTCAGTGGTCTAAAAAAAGGAAAAATCACAGCTAACCTAAGCTGAAAGCTGTGTGGGGACTGGAAAATCTGCATACAAGAACGGACAGGTCCCCAATATAAATCACAGCCCACACTGCTCAGGGAAGCAGACAGGTCAAACCCACCACCTCTGGAAGTAAAAGATGCAGGCACTTTTGACAGTGTCTTTCCAAAGGAAGGGGAAAACATGGTTACTTTTCAGTTAAGGATGGTCCCTGGAGGAATCTTTCAATAGGAGCAGTGCAATGACTCGCTCCAAGGAGCACTGAGACTATGCAACTCTTTAACCCTGGCAAACCCATGCTGAAACACTTGCCCAGTTCTGGTGGCCCCTGCTCAGGAGTGTGCTGAGAATTGCAGTCATAACACTGCAGAAAGAACCCCCGGCAGGCAGACACTAAAGTTCAGTGCTGACAGGTTTGCAAGGAATAGATATATGGGCTGACTTGATTGCATCAAAGATTTGTCCCTGTAAAAATACTGAAGGGCTCATCAATCTCAAGGAAGATCTATGGCAATCAATAATTCTGGCAGTTTCAGATAACAAGCAAGGGCAGCGCTAAGGGAACAGGCAGGAAACCATTTTATTGGTTCTCAAATACCAAGTTGGAATATTTATATTGGAAATTTTAAAAAATGGAGAGCTGTCTCTAGGAAGATATATTCTAATTCAAACCAGAATAACTCAGGGCACCCTGTGACAGACTCACACAGGTCAGACTAGATGAATAAAACAGATCTCTGCCTCAGTTTATGAGGCCATTACTTCCTGTGTGACAAACAAAATAAAACATTCAACATTTTAAACACCATTATCTAAAGGCAGATGTGGGCTGGTGAAACATTTTATGTTTAATCTAAATAGCTACTAGACAAACAGTTACTAAGGTCAATGTAATTGTTACAGATAAGGTGTAAAATACATTTTAAAGTGAAAACACATAGGATTGTTGCAGGGTGAACATGACAGAGCTGAGCAAATGCTCTCCGAGAAAGCTGCATCTTTGGTTTGGCTCTACTTCAGCTCAAGTACCGTGAGCCAAACCAGCACACAACAGCAACATGCTGTTTTGGGAAGAGCCTGGCTTTGGAAACATCTTCAGAGCTCCATGGCCTGAGCCATTGAACTGCAGAAAAGACCAAGCAAACATGTTATTGCCAGGCCACTTCTGAAGCAACCACTCTTATCTGGTAGTTAACTATAATTCTAGGTTAAAGCTCTTGCCAGAACTTATAAAAGCCACAACAGCTGAGAAAAAATCAAATTGGAATTTAGAACCGTATTCAGCTGACAAACTTAAAGGTGAACTTTTCAGAACATATCCATATCCAGTTGGATCAGTCACCATTTCCCAAATGACTTTTTCTAGGAACTGCTCTTCTAGTTTTATTTTGTCTTAGTGCAAAGCAATACCTTAAACAGAGCTCATTCATCCAAAAAGTCACCTATACCTAATTGTTAAAGGCAATTTAAGGAAAATATGAATAGGTTAATATTGAATGGGAGGAGTATATGCCTACTATTTGTTTTAAAGAGTTTTGTAGAAGTACCTTCAAAAATATTAGTGAAATGGTTTATGCACCTGCCTCAGTATTAACACCAGAAGAACAGACATGAGATTATTGTCCCTTATTTAACCTTTTTCTTTAACTAAAAACTATTCACCAAATGGCAAAATTCTAAAGTTATGCATATCCTTCCCACTGCTTTTAAACATAATATACCAGATTTACAAGGCACCGTTTACAGCAATACCAAATTGGCACTGTATAAAAATGGTAATTAAACAAACTATTAAAAGAGCATTTTCAAGAACGCCTTGGTTGTAAAAATTCTGCAGCAGCCATATGACACAAACCAGAAAACCATGATCTTTTCTATGATTGCAAAAAAGTGGGATTCAACAGATTTGGCAGTGTTTGCTTTTAGGAGTTACCAAACTCCAACTACAACACAATCCTTAGATGCAAGCTGTCTTCTACTGTTTCATCTTCAAGCCTTCTTTCAACAGGTATTTTTTTGATCTCTTCTTACACTAAACAACTTACACTAGAGCAGACTAAATATTTTTTTTAAAGGCAAATTTATGGCTAGGTCACATTATATTGGTGGATATACAAACAATGCTTTTGAGAGCATGGCTTAGTGACTGAATTAAGTCAGCTGAAGCCTGTACAGCTGCAGAGAGCCTTGCTTCCACTGCTCCCCTGAAGTCTAGCTGAAAACCACCACAAACATAGGAAGGGACCACAGCTCAGCTGCCACATGAGCACGAAGCCTCAAGAGCTCAAGCATGAGCCCAAGGAAAGAAATGATTGATCAAGTCATCTTTGAAGCTGGACTGAGGTGAGCAGATACCTGAGATACAGAGCACTAACTCCTAGCACAACCTAAAAAGAGGAAGTTTCTAACATAGTCTCCTTGAAGTAACCACCCTTCGAAACTTGAAAAAAACCCACAAGTTGACAATTATTTGATGTCTGTGTGCTTATCCCGTCTGCTAGCAAGACACAGTCCAAACTCAGCCTTATGTTAAATTCAGCAGAACCTCTGCTCCAACAACATTCTTATAAATGACAAAAACATGATTAAAAGGGGGCAAATTCAATTTACAACCGATTTCTGACAACAGGTCTGGTAGGAGTTTGTGGGTTGCTAATTCAGCATTTCTTTCTCCCATCCCTTTGCCTGGTACCAATGAGGTACCTGGCTTCTTCAGCAAGGAGATTGCATTAATTACAAGTACAAATTCAGTATATGATACTAGATCTTTCCTAAATCACTATTCACACATTAATTCACTATCATTAAAAAAGGGAAAAGCCTCAGCGCCACAAGAGCAGCCATGCCCTCCTCCAGGCTTACCTCAGCAATAGTGGACTTGCAGACTTCTCTGGCCACTGATTCAAACTTTGGATCTGTAGTCAGGTTCAGCTTGTAGTTCCACAAGAGCTATAGAGAAAGCATTTGTAGAAAGGGAGCTTAAGAGCTTTCCATGGAAAATAATAAACATTTTGTTTCAGAAAACAATGAAACATCACTTCTGGCCAATCTCTATCATCATCCTTCTACAGTGAAATGATCAATAATAAAATAAAGTCTCCTCAACAACACTTTTGTCCCTTCATTTCAGCAATAATTTTCTCATATTGAACAAATTCGGGCTGTCAGGAATCTCTGTAAGGTCATGAGCTGACTCATTAAAAGCAAAGATAACAAATTAAGAATATTTCATAACTGAAAGTATAAAACAATCAAAGCTTTAACTTGCTACCTGCTGCATAGTTTGCAACACCTTTAGCCCACCACACCTTTGTGTCTCAGGGTGTGTCTGCCTGATGCAAGTGAATTGAACAAATTAAATCCTCAGTATCAGCAGATGTCAAGCTGAAAACCTTATAAAAACCTAGCAAAAAAAAAGGCAGGAGACAAAGCAGCTTGATCCTTCTGTGAGGGCCGGGAGCAGACAACTTTTTGGATGCACATATATTTCAAACCTACAGGAGGTTCTCTTTTGCTAAGCAAAATGATACTTTAGAGCTTAGACGGCAAAAATGGCTCTCTAAGGATGACTGTTCTTCCAGGGGCCAGCAATGAGCTCATGAAGGAGCCTCAGTGCACAAGGTCACTGTGCAAGAATTGGTCTTGGGCAAGTCCCACCCTGTAGATATATACACACATCCCAGATGTCCTCCTGAGGCACCATAAAGTAAAAATACAGGGTAGGATCATGAAACCTCAACAAATTAATAGCTGAAGTGTTGCCTGATTGCTGTATTAGCTCATCTGTTTTTCCAGGAACTTAAGCTGCATTTAAACGTTTTTCATTAACCTAAAGATTAAGAGCTTTTAAAAATTCATTTTAAAAACTCTGCCTTCGTGACAAATTAGTATCAAAAATATAAAATTTGGGCAAACTTTTACTTTGACATTTCAATTGTACACAAAACACTGGGAAAACAATCACATGCTCTACACAGCTTTCACATCCACTCCAGGAGGGTGGAAGCACAGAGAGAGAACCAAAATCAGAATGAGCATAACTGCACCACCTTCCACACCTCTTATGGCTTTGGAGCTGCGAAAAGTTAAAAAAGGAGGTGATGGGAAACTAGGGTGTTACAAATGGAGTAAATTGTAAACATGAGGTGTAAAAGGTAAAAGGGAATGAATAGGGAACCTGTCCTTGCAAAGAGTGCTGTAGGTCTCTTCCATGCAAAACTGGAAGTACAAGAATGAGGACACGAGATGAGAATACATCTCTGTATCTGTAATCTCACGCTTTGGAGAGTCTCGAAGTGAGATGCTCTCCAAATGAACCTTTCTACAAACAGAAAGAAGGCTAAACTTGCAGCTTAAAACTGCTGATTTTAGCACTAGGCAGTGCTTTCCAGGGGATGATCAGCAGTGGTACTGCAGAGAGAAGCAAAGAAAACATTTGGACATGAGACAATCTCTTTGTGGTCTAGTTTTTTATCACCTCCCTTCAATTTTTGCCTGAGAAAATGAGACTTAGCCCACAACTCCTATTTGTGAATGGCTTCCATAATACACATCTGCCCAACATTTGTCTTGAAGCAGAGATGCCATCACTTAATCCGGCAGAACAAAGATCCAACTTTGATTTCTAGAATTCTTAATTTTTTCTTCATTCAGGTAATTTTTGCTGGCACATTTAAATGTCAGGCAGATACATTTTAATTACGGGAGCTTTCTCTTTTTCAAAGAGACTTAAACAAAAACATGTGCCCTTCATCTGATCCAACCCTGCACAACAGAGAATTACAGCTGCCAACGAAGTCAGGCAGTGCTAAAGGTTAATTTATAAACACAGTTGAAAATTACCAGTTGTACAGCATGACCATCTTTCATCTCTGGAATATATCTTCCAACAATAAAGCAAAACACAGCTTCTCAAGCATCCAAAATCAAGACTGTCACTGAGGCATGCACTTGTCTGTCTGTGTTCAGGGCTAACCAAGCAATTAAGGATCTTGATATGGTGTATGCTGACAGAATAGAAATGAGAAAAAACAGAACCTAATACCAACCTCAGCAATGAATTTTTTTCTCTCTTTATTTTTCGGTTTTTTTGACAGAGAGTCTTGGGATTTGAAGAGTCAGCTTGACAGCCCAAAAACTGGCTAGTAGTTTGCTCACTGTTAAACACAGTGCTGAGAGGAAATCTGTTCTAAAACCAGCCAAGTGTCTCAAACTGCCTCTAAATATCACACCCCCACAGCATTTTCCAAGCGAGTCTAAGAATTTAGCAGCTGTGAAAGTAATACAGAAGGTGTCAACAGATGAAATTAAGAGTTTAAATTCAGTACTGCTCACATCTTTCCCAAAAGGAACACATCACATTGCTCCCAGTAACTCACGGGAACCACCCCCCAATTATAAAACAGGAAAGACGACTGCTATCCTCCCCTGATACAGAAGTACAGTTTATAAAGTTCTTAAAAATGTTCCACGCTGAAGTCTCCATTAAGACCAATGTGGTTATAGTGGGTTAAAGAAGTCACCTTGTGTTCTTCCTCCAAAGGCCAGTACAGAAACCCAAATGCATCCTGATTAATATCCTTTGCAAAGTACCAAACCATGCAAAATACTTCAGGTTCACAAAGGATAGAGGGTGCAAATGCCATATCTAGAGAATGAATTAAAAAACCAATACTTACATGATTGCAGTCTGAAGAGATTTCATTATCTGGCTGAAAGGAGAAAAAAAAAAGAATGTCAGTTTACTACTAGTATGATGCATTTAACACAGAAGAGTCTAAACTTTTGAAACTAAAATACTGTCGACTCTTTTCCACTATAATAAACGACTTGACACAATTGACAGGAAATTTTAAAATCTGCATCATAAGAGTGATGATACCTAATCACCAAAATACAAACAGGTACTTTAGACACTATGTTGTTTTAACAGAACAAACAGCACAAGAGTAGCAGCATTTATGAAGACACTGCAAAAACATAATGAACTGACATCTGCCACAATTGCCCAAACTAAAAAGGCAAAAAACTACCCGTGGGAAAACAAAGAAATAGGAGCAGAATTTTAAAGAAAAAATACTTTGGTGCATACAACTGAAGGAGAATGGTAGGACTCACTCCTCTCCTCCAGACTGAAATGTTCATTTGAGAAGTAACTTCTTTCAGTTGTACATAAAAGGGCTAGTTCAAAGCAGCCCCAAGATTAATACTTTCAACTGTGAGAAACTAGTGACATCCAATATTCATAAATCATTTCAAAATATTCACTATATTCTCCTGGGAAGCTCCTTTGGAAAGAAAGCTGAGTGCAAACCATCCCGTTCTCCTTTCAGCCTGAGTAGCTCTCACAGTGAAGAGTTCCTTGAAAAAAGTTAATCATACAAACTCCTATCTCCTCTCCATAGCAGAACAGCACAAAATCACCTGGCTGTCACACCCACAGAAAAATCAACCCTGACTCACAAAGTCTCTTCTTCTACTGATACTTAAGATGCCAGACATGCTTTAAGAGCCAAAAGACACAAAACCACTCTAAGCTTAAACACATCATTGACACTGAGATGTGAGACTTCAGGGATCTGACATAAGAGAACCAGCATTTCAGCAGTTTTGGAAGCAAGCAGAGCTTTTCAGTACAAGCATTTGCTGCTGCACGATCTGCTACACCAACACTTGTACCATTGGTGCTTTGGGGAACATGAACACAAGTTTATGAGGAAAAAAAGCAAGTCTGGAAAACATTTCCAAGCTCTTAATTACAGCCATTATTAACTAAAGCACTTTTATTTTTTACAGCAGTAAGTGGTAGAAATCACCTCTCCACTTTGAACATAAAAAATAGTACCTGAAGGATTACAGTAATTAATTGCAGTTTGGTCAGACTGACATAATATAAAACTGTATCTCCCAAAGTAATTATAAATTTGAAAATATGGACAACTTTTTTTTTTTAAAAAAAGACTAGCAGATGTCTGCTAGTTATCCTCAGGCTGCAGAACTGATTCTTTCAACTGAAAACTAATTGCTCTATTTTACAGCAGCCTCTAAGATCAACAGCATTATTGTGATTTACAAAGTGTACTTTCCTTAATTTTCTGCACTCATCCCACATCCTTCAGCAACAGATGAAGGTTTTAGACTACGTTCAAAAGCTGGGAGGCAGGGTGCTCCCCACTGAAATTGCTGTCTCAGCCTTTTAGTCAAGGACAGTTTCTCTATAAAAATATATAGATTAACACTGGAATTCTGCTATAGAGGGCAAGACTTCCTAACACATTTGCAGACAGGAGAATTTTTAAGAGTCAGAGAGCACTCCTACAAAACCCTTCAGGGTCACTCCAGTTATTTTTGCATCCTCCAATCTGGTAACCTTTGCTTCAGATCCATGAAAGATTAAAGTTCAGGTTTTTTTCTGGAAAGATGAACCCAAAAAGACAACATACCAGTTCTCACTGACTTGAGAAGCTTAAACAAGCTTTTCTTGAAATACACAACAATAAAATGTTACACATTGAAATATCAGACTTCTCTGTGCTCTGCAGCAAACCTCAGCTCTGTGAAACAAAATCTAGCCTTATTCTTCTGAAAAGAGTAATGGAACTTAAATGGGACTTTAACTAAGCTTTAGTACTGCATTCATTCACAGCTCAGTATTTAAATATGCAAAGTGTATTATCTAGCCAATAATCCTTTCAATGTGGAACAAGATGACCCCCTGCTACCTAAGAGCTGTGATCCTTCTTCCTTGATTACCTACCAATGGAAGTGTTGGAGAACTGGGTTCATGCAATGCTGACCTGCTTCTCCCTATTTCAGTGAAGCAACAGGAGAAAAACAATCTTTTTAGCTTCTGTATGATAAAATGAAATGCTGAGTTTGAAGAAGGGGAAGAAAAATATCTCTAATGCAACCCACACACGTTCAGCCTTGCTAATGCCTGTGGCCCTTTGTCCACTATATCCACGCAAGAAATCTTCCAAGCAAGTAGTTTCAGAACTATATGCAGTAAGAGCCATGAAAGAAAAGTAAATTTCAAATTACCACTAAGGGAAGTTGAAGAGCAAGAAAGGCTGCATTGTGTCAGTCCCACATGGTGAGCTTGTTGAACACGGATGCTCAGAAGACCCCCATGGCAAGGGGAAGGAAGAGAGCAGCCAGACCAGCACCACGTGCAAGTCAAGGCATTTTAGGAGAGAAAGCTGATGGCAAGGACATTCCACCAATTAGCAAGAGAGAAGAACTCTTCTTACATCTCCAAACTGAAGGATTAAAAACAGCCTTTACAGAAAATTTGTGTGCCTCTGGGCTCACAGAAGCTTTTGCTGTTTAGCAGCTTCAGTGGGAATATATTGCCTTCCTTTACAGTTCTCTAAAAAGTCCTCCAAACTTCGTCACAGCTAACACTCACATTCCAGAGTACAAACACCACTTCCTACCTCCCTGGGAAAGCAGAGTTTAGAACAAGTACCACATATAGGAAACCTTGAGCAGAAAAAGCATTTTCTTCATTACAATCACAAACAACAGCCACAAATCACACTGCATTAGTGTTACGAACTCCAGAGAAAAAAATCAAAGGTTTATGTGAAGTCCTGTCACCACCAGACTGAAGTCGTCAACACCACCGTGTTTAGAAGTGCCTGTTCCCATTGACCAGATCTCAACTCACTGAAGCAAACCACAACAGTTATCCATTCCTTTCTAAATCTCTCTGCTTTGGCAGCAGTATAAAACTAGGTCAAAACTATACAGCAAGTGAGCAGCCCACCACCACTACCCAGGCCCAAAGGACTCCAAGGTGTCGGTGCTTTAGCAGCAGAGAAGGACCATCATTACGCTGCGAGCCATAGGAACAGGTAATGGTGACTGAACCAGTGTCATGCACCACGATCCAGTGCACAGCACACTTCCTGGGGTGCAGTTACAGCCACTCTCTCAGTGACAGTCAGAGTCCCTTTCAGCTGGGTATACAAAATACATTTGATTTGGTCTTACTGCATCACATCCTGGATAAGGAAAAATAATTCACACTATGGGATTTTGAAAAGCAAGCTGAGTATGCTCATTAACTGATGCGGATGAGAATGGTAAGGCTGGTTGCCCAAAGAAGCTGAGGATGACCTGTCCCTGGAAGTGACAGCTTGGATGAGGCTTGGAGCAACCTGGTCTATTGGAAAGTGTCGCTTCCCATGATAGGAGGTTGGAATGAGAAGACCTTTAAAGTCCCTTCCAACTCAAACTGTTCTACAGTTCTGTGAAAGTCAAGGTCTTGTGAAAACTCTGCAGGGATTATTTTGAATCTCCAGCACTAAGATTCCTTTACTTCCTTGCAAAAGTCAGGCAAATGAAAGAGTCTCAAGTCACAGATCCTGGTGCCTTAATTCCCAGAATTTAATCCCTCCTGAGAGCAGAAGATGGGATAACAGCAGACATTCCCCCTATTTTTTAAGGCAAAAATAGTAGTGAACCTGCTGAAAAGCAAAAACCAGGCATATCTCAAATACTAACTATGAATAATCTTCAGACATTGAAGACAACAGACTTTGAACCTACTCAGGCAAAAGCCATCGAGAATCAACATGGAGCAAAACCACAAAATAAAAAGGCAATTGGCTTGTGGATGGGAAGAATTCAAGAGATGTTCTCTCCTTAAATTCAGGAAGATTGCAAAAACCTCAAACAAGTCAATTAGGAAAATATGTTAATGAAAGCAGCTACGCTCCTATGAAAGAGGGTAGACAGAAGTCCAGCCAGACTGTGGGTGGTCTCCAGTTCACTGCACTGTCACAATTATACTACAGAGGATGGTGCTCATGCTCTGGGTTTTTCGCTTTGATTTAAACAAACACATTTATCACCAGGATCTGCAGAGAAATGGTAGAGTGGGCCTGCTGACGGAGACGCATCTAAGGAGGAGGCCAGCTAGCTGATAAATGGACAATTGGCTTCTTAGCTGTGTCCCACCCACAGATAACAACCATCTCTTCGCACCAAGCACACCCAGCCAGGATGGCAAACTCACAATAAAGTGATTCAATCCTCAGGTAATCAAGCTAGGTAAATTTGCTGGACACCTGGAAGGTGCACAGACCATATGCAAGGTAGGGATCAAGGAGACATCTGGTGGAACCACCCTCCTGCAAACCCGTTCCCTTTCCAACACAACCACTAGAAAATATTCTGCAGAAAAATATCTGGAAACATGAGGAGATAGAGTAGTCTAGGCAAGAATCAACACAGCTTTTGTAAGAAAAACCACACATCACACAACCACCCATGCTTCAAACCTACTGAAACATCCTGGAGTTCTGAGCCAAGCAGCATATGGCTACAGTAAACCGTTTTCACACATCCTGCAATCCTGAAAAAGTCATGTGTGATAGGAAAGATAAAACCAGTGATAGTTTAAGTTCAAAACAGATGAGAAGATGTCAATTACACATTTAGTGAGCAATGAAACTTAAACTTGTTAAGCCACACTTGAAATATTCTAATGCCACTGAACTCTTAGTACTAAAAACAAACCCTGTGTTGTCATGTCAGCAAAAAAACTTTATTTTTACCATCCATGCTTTGAAAAGAGTCACTTTAAAGCATGGTAACTGTGGATGTATCATGCACCAAAGTTGTAAGCTCCTAGCTTCCACGTACTTTGCTTATTTCTTATAAATATTTTTTCCCAGTTACAAACAGAGCTAAAGTCTGTAAAGCAGCAAATCATTTACCCAAATAACTATGTCCACATCGCGTTAGGAGTTCCTAGTTTATGCAAATGTATTAGTCCAAGTTATACACAAACACCAAACCACCTCCAGAACACACACAGAACTTTGTGTATACAAATCAAACTACCAGCAGCAATTTCTTTAGTCATCTGGCACACACACACAAGTGGCACATCACCCCAAACATGAAATTCTTCTACTTTTTAAAACTGTTTTAACTGAATTCTACATTCCACAAGCTTTTCCACCTTTTCTGACATTTTATATCCTCCAGGGGTATGACACTATGAAGGTAAGTACGCTTATTCAGAAAAGGTAGTATAAAGCAGTATCAAAAAACCCCAGCACAACATGTGTGCCCCTCTGGCTCAGCAGCCACATAAAAAGGAGACAAGGATGGAGCAGGCCTCGTCTCCTGGTACTTTGAGGATCCATTGTTCAGTATCTGCTTCAAATACCAAGAAAGCTCAGCAAGTCCCACTCTTTCTGTTGTAGCTTTGATAGGAAGTCAAAAGTGGTTTTGCTTGTTTCACATTTGACATTAAGTAAGGTCTTCAGCAGGCTGTGTACCTTTCCTGCACAGCAGAGAACCCTCTCTGGGCAAATACCAAAGGCAGGAAAAGCCTAGAAAATGTTCAGGTTTTAATTCCAGTGCATCAGAAGTGACCACAGACCAAGGTGCAATTTTAAGAAAGAAGGATTCCATTTGCCTGAGCAGCCAAGTATCTTTGCTGGCTCTTCCCAGCAAATCACTTTCTCTGATCTGGTTGTTCCCACCCATGCAAAGCTGCAGGGTGGGTGCTCAGACAGAGGCTGCACAGCTGCTCCATGTTGGAAGTGCCACAGCATTCTCACGTGAGCTGTTCTTGTCCCTGCTGCTTCTGCCTCCGTTCATGGGGGACTCTAAAGCTCTTAAGCCCTCTCAGCCTTTCTCCTTTCAACACAGATTCATACATAAGAGCATATTCCAACAGGCAACACAATCAAAGTAAATTTGACCCAGATGTTTGGTTGTTCTTCCCTTTCCTCTATTCCGCCTCTTCAAGGCTTTCCAGGCAGTTCCAATGAGTTGTGGAACAAGATAGACCTCAAAATTATGGGTTTGCCACCTAAGTTTGGCTGCACTGCTACCAGATAGAATGTTTCCCACAACACTCCTCCACAACAGAACTCTGCTGCTAAGCATAGCACCGACACTGAGCTGCAGATCCCTGCCAGGAGGTTTCAGGATTTGCTCCTGGAAAGCTCTCACAATGCCAGAAAAAAGCTTCAGAGACCAAAAGGCATGCAAGGATGCTGGCAGTCACAAGAGAGGATAAAAGGAGAAGGGAAGGAGAGCTGTTATCCCACCAACCAAGGTGACAAGGAGACTGCTGTCTTCCTCATCCCTGTAGCTGACTCAAGCTCATCGCACCATCCAAAACTCAGCAAATCAACAGAAAACTGTATGTCATTTTAGAGTTTTCTGCAAGGTTAGTACAAATGGGCTTATGGAAGAGTCCCCCTATCACCAGTGAGTTTACTGGGAACACACAGTGGCATCTCCATCTGCAGCATCAAGCAGTCCATAAGCTATGCTTTATTTTCAAACCACCCTTCTGGATGGCATTCTGCCTTAACCCTGGCCAGGAACATCCCTCATAAATTTTAGAGTATTCCAGTAAAGAATCAATAGCATGAGCATTGGCAGAACTGCAGAGCATTCACTGGTGATGGAGAGGACAAACAAGCCAAGAAAGAAATGGAGGTCTCAAAAGATAATTCCAGTGCAACAGCTAATGAAGAGCTTTTATCAAATACGTTTATAATCTCTTTGTAGGTCAAATTCTGTGACTTATTCTCAATACAGAGACTTCCCATCTTTTGATTGTATATCCCCTATAGTACCTCAAGTCAAGCTTAATTTTATAGAAAGCTTCCAAAAAGTCACTAAGAGTTCAGAATATTCAGTTTTACAGAAAATAAAAGGTTGTACACAGAGTGATAAAGCCCCTGTCTCCTAAGATGAAAATGCTGTTTTAACCACACTTTGTTCTTCAGAGAAACGTGCTTTGGATGCACATGGCCTGGAACTAGAGAAATCCTTTGTAAATCAGCTTTGTACAGAAGCTAAGAGAACAGTTCACACCAAAAGCTCCACGTACCAAAGCAGAGAAGTGCAGGTTTCAGAGCAAACGCTGCTTAGTCATCACCCCGCTCCCACAGCCCAGCGGAAGGAGAGCTGTGCTGCAGAGCAAAGCCAAGAAGCACTGATATTCCCCCCTAGCCAGCAGCACCATTACACCATCACTGCTGGAGAGCACCTCCAACCAGTACCAGGCTCCCCTGCCAAGGGCTACCGCTTCATTCAGCAGCGTGAACAATGCTCTAAACACTCCACCAGCCAATATTCATATTTGTCTTTGTTATTCAACATGTGGGCTCGCAACTTCAATTTTCCACACTGAAAGCCATACAGTGCTCCCAAGGATGCCTCCCCAGGAGCATTTCCCCCCCCTCCCCGTCTCTTCCAGCAAGGCACATGTGTCACATCAATCAGGCGCCCATCCTCACCAAGGCGCAATAAGCATCTCCTGCCCCTGTTCAGGGGCATGAGCAGCACTGCTTTAATCCTAACAATTTATATTCATGCATTCCACCTCCGAACCAAAATAAGACGAGCATCCAAACAGGTGGGAGGCAGACTCTGCTATTTTTAACTCCTGCCAGCTATTCTGTTTAGAGGCAATAAAAATCAAATACCTCAGAGAAGCTACTTCAGCCTTAACCACAAACCACAAGAAGAACAATTTTATTTTGAAGTCTTCCCTTCTTCCTTCAGGACAGTGGTGAGGGGCACAATTACATTTAACATCACTACTTCCAAAACACGAGGGATGTTAAATTACACATGGATGAACAGGCCTGTAGAGGTTCTTACACAACACCCAGCACTAGTCCTTGGCTGTCACAAGAACAGGACTATTTTAATCTTCTGGTATATGTTGCCCAGAATTCCCATGCAACCTCCAACATCTGTTTTGTTATCTGGCAATGCCAACAAGAGGGACGGGATGTACCAAGGGACCCCACATACCAGCTTTCCAGTGCTATTATCCTGCAAGAGATTTCCTGAAAGTACAAAGTCTCTTGGATCCTGGCTGTGAGATGAAATGTGATAGGGAAGGCTCCCTCAAAAGCAAGAGCACCCTGAGTAGAGCCAGTGTTCAGACACTCATAACAGTTAGATCTGAAATAAAACACTGGAATTTTCTTCAGAAGATCTGCAGGAGCGCAGCACATCATTCGCTTCTTCACTGCAGTGAGAAACAGGTGAAGAACACGAGTCCTGAGTAGGGAAACTCCCCACTGTTAAAAAAACTGTTTCAGTTCTTCTCTCACTTAAGCGCTAATTACAATCACTGACTTTATCATCCCCCCTATGTGTCAATTTACCATAGTACTATTCAAACACGAAAAAAATCTATGACAAATGCTCAACGACCAGTGCCAGCCACCACCCTTCCTCAGCTGAGTCCATCCTTTCTTTATTACAACATTCACAAGCTCACTGGAAAAGCTATAGGTATTGCACAGGTGCTGAGAAAATTCAATGGCAACTTGAGGCTCCCCAAGGCTATGGTGACAGCACTGGAAACACTGATAGGACATGTCCCAGTGTAAGTTCATTATGTCAAACATAACATGGGAACTGAGAAGAGCCATGTAGAAGTCAAAAGCCACACAAGCTCTTGACACCACTAACAATGGCCAGAAGCCAGGATTTTAAAATACTTTAAGAGATCACCCCATGCTAGGAAAAAGCCAGATTTGCTATGTTATTCAGTCTCCAATTCTTCCAAAGAAACTTTTCTGTTAAAAACTTCCTGGTTATTCAAAAGCAAGCAGCCATTAAACTAGAGAAGCCAATATAAATTGGTCTCTCTAGTTTATAGATATAAATTTAAGGAACAACACTGCACTTGTTCACTGTGGGAATAAGCAAATAAGCACAAAGGGCTAACATGTCCACAGCACAGCCCACAACAGCCGCTTGTGAGCAGCATCACTCTGTAACACAGAATTAGGACATTGCCTCAGCAGTCCAGAGGATTTCTCCAACCCTGGATGAGTTTGCCCCACGAGATTTGTTTTGCTGGATTCTCACCATCACCTGCTGAACTCAGCAGGAAAGATCTGTAGGCTATTTTTAGTGAGTCCTAGAAACAGCACAATGCCCCGCTTCCATTTCGAGTTCTTCCCATACAGGAAGGGCTGCCCGTGATAAAATAACATCCAAAATAAACCCTGCTCCCTATGCTATCCTGCACGTCAGAAGGCAGTACTGAGCTGCATTTCCCATATAATAGCTGAAAACAACCTACCATCATTTTTAAGTCCTTTATAAATAAAACTAGAAGGGACTCCACAGAAAGTTCTGAAACTCTCTTTAAGGCAGCCAGGCAGAGTGTCCATCCTGCCATACCCACAGTTTAACAGCTCTAGTTACCATTTTTGCCACTGTCCTCAGTAAGATGAATTTTAGATAAATGTATTCTGGATTGGGAAAAGAAACACTGGTCAGGACAAGCCAATCGAAGCCTTAGTCACAGAGAGGTACCTACCACCTGCCTCTGACCAAGACAGAAGAAATTCAAGAAAGCACAAGCAACCAGAATTTGAGTCCTTTCTCCTTGCACTGGAGAACCAAAACAGCCACCAAGTGCACCTGAAGGATGGCACCATCAGTCAGCTAGACTGGGCAAGGTGTACCAAATTCAAAATTCATGAGGATAGCAGAGGACTGCTCTGTGACACAGGACTCACAAAGGGTGCTTCTGCTCTTGAAGCCATAATTACACCACTTGGGAACCTGCTAACACACTTCCACGGCAACCCTTCTTCTCCTGCTCCGTGAGCTCATTGCCAGCTTCTGACAAATGAACCCTTTCCACAGGTGCAGACAAAATAGATTCTCAATTACAAACTGCATTCACATCAATGCCTTGAAGATGGGGCTCTGAACAGGAATTGAGAGAAGAGTAATTTTTTCTAATAATTAAGACATTAGAAAAAAAATTCCTTGTTTTCAAGTCTCAAAGGTCACAAGGACCAGGAAAGCCAGACCAATGTATTAAGCATTTTTCCATGTAAAACAACTGTTCTGATCCAGTATTTGAGTACTTCAGTTCTACTTATAACAATATTCATCTTCCATATTTTAATTAAGTTTCCCATTTCTATCCAAAAGCAGCTTAATGCATGAAGAAGTAATTCAGTAGATAATGGCTTGCCATTTTTAAACATTATTAAAAAAGATAGAAACATTAACATGCGAGCATTTAAATAATTACAGATCATATCAATATAGTCAGGAAACATACCAAGCTTAGCAATAAAAGCTAAGATTAGCTGCAAAATAATATAACCAAACTAGAAAGCTCTAGAAAGATTACTAGAGTGTTCAAGCAAGACTAAAATTATTCCAATCTAAGCTTCTTGCTTATTTAAATCAATCTGCCTGGGAGCCACACAAATTGTTGTGGTAAATTGATTTCCCCAGTGTCTGGTTCTCCTTTTGCAAGAGCCATGACAAGAAAAAGACCAGAAAGACAAGATGAAACCAGCTGATTCACAACATCATTAGGCATTCTGCATTCAGACAAATTATACATCACAACATTAGACCAAGTTATAAATGTCTTGGCGAGTGAAGGCGGCCAGGCTCAGTGACTCACAGCAGGGCTGCCAGGTGCAGTACTCAGTCAGACTTCAGCACCAGCATCAAACAAGAAATGCCATTTTTCTTCTTGCAGACTCCAGCAGTGCCACATGGCTAATGCACTTTATTTTACTTTACTACCCCATTTCTCCTATACTTCAGCAACACACACCTAGATTTTATCTAAAACAATTTTCAGCAAACCTGCTGTGCTAATGCCTTTACTGATGTGAAAAATATAGCAGTGCTTCATTCCTTCTTGGCCAAAAAGTAGAGTATGCCACTCAAAAGGAGTCTTATTGAAACTTAAATAAATGCTTATAGCATTTACCTACAGAATTGCGCTGGTATAAATGGCAGCTTGTTTTGAAGCTGGACAGAGAAGGAAGATTTAAAAAAGAAAAGAAAAAAAACCTCAAGTGGGATCACACTGCAGTTTCCAAAATTCAACCACTGCTCCAAGATAACCTTTTCGTCACCAAGAAAACCATCTGAGCTTTTTTTCAGGATGAAGTTTTTGCGCACACCTAATGAAAGCGATTGCTGTGTGTTCATTTTCCACAGGAGAGACACATTTCATATGAAAAGAGTTATCCAGAAACATTTACTATACACATCTGCACCAATAAGGAAATGAGTCATCAACCCACTGGCAGGCCTGATTCACAGCACACGACGAACTTCGGCTATTTAGGAATCTGTGGATGGAATACAGGGGAAAGGCAGATGCAAGCCACAAGTCGTTTTAAGAGACTACTTTTGAAATGCCAACTAAATCTATTTTTTCCTACCTTTACTTGGGTATAATTTCCTCAAAAGCACAGGACCAGCGTGGTGCTGTACACAGCTGCAGAACTTTTCACCTGGATGAATCATAATATTTTCTTTATATAACTGGAAGAAAAACGAACCTCGGATAAAATTGTCTGGGTTTTGTTCAACAGAAAAATGAACATGAATAAGTCTTTACAGCCAGTGCTAAGGCAAGGTTTCCATGAGATTAGTAACAAACTACCACATAAAAATTCTGCTTGCCCTTAGAATATGCAAACAAAAGCCCTGTTACAGGTCCAAACCAAGTACCTATCTTCAGTTCACTAGATGGAATAAAGGATAAAAACAAAGAAAACTACATAAATCTTCTTATTTAAAGTTTTGCAGTTCCTCACAAAGTTAGATACACATTTAAGTTGTTAGCCTTGTTCCTGGAAGAAGCCTGAAGCACTGGGCTGCAGCACACTTCCCCACAGGTACTGCTCTACTCTGCCATAGAAGCTTGGCTTTTAATGTATTTTGTGTTTTTGAGAGCTCCTTTCCCAAAAGCACTAGGGTTTTTCAGCTTGAACTGCTCAGCTCAATAGTTAGATAGAGCCATAAAACCAAGCACTTTGCCTGAAAATTCTGAACTGTAATGGTAATTCAAGGGATTTAAAATGATACCATTGTAAGCAGCCAGGTAAGTAACAGTTCCCCTCAAGCCAAACAACAAAATTATAGCTGACTAGCTTTGCACAGATGAGCAACTTACCAAAAAAAAAAAAAAAAAGGCCACGTTTGATGCCGGATTTTAGAAGTGAGTTTGAAGAGCTTTCTGGAAAGTGATGTTAGTAGAAAAATGTCTTACTGAGATGCAGGAGAGCCAGACACCTGCCTGCAAATCCTCCCAATTACTGTTTCCATAACTCCTACTTAAAAAGCTATGAATACAGACAAGCTGCAATTAAAAAGACCGAGCACACCTACAGCTTTTCTGCTAATAACGACAGAGAGAAAATAATGGGGGATCGAGGCAGAGGGGAGAACAACAATAAGCTCATCACTGCCACAGCACTGTACCAACACATGGCACAACACTCCGCACAGGACCACCACCAACATCACTGCTGAACAATTCTCACCTGTCAAAACACAGGAATTAAATCAACAATTCAACTGCTCTAGAAACAGCTGGTTATTCTTTCTCACTATTATTCCTGACAAACAATAAAATCAATTACAAGGCTCAGGAATAAAGACCTAAAATCTGGGGCAAGCTGGAAGGGCTGCAGGCAGTACTACGCTGTCTTCTTGCTATAACAGAATTTTCTATTCTGTCTAAAAGAGAATTTCAAAGTTCAAGTATTCAGGCAGCACTTGATAGAAAACACTTCATTCTAGTCCCTGGTCAACTGTGATGGTTTCAGTAGTCACACACTATTGAACTATTTGAAGATACACACTCAAGCAAGGTACACAACTTCTGAAGCCTGGTGGTGGCTGAAGAAATAAACACAGCTGCAAATCTCTGATCTCTGAAGGCAGAGAAATGCCCAATAGGCAATACCGAGTTTCCAGGATTAGTCCCAGTATGCTGATAAAGCCCAGACAATTCTCACTGGAGAACCTGGTAATGCGGGAAAATTATTTTGTTCTAAGCAATAAGCAGAATAAAGATGTTTCCCCAACAGATTACGCTTGAGAATTGGATTTCAAGAATTTGATCTATTCTTATCCAGATGGCACACGTAGCTGATGTGGTTTGCATGTCCACAAAAAGGCAGTGGCATACACCATGGAACATTCAGGGGAAAAGGTGACAGCAGTATCCTGAGGTGAGCAATTTTCCACCCCATGTGAGCCTTCAAATCCCTTGCATGTAGATTCCTATCTGCATGATAAAAAAAGGTTGAGATAGCACAACTTACAGACTAAGATGAGATCTTGAATGCTGTAAGCACAGGCCAACATTGCGACCAAAACCACTTGGTTTGATCTCCTGAGATGTCTTTAAATAGCTTTGAGGGGTTCTTGTTCAGGGTGAGAATCAACTCCAATGCCTGAGAAAACCTATCGATCTCCACGCAAAAACAAAACAAAACTTTAAAATGTACCCGTCAAATTATCAATTAATTTATCTCTGCATTTTAGGATTATCACACAATACAGAGTAGAGGACAGACATACAAGTCTTCCAAGGCAGTTTTTAAGGAGAGATAAACCCGAGAACACCAGAGGTGTGACATTTATCAAACAGATCTCCTTCAGGAAGAAGTCAGATATTTCCAAATAACATTAAGAAAGTAGGAGCATCCCTGAAAAATGTGTATGAAGAAAGAATACCTGGCACAGTAAGAACAGATAATACCTCTTAGGAGACACTTATGATTTTACTTTTTTATATTTAGTGAAAATTAAGTCTTAGCAAAATATATACTGAAAGTGAACATTCAACAGTCTGATGCAATCACTTGGGTAAGAATCCCAATGTGACACAAGAAGGGTTTGAGGCATCTAAAAAAAACAAGAGCAGATGGAGAAGGAGCTCAAGAGCAAAATCTTCTCCAGCACCCATTCAGCATTCAGAGACAATCCTTAGGGTTTTTCCAATCCCCCAATAATTTCAAAGTTATCACACAAAATCTTGTACAAACTACATTTGAACTCAGATGACACAATCAGGAAGAGATATTACTTACATAGTGAGAGCAAGATCTTAGAATCATAAAATAGTCTGGGCTTGTAAAGGTAATTTAAAGATTTTTTTCTTTTCTTTTGTATGCACTTTTATCAGCTACATTTTTAAATATGCAGCTCATGGTGAGTGCCAGGCTTGGCATCAACATGCATGGCTCAGTGCTCTTTGCCCAGACTAGAGCACATAGCAATACATTACCTCCATCCTCTTTGCCCTCCAAAACAAGAAGCAAGGACAGAAAAGCCTTAGAGCAAATTAAGAACTGCCATGATCAGACAATTTTCATTTAATCACAAGCCAGGCATTCCAAAAGTAACATTTTCAGGCTTCCCAAGCCTGCAAAATTGAACTTAGGAGATACAGGTTTACATTGCTATCACGTAGCATCTACCAGATTACCTGAGGCAACCAGATTAACAAGGATATTTTTATAAGGGATAATCTAGGAAATTACCAAACCAGCCTAAACACTGAGGTCAAGAAGAGAATACTGCGAAATAACTTTAATTTTCATCTATTTATGCACAGAAATTACTTTTAAATGTCCATCTAACCCTGTCCAGTGATACAGAGCTTTCCACTGCATCTGCACTACAAAGCAAAATGTCTCTGGTGCTTTACACATACTTAAGCAAAGTCTGTCAGAACTCGGGAAACAAATTAAAGTTGGTGAATTATAACATGCAGCAGTTGGCGAGGGAGGGTCAAAAAAGTCCTCAAGCCACTCTCCTTGCTTCTCCTTACAAACGTATGTAAGGGGTTTTCTTCTGGTTTCCTGCTTTCCACTGAGATGATTCCATACACAGCAGCCTCCAGGGTCAGTGCTGCTGGGGGAAAGGATGACACAGGGTAAGTGCAGTATTAACTTGGATCAGCCTGAGCCATCACAAACCTGCTCCCCCAAAAACAATTGCCAGGCCCAGCTCAACCTGAAAGCAGGGTAGAATCTAGCAAGAAAAAATCTCTATTATCTATTTCAAGTCCTGAGAGCAGCTCTTACCCTAAGAAAGCAAAGGCCACAAAACTGCAAGGAAGTTACGCTTACAGGCTGACAGAACAGCTAGTCTGACTCTTAACAGAGTAATTTTTATAAATAAAAATTTTTAAAAGGCCCAGTGTGCCAGACTGACTGCCAATTCTTCAGGCAAACTGGATAAGAAATGGGAGTCAATTGTAGATTAATGTGTTTCAGGACTTATTCTGAAGTCTTCACTGCACTGCACACACCTTCCTGTGCTAAATGTACTGCGTGGCAAAAAAGCTGGTTTGTTCCTAATCAGTTATGTTTGTCGTTACATTTTAGGGCACAAGACTTGCAAACCCAACACTTTGCAGGCAACCACCACGTTATCAGAAATGTACAACCACAAGGGAGCTCCTATACCAAATCCAACTTAAACCATTGCCAAGAAGGCTGTTCCGCTCTTAGCTCCCAGGCTTGTTACCACAAGCACTGGATCTGTAGTTTCCCACAGATTCACACATTTGCAAGTAATTTAAGACATCTGAGGCTTCAGCTCATTGCAACTTGCAAAGCTGCTTCTCTGAGTACAAGCAATGCTACCCTGCTGCAGAAACTATGGTCCTAGTTCCTTAAGTAACCAGTTGTTACTGCACAAGACAAGGATGGACACAAAGCCAAGCTGTTCCACTCCTTCTTGCAATACAAAATTGGGACGATAAAGAATGATTGAAATGTATTTTTCTCTCATTCTTTCCAGTGATCTGTCCTTCACTGATCCCAGCCCTCCCATTCCTAGGTAAGTGCTGAACAAGTATAACCTGATGAACATGCAACCAGCAGAAGGCAAATGAGAGCTCTGCAACTCCATAAATAAACATTGCTTCTGGAAACCAAGATTAATTGTGGCTTGCTTTTAGGAAAGGGGATTGTGGATGCAAGTTGCTTTGCCTGGTCTAAGGTGAAATACTAGCTGTTATTTTTAACACAGCAAGTTATCACGAGTACTCAGCTGAACTTCAGAACCAGAGGAGGAGATTCAGCATGGAAGTATCACACATCTGGAATAGGAAATTGCCCTACAAAACCAATTGCACAGACTTGCCACTAAATTTGCTGACTTTGTGCAGTGAGACACTCTCTAAAACACCCAGGTAGTTTCCCACACCACTTCTTGAAGCTTTCAGTGACTGTGCAGTAGGAAACCTTGTCAGGACAAGCGAGATCCTGCTAGTGCAGGTGGGGCTAACCACTGGAAGCCAGTTCTTACTGCCCTTTGAGATAAGCAAATCAGATTTAATCCATCAATTATTTGAACTGAAGACTTGATCCCTCTTCTTCATCTTCTATTTAAAGTTTCAGTGGAAGCAGGATTAGCAGAGTGAGGCTTTGCACTGTAAAGAGAGGAGAGCCAAAAAGGATGCATGGTGTTCAGGCTTTACACGGCAGCATCATAGTGCAGAGTCAACAGGTGGTTTGCTGAAATGCTTTAATTCTGCTCAGGCAGAATTATAGTATCTTCTGAAAAACAGTACAGTCTAGGCAAGAATACCTCTGAATTAAAAAGTAATTCATGCTGTTTTTTTTCAAAAGACTTTATTTTTAATTAGGCTCATTAACAGCTTCCATGCTTATCTGTGCTACAATTTTTTAACGAAAATAATCTTGTTACTACTTGGTCCCACCTTGTTAGTACAAAATTTCAGACAGATTCACTTCCAGACACCTTTACTGGTGCAGTTTAGTGATACTTTGGATGGGGCAGATTAGGACTGACTACACACACTCCCACTGTTTTTGCCAGAGCCAGCTCTCAGGAGACAGGATGACAACCTGCTTTGGGAGTATTCAAAGAGCCGAGTCTGCAACCAAAACATTTGGTTAGTAACTATTTGAACCGACTTGCACAACTAAAAGTGATTTTTCCTCCACTTAAAAATAGATCAAATTTTGTTGACAGTTTGATGTTTCAACATAATTCTCTTACAAAGCTTAAGTTTTAACTGCATTTCGATGAAAAACAGTTTTAAGCATTTTTTGCTTCATTTTTTTCACTTGAAATTTGCCCAGTTTGCACAAAAGGCACCTCTTAACCGCCGGCACTAGAAACAAGCTGTGATGCTGTGATGCAAAAGTCAAGCGGAGTTTTATCATACCTTATATAGCTTGTGCCAAAATCTGTTATTTAGGTGTTACGATCATTGGTAGGTAGGTAATGTTGGCACAAAAATGCTGAAAAGGAAAAATAAGATGTTTTGCAGCATGAAAATAAGCAGATGCTTCAAGGACAAAGGTACAATCGCACTTTTCACCAGACCTTTACTAAATTAATCATTTCTACCTGTTAGATCAAAGTCACTTTCTAAATATAAAATCATACTGCTGCATTTAATGAAAATCCAAATTTTAAGTGATGACAAGCACTAATAAATATGCTAATTTCTTCATTTAGTTGACACTTGTAACACTAGTACAAAGAAGTATGTTATTTCATTAAACACTGCAATTCCTCTGGAGAAATAACTGAAGTAGCTCATCTTAACTGTTTTCACCACAGCCAGTTTTGGTGAAGCAGGGCTGTAAGTGCACTCAAACGACTCCCTGTGTGGGGCAATAAGCATCAACATCACAAAATTAAAACCTGTTCTCTTTAAAGTGAGACAAAGGAGCCGTTTGACAGCAGGTCGCAGTAGCTCTTTCTCCAGAGGGAACCGCTCTGCAGGCAGTGGCAAACACAAGGCAGACAGACAGGGCTGGAGCTTTAACAGATGCCAAGGATTTCCCAGCCTGACGCATATTAGCACTTCGTATTTGCAATCCTGATTTCCAGCATCAAGTAGTTAATTTGCATGTTAATTAGAAACAGGTCACTAGAAAATTGCACCAGACAACCTTTCTGTATTGACTAGAAAGGACAAAGATGCATTTCCATAAAGTCTATAGCCTTCTTTTAAGGACATTTTCTCATCCGGAAGTTCACAGTTTATCAGGGTGCTCTTTCCATTGACTGAGCATCCATTTCAATACATGCCTGTCTCAGATCTGGAAAAACCAGAACTGGTTTAATATCAGATATCTTAGGAGATGTGTAAAACAAATATGCAAGTCTATGCAATGCTAGAGAAAATAAAGGTCAATCAGTCAAACCAGAAAGCCTCCTTTTATCACAGTACAAAATTAAACAGAGTAAGCCTGAAAGAAAAGCATTGTTAGAGTATGCCAGAGAGAAAGCTTAGCAACTGGTTAGGTATGTGCAGCTCTCAAGTCTTCACTTCATCCAGTTCTGCTCAGTGGTCACATTCACTGGCAGTGGCAGGATTAAGAAGACAGGAGGCAGCAAGGAAAGGAGGTGTTATGGACATTTTAACTACCTGGAAACACACTCTACAGCATTCTCTCTCTTTAAAGCACTTTTTTTTATATGCTAATATTTAGAGTATTATGCTTAAATCAAATGCCCCTTCAGCTCAGTTGAAGAGGTGTTATGTTGCCAAGGCTAATAAAACTGAATTACTGCTGCTGTTTGTCATACATTAGACTCATTGGCATCTCAGCTTCTGAGAAATCATTTAATTTTCTCCAGAACTTCCAAGACTGATCACTTGACATTATCAGACAATAACTTTCAAATTATTTCAAAACAGACAGCAATACTACCACAAGGCTGTACCTCATTTTAAACACTACGCTGTATCTTCAATTTTCAGGATATTCATAAACTGATGGACTTGAATTAAGACTTCCAGATGCTGAGGTTCATGTACAACTTTTGTGCTTCTAACAGGCACTCCTAAGTGTCTAAGACTCATCTAAGAAGTCTTGCCCAGCTCCTTGACCATTCTGCCTGTGGGGCTCCGATGCTGCTCCGGAGACCAAGGTCAAACCGGGCTCTGGGATGCACTCTGCTCCATTCTTTACAAATCCCCATCTTTGTTCATTCTGAACACCATCACCAGTGCCACTGTCTGAGGAGCCGGGCTGTTCAAGTTAAAGGTCGATCAAAGTTTTAGGTCAGCCCTGCAACCTCCTGCACCAGCAGCAGTTCAGTTCACAGCTTGGTCCTGCCAGCAGCTCAACTGGCTTAACTAAGCACAGCAACAGGATGTGGCACAAGAGGCTCCTCAAAAGTCAGCAAAGGAAATATTGCATGCAAATACAAACTAGTTGAATGAACCAAAGTTCCAAAAATGTCTTTCAGGATAACCTTGTAAAAGAATGTAAAGTTGCTGGGAGATCCAAGAAAATAATTTTATACCAACTGAGCTGGCTGCAAGGTTCTTTGATTTTTAAGAAGCACCAACTTTTTAACTACTTGCAGACAACCTGCAAAGGAGTCTGCATACAGCAAGGCATCCAGACATCTGGTTTTAACACTGAATTAAGCAGATATCTGAACACAACCATCAATATACCAACCTGTGGACCCCCAGCTGTGTCACCTCTTTAACAATACTTACATCAATTAATAAAATTGCCAGTAGATGACCCATTAATTAAAAAAGCATTTGTTTCAACTACCTAAGAGGTTGAGAAAAACCCTAAAATTTTATAATATTATCAGCCACAGATCTACAGAAAATTAAGCAGTAAAGGATGAAAATCAGGTACTACTACTGTGTTAACTCATCACTTTTGTTCCTAAGAAGTCCGAATGGCTATGGCCTTTTCCACATCTTTCTTACGAAGATATCAAGTAAACACATCATTTTTCACCAGCACAGCAGTTACCACTGGAAATCCAAGCAGACACCAAATCATACAGAGAGAAAATCCTTCAGCCAGTATTTAGCATCTACACTAGGAATTCACTGCAGTAAAACTAGAGAACGGATTTGCCTGTTCTCAAAAGATTTGTCGGTATACTTGAAGGCTTTGATGTGATCACAGCTGTACAGCAGCTTCTCTGCCTTTACAACATCAAGAACTGAGGTGAAAAGGGTATTAAAGGAAAAAAAAAAAGAAAGAAAATTAGTAAACCCAGCAGCTAGAAACCCTGTCTATATCTGATCCCCACCTTCTTGCCGGAGACTAGCAAGATTGCAGGAAACAATCACTGTGATTACAATCATTTAGAGAGGTTGTTCAGTAAAGGCTCCATAAAGACCACAAGCCAGATGGGCTTTGAACTGCATGAGCACAGAAAGCCCTGAAGACTGATAGTTGTCAAAGAATAGTTAAACTTCTGCATACAAAGACATCTTCTGGTTAAGGTTAGATCTTGTCCTTTCATATCCACCACCGGATGAAAGGTTTCACTCCAGCTGACATCCCACGCTCACCCCTGTCTTTTTATATCACTGCCTTAGGTCATTTTTAGTACGGGAATGTGAGCCATCATCTGAAACCACCCCTCAAAGCACAGAGCACTGACTTGTTAGTTAATTTTATCTCTAGTCATGCTTGAGCAATCTCTTGATAACATAACAGGGATTTTTTCCTTATTTAAACAAGAGATGTATCAGCAATGAAACAAAGCAGACAAGAGTTGGGCACAAAAGCAACAACATGAAATGGAAGATAAGAGAACATGGAAAACCAGCTCTACAATGACACTAAAGCATAACATTCCAACTTTCCCACTCTTTTCTGGAGAAATATGGAGAACTATGTTTATTGGCTATTTTTCCATCTCGTGATCTTTCTGAGAACTTCAAGGAAACAGTATGCTAACACAACATAACACAACTGCATCTTTCAGATAGCACAGGATGGAGGATCTCAAATTTATGAGAAGGGTGTGTTTGGTTTTCTGTAAAAGGGGGAAGAACAGGATTCTGCCACAAAGTCCCATGATTTCCATGTTATTGCTTGCCCCTGTTTGCTCACTGCCTGCTCCAGGAACTTCCCTCTTGCAAAGTTCAAGACCCAGCCGAGCTCTGGTTTCAAGTCACAACTTCCATCTCAAGTTTTCTACCATATAACAAATACTGGGATGTAATTAAAAAGCTTTTGAGCAGACTGTTCATACCTCAGAAATTGCTCCTCGAACTAACTGCCAGTTTCAGTTCTGAAAAGCTCCCGAGCAAAGAATCCGTTCAGTTGGCCCATTAACCACTAACTCACTTCAGTGGGAGCCTGTGAAGGTTTACAATCTTCATCAATACCTACAATGTGGGGTTTGTGGGTGGTTTCAAGTTAGTGTGACTTGACGTTCATCAATGCAGAGAACGCTCTACTTGGGATTCCCTTAATGAGATCACCAGGCTCTCAACTTTCTTTTTCAAGGATCATGCTGCTTCTTGGACCCCTCTGCCACCAAAGTACAGGAAGAGGGCAAGGCTTTAAGTGGTACAGCTTAGTTCATCTGACAGCTGCTGAAGCCTTCCTGAGCGTAGCCAGTCCCTCACCATGCCAGTCAAAGCAGGGTGCAAAGATACTTTTCCATTGATACAACCACTTGCTGCTACCACGGGGAGACCAAAAGCTGCACTGGGTTGAATACAGACACGAATAAAGGCCACCTGTCTGACAGAACTGGCAATTGTCACAGAACACCTGGAGAATCCATGAAACAAGCCTCAAGGAGATGGTGTTGTAGTGTGTTTGCTGGAGAGTTACCTGTTCTTAGCTATGCATTCATTATCCATTTGCACACACAGGGATGTATTAACTAGGAACATACAATGCAGTTTTGCTAATTAGCTCAATCAGAAAAGACTAAACATATCCCAACTTCCTTAATATGAACCAATTTAAAGATGGTAGTTTATCCCTTCAGGGTAAGGCTGCCTGCCTGACATTTCAATTTAATATTAGAGTTGAGTCCACTGAAATTCATACAGAGTAATCTTAAGAAAATGAAGGTTCTGAGTAAGAGGTGGTCTTTATTTAGGTCTTGAACCAGCAAGTACTCACAAGAACTCTTCGGTCTTTTAGAAAACCACACCCAGCTGCCTTGTCACACTCTTACACCATTATTCCAGAAACTCTGTTCTGTCCTAGTACCTGCTCCCTTAAACCAGTTTATTCCTTTGCACTTCCCAGCAAAATTCACAATTAATACTTTTGAAAATGCTTAAGTCTTCAGCTTTAATTTACAGACCACCTCCAGATATTATAAAGCCCAGAAGTCTACAAAGCAACTGACTCCAGTTGTTTCGATTTTATGCAGAAAATTTAAAACACATATATGTGCAGGTCTTTAAAAAAAAAAAAATCTGCAAGCAGTTTGAGATCTCCTGCGTATTGATCAAGAACTTTAAATAGAGTAATTAGCCTGAGTTCATTAAAACATATTTCCATTAGCTTCCCTAGATATTTGATCTGAATTAATTTACTCAGCCATGTGCCCCAGGTACAAATTTTAACCCCCTTAAGTCCAGTTTCCTATAATATGGACATCTTTCCCCACCAAGGCTTCAACAAGTCTCTGCCCTATTTCCATTACATGGAACTGAAACACGTCCTTCTTGACTTTACTACCACGTTCCTCCCACAAGGTCTTGACTTGCAACATCAGCCACCCAGGTTTTACCTGGATGAGTTGACACTGTTCAAATCTCTCCAAGGATGAGCATGTCTGGAGTAGGGTCTACTGAAACACCTGAAGCTACTCCTAAGCACTGGCAATCACATTCAAGCGCATTGGAATCACCTCCCATTTTCCCTGAACAAAAGCTGTTGTTCAGCTGCCCTGGCCATGGTAGCAGCAGCCTTTAGCAGTGAAGCAGATAACTGTTAAAAACTTATTACTCATGGATTTAATCTGCTTCTGAGTCAGATCAGCACTCCATCAGGTGCCCAGACGTCCAACTGTTGCCCATCACCACGGTTTATGATGGTAACATGCAATGCGTAATCCTAACACCATGCCTCCGTTTCCCCTCTGGAGTATGGGTGCTCATGCTAACGTGCTTTTAGAGGATTCTTCACTCAGCTCCCAAGACTCTTAACCAGAGTGGTGAACACCTGAAGCAACCTGACTTAGCCAGCAAACCATCACACTTAAGCTTCTCCCGAAAACTCTTCCTAGGAGTGTCACAAGTCATGACAGAATAAAGCCAGACATGGCTTTCCCAGGAATGCTCTCTCAAAGCACTCCGCAGAGGTTTCAACACATCACAAAGACAGCATAAAAAGCAGGACAAAAGTTATTATATCAAGGGCTGGCTAAGGCATGCAAATCTCCAGGGAATGCTGACCTTACAAACAAGACATTAGTAAAAGCACAAAAAACCTCCAGGAAAAGTTTATTAGAAGCTCTTAATCATCTTCCCTTGACAAGTGATAAACAAAATACTAGGTTCAGAAAGGAAAAGCCTAAAATAAATATACAATTGGCCCATATTATTGCTGGCGCTACTGAAGGTCACGGTGTGCAGCATTAGAAGAAGACCAACTATAAATTTTCTATTAGCTGAAACACAACGCTAACCACTCCTTCCCCAAACCAGCAAAATATATCTTTGAGACCATCCTTTCTTCAAGAACGAGCACTGAAAGAGAGAAAAGCTCTGTGACAAAACAGATTTGTCTCATTTGTTTCCAAACCACTGCAGCAAGATCTTAGGCTGCAAAAAGTTGCATCTAATACTTGAAAGCTGTACCAAACATGCACTGTTTTATCCAGAGAAATCACTCCCAGGAGAAGAGCTGACCACCTCATTCAGAAACTTGTGTTGAAACATTTCTGGATGAGTGACCAAACAGGTCAGCTTGCTCCCTAAACAAACAAAAGAGAGACTGTTACTAAAGATATCCTACCTAAAGCTGTTTCTCCTTCTGGAAATAGGGAAATCCCAAATCCTCACAGGGCAATTTTAGCAGTAACTGTTGACATATCTCTAGAATATATTTACCACCTGCCACAGAACTCACTACTGAATTGGATGGACCAATATGGCCCTTCATGTCATTCTGCAGACAGAGCCACTGCCTCTGCTCTCTGCAAGAGCACTGCCTCAGATTTACAGCATAAACTATTTGAAACACCTACCAAAATGACCGTTTAGGACATGCATTCCTCAAAGAAAAAGTCAATGGTGAAACAACATAAATAAAGTCAAGTGGGGAGCATTTTTCTTTTTTAAAAAGAACTAAGAGAAGAACAGATTACTCACAACTTGTTTAACAGCTCAGAGGAAGAAAATATATTCAGATTCATTAGAGCATTCTGCAAAAATTCAAACACCTTATGTAAAATTGGACCTCGCTCACATACATACCAATTATTCAACTATGGCACATCCACATAAGAGAATCACATCATTTTAGTTCTGCACTCAATTTACTTAAGCTGGAACAAGCCTGACACATGCAAAGATTTAAAACTATTACATTTAATTTAACATTTCAATCCCACGCATCCTACCCAAGCAACCAAGCTCTGAACACAAAGCAAGCCTGAGGGGCTGGAAGTGCAGCCCCCCTTGCTCCATTCATCCCATCTGATAGGATGTTATGTCATGTTATTCAAATCCAAGTGTGACTGACAAGACTCTTCCTTCCTCCAGCAGCTCTCCAGGGAGCAAGGGTTATTTTGGTAACTTTATCTGTTGTTTTCCTCAGCAAGCACTTTCTTCTCCACAGGGAGTTTCATTGATAAAACTACCCAAATGCATCCACAATGTTACAGCCAAGGGACCACTGCAGAATTCCCAAAGTCATGAGCAGTATCCATCACACATGTACCTCAGGCTCTTACACTCTCAAGTAGATCCACTGACTGCTGCAGGTTACATGCAACTTCATAAACATTTGCCAGAAACTTGGCAAGACACATCGTCTAGAGAATTTGAGGACAAGCTGCCTGTGCCCCTTCCCTCCTCCACAACTATTCCCATGATATCTCTGTCACATTAAAAGGAGGAGCTGCAGTTTTCTGGAAAGAAGAATGCCTATGGCAATCAAATCCCAAATATTTACTAGGTATGTGAATATCAAAACTAAGAACAAATACATTCCTCAGGTCAGTAACATCCTACTCCACACTTCTGCTTTGTGCCAGCCTCAGGCATTTTCGTACAGAAATAGCAAATTACTACTCTTTTAGTCCTAAAATTCCTTTTGGACTAAAATATGCAGCACATTTGCTCTAAAAGAAGGATGAAGCACCATTTCAATCCCACAATGTTTTTAAGACTCTGAGATGCTACAGGCAAAAGAAATTGTTCCATATTTTTACAAAGTATTTTCCATGGATTAAAGCTAGCAACAGACTGTAAGAAAGGATGTGGAACATCAAGTAACTCAGATTGACACCCAGTGTCCTGTTATGTTTTGATACAGCAAGTCTTGCAAGTGAATGTTAAACATGTTCATATCTTTTATTGCAAGGAAGAACAAACAAAGAATTACAGAATCAGTCAGGTGAGAGACTAATTTTAAAAAACCCCAATGCAATCTGTTCCCAATTAAGAAGAGATGCTACTCATTCCCAAGATTGTAGGGGCAAAGCTCAACTTTTACAGAACGTATGCTGAAAAGCAAAAACAACAAACTCAACCAAACCTCACCTCTGTTCACGGCGGGGAGACAGACTCGTTGTCATCCCACGTTTTCAGCCTGTACTCCATTCCACTGCTGCCAAGTACTGTAGCTCAGGAAACCAAAGCACAGTTATTTGAACCAGCAGCTCCCAAAGTGTCACAGGAACCTAACACACTTCTCATCCAGGCAAACTGGATGGCTCTACAGGTAACTCCACAGGAATGATAACTGATGTGGAAGTTGTTCTCCTGCTCACAGCAGGGCTGTGGCAATCCTTGGAGCAGGGTGCAAGATGTGCTGCAGTAAAGGGGTGGCTAACAACTACCACTGCTTGGAACACCAGGACAGAAAGGATTTCTATTCTCTCCAAGTCACTGTTATTCTGGAAGTTTTACTTGATCATGTACCTCTTCCAGGGAAAGGCAACATCTTTCTGCTGTTATCACGACCAACTTAAAACCTTGGAACTTCAAGATAAATACTTCTATGGTCAAAATCCCAGCAATATGCCATGGGATCCAAGAAATTCTAACCAAAGCCTCTTGTTTGTTTCTCTGCAAAATGAATTTTTTTTTCCAGAGATCACTTCCACCATCACCACCAATTCTGTGATTTTATCAGTGTCATGAGGAATATTAGTCTATTTCTATGAAAATATGTACTTTCCACACAAGAACAAGCTGGAATATTGTTCCTGTACCTTGCTCTGGAAAATCTTAATTACACGACTTGACTAGCATAGCTTTGGATTGTTCACTTGAATGACATGAAAAATTCCAAGCAAAAATAAACAACAACCAAACAAGAACACTGTCCACCTTGGCTATTAATGATTGGTACAGGCTCAGATGCACAACACAAGCCTACTGCTCTAGTATTCCATGAGAAGCAAGAGTCCCAGCCAGAAAACAACAGCAAAGAGCACTGTCTGCCTGTGACTGGATCCTCTCAGCTTCTGCACAGCAGCTTCTAGGAGAGAATAACCCCGACATCATTGTCCATCCCTTTGTTCCAGGTAGCTTCATGACTGGGGAAGTGGCTGTGCTATTCAACTCTCCTTCTTCCCAAACCCCCTCCGATAAAGATGCTCATCTCCTAACAATCCATGCAGCTTCCCTGTCCATACGGCTTCAGATTCACCAGAAAGCAGCTCATTGCTGCAGGCTTGGATTCAGGTGTGAAGTGTCACCAACGGATCAAACCCCAAAAGAAGGTAGAACAAAGCAAAGAGCTCTACAAATGTGTGAGCAAATAGCACTATACTCACACTGCCCAAATTTTACTCACGTGAAGTGTTTTGATGGCTTTGAGGCATTATTTTAGATACTCTTCGAGTATGGTTTCTTGACATATTTTACAGCTTTTAATGCTACAAAAAGTGTGTAACATACAAAAAAATAACTTAGAAAACCATATCAAATCCCGAAAGGGCTATTTAGGAGTGCTTTCAGCAACATTGGTTCCTGAACTAGTGGATCATAGTATTAGCCAGCCTCCATAAATTTATTTAAAATGGCTCCTGAGGAAAAAAAGTTCAGTTCAGATAGACTCTACTGGCCCAATTTAAAATCATAACCATCATGGTGTATGAAGTAATATTATACCTTAAAACTTGAGACAAAGATTTCAATATATACAAAGGTTCTCCAATATCGTAATGTCTAACAGCCTCTAAGCTACTCTGCTGCCTTCTCTTAACATCTTCCTTTTTTACCATTTTTGCTTAAATAGCTTCATATTAGGTTCACAAAGGGGAATTTTTTTTAAGCTAAAACTTTGATCTCCTAGGCAGTGATCACTAAGATGGCAACAATATGCTGCCATGTTATTTAAAGTTATTTCATGATGTACAACCCTAAGCAACAGAAACATTTTGCCTATTCCATTTTCCCTAAACTAATCCAGACACCACACTGGATAACACAGCTGTGGTGGGATGAAATCCAGCAGGTGAAGTGACTAGAGCACTGATTCTCATCTTCTAACTATACAACAGAGAAATTCAAGCTGAATCCTCCTTCCAGCTTCATGCCAGCACCACACAGGCTACCTGAGCTCTCCAGCATTCTTAAAAATTTTTCAGAAAACATCTCTTTCAAATATTCTAAGACTGAGATACTGTGAACCTCAGTGAGTAAAACTGACATTAGAGGATAACATTTACTAAATCTTGGAGAGCGTAACAAAGTTATGATGGGTTTCAATGGAATGCCTCAAGGGAGGAAAGTATTTGGGGAAATTACTTTGGGAAGAGCTGATATACAAAGAGAAGAATTTAAATTTCATCAGCACCCTCCCTAGCAGAACAAGTTTAAACTATGGTTTTATACAAGAGGATGCTGGAAATCTTCACAGATGCCTGGAGGAGGGGAGGGAAACCAAAACCCCCGTAGTTTGTGGCTTGCTATATGATTTTTCCCTTTGTGTAAGCCTTACCTGTGAGTTGCTCATGGAAAGGAAGCCAACATAGCCTCAGAGCATGTGAGAAGGATTTGATGTGGACAAGCTCAAGCCACACTGCTGAGTGCTCGAACTGGAACAAACCCTGCATTATTCCACACAACTCTGCCTGACACAATGCTGCTATTTCTGGAGTCAGAGGTGAGAGCACTATCAGTGATGGTTCACCATATGTTTGATGCCTGCTAAAGCACAGACACAAAGCAAAAATATGAAACACTGCAAAGCTTTGTATTCTGTGAGGGAAGTGCAGAATCCCATCATTCCTACAGCGAGTAGGACATATATATCTAATTAAGGCTATTAACAGTAACATTAAAATGAGTGTACATCTTTAGCGATGTGAATCAGTTGAGGGAAATATTCCCTAAGAAGCACATTTTCCCAGGTGATTCCTAGAGACAGAACAAGCGTTCACCATGGGAATCCCATTCCAGTACTGTTTCATAAAAATGCAGAAAAGATTTACAACATAAAAGACTGTTTCAGCCTTTTCTTTTTTTTTTTTTTTTTGCTTTAAAACCTGGTGTTGCTTCACACAACTGATCAGAAACAAGTGAAGATGGCTGCTGATCACTGCCTGAAAGCCTCCAGTTAAAAAAATAAGCAATGTTACTACATTCACGAAACCTTTGACCTTGCTGCAGAGTCAGCTCTATAGGCTTCAGTAAGTTAAGACAGATGTCACCACAAATTTGAATACCTGTGTCACAGTGAGAGATCCAGCACCTCACCCCTCGCACATCTAAGATCTTGAAGCAAAAAATATACTGTGTTCCTAAAAGCAGTTCAAAAGGGAAAGTCAAGAAAGGAACTGAGGCTGATGGTTGAAGAGAATTTGTGGATGCCTCATCCCTGGAATCATGCAGGGATTTGGAGAAACCTGATCTAGTGGAAGGTGTCTGTGATCATGGCCATGGCAGGGGCTTGGAATGAGACAGAGTTCTCTAATTCTATTACCAAAAAAGTATCCAAGTCAACACAATGTCATAAGTGAATAACAAAACATAATGCTTGACAAATAAAACTAGTCAACACTTCTCTGCACCTGCAGTTAATCAGGCCCTTGTATAAATGGAGACAATTTTGACAAGCTTGTCTGAATTTTACAAGAGGATCAAATTAATATTGATTTGTTTAGATCACCATGAACACAGTTGAAGAATTGCGGTCTCATGAACAATTCCTGTTGCAAATTATGACAACTGCAGAGTTGCAGTGATTTTCATTGAAAGTAGTTAGTTTTTCTGATTTAATGACATATATAGATAGGCCACATTAAAAAAAAAATCAACTTGATAAGGAAAGAGCTTACTGCAAGCTTCTTCCAGATCTTATTACAACTCAGCTGAGAACAGCCTAACAAAAGATGACTTGGCTCAAATCAAGTCTGGACTGTCACAGAAAGTCTACAAGCCAAGCGGGTTTGGGTTTGTTGTCTTTTGTTTAATTCCATCAAAACCTTTTTGTAGGGTAATTACTTCAACACTTAGAAGAATGCATGCTCTGCTGAGTTTATTTTGCAGTTCACTTGGTGCAAAGTATTTTACCCTGCAATAAGAGAACAGTCTAGAAAAGAAAGCGTCAATTAGCAAACTACTGAGCATGATGAAGGCTGGTGAGCTTCCTATAAAGATTCAAAAGATCTAGACAGCAAACTTGCTACCAGATTATGCTAGTCATTATTTTTTAAACAAAAGACAGCACATATGCCTGATTGATCTTACATAGCAGGGCTGTAAGAGCTATTTGGTATTAACCCACACTGTTATAGACATGCAAGCACTTAATTACATCAGCATAACTACTTGTATTCTCTAAAAGAGACTCAAAACTCTTGAGAATCGACTAAGGAAATTACAAGAAGTTTTTCACAAAAGAGCACACAGTCCTACCACTAACTGGAAAGGAGTAAAATTCTTCAGGTATGTAGAGAAACCAGGAAAACTTATTACATTAACTACCTTTTGCCACGTCAGTAATTCTCATCAATGCATTGCTTCAAGCAAAGAGGAAAATAGCAGCAAATAGTCATTTCTGTCCTACATGACGATGGTCATTTTTTCCTTATGGTGTTACTTGGCAAAAGAGACATTCCATGTGTACCATTAGTCTTTAGCCTACTGTTACTAAAGAGATCAGGTGTTCAGTTTAAGGCAAAATTGTAGACATTACAAACAAGAAATGCACTCGAATGCTACCAGGTGAAATCTAAGCTCACAAAGCTACAAGACACACTTATCTAGAGGGAAAAAAAATAAATAAACTCACACACAAAACCCCTAAAGACAGCACAGAGGAAAAAGACACCTCTAACTCCTAAAGGAGATTCCACAGCTCAGAGCTGCAGACATTCAGACACCAGCATTCCAGGACAGTTTTTATGAATGGTACCCCAGCTCAGACATGGAACAGGATGGGTTTTCATCTCATGTCTTGATGAAAAAAGATTGCAATTATGCCACAAGCTGGTACCCAGGGAAAGCAGGATCTCTGCTCTTCACCTAATGCACTGTGATGGATACTGATAAACTGAACATCCAGAAAATCAAGGTATCCCATGATAACAGAAAATTATCAGCTAACAGAACTGAAAATTTTTAGTGCCATAGCAACCAACTTCACAGACTTTAAAACTGAATTAGTCAGAAGATCAAAAAGAAAAAACTATTTTAAAGCAAGATTTCAAATAAAAAGGCAATTACCTAGACCTTTTATTCATCTAATTCTTTGGGGTATATTATTAGGAAGAATAACTGCAAAGCTTTTTCCAAAGCAAGTGTGCACTTTCCAAAGACCAAAGAAGCAGAATCCACTGAAAAAGTGGTGCACATATGCAGGAAAGCTACACTATAAAGAACACCTAGTCATCTCTGTACTAGAAAACAAATGGAGCACTTTATTTGCCAAGAATAATCCCTCTTCAAAACGTTCTGTTCCAACCACGACAACTCAAAGCAGCACCACAGAGATCTCCTTTCCTCCAGTACAAAGGAAGAAGAGAGTGCGTGCAAAACACAACCTAGCTGTATCTGTCTCTACTGTAACAACTGACCAAGCCTTTGCTTTTCAATATATTCAGCTATTTGGCTCAGTAAATCACCTCCCCCTAATGTGGTTTTCTCACTGCACCCTGAGCCAAGCCCAGGCTGCACAGCCTGCACTGAACTTTATTTCTTCCCTTGTATTTCCACTCCTTTTCTTCTTGGTATGCAGAGCCGCAAAAGGCCAGCAGTGCCAGCTCACTGAAGGAAGCAGACCTGTAAGATCACCTCTTTTACTGAGCCAAACATCCCAGGCCAAACCGATATACAACCAGCTACCACAAGTACCAGCCTGCCAAGAACAGCACAGAATTAAGAAAAACAAACCCATCCCCAAAAAACCCACAAAAATAACTCTCTCTGATAAGAAAATGTGCAGCTAAGGATATGGAGAACTAAGAACCTGTGTTCAATGCTCTGTTCACGGTCCAGCACCTGGAATGAGAGAGAACATCTTCCCTTGTATTCAGCTCACACATGGCTTCAGCAAGAAGAAAAGACTACTTTTAAATATTGCTACATCCTGAGATGAAGCCAAAGGCTGATGCCAATGTAACCAACCTAAAAACAAATCAAACTTTTAAAGTACATTTAGTATTTTACTTTAAGACTTAACTACAAAGGCCAGGAGGAAACTGGGCTTACACTATCCAAACACAAGGGAAAAAGACAACCTCAGAACAGAAATGCAGTTAATCTCAGGTAAGGAGCCAAGCCTCAGGAGAAAAACCTTCAGTGCTCCAGCACTGCCTTCCTGTTGCTCATGTGTTTTTCAAAACTTACTCATCTCAGTTCTTTCTCCTCGGTCCAGCCATTCTCTTCCATTGATTTGGATAGTCCATCTTACATTTCAGGAATTTTAAAAGCAGGAGGAACTATCTAGACCATTCAAATTAATTTGCATCTAACACAAAGCATTGTAAATTCTTCATTCAATTCTATTTAAGACAGAATGATATCTGAAAATTTCTAATTCAGATGTCACAGGCTTCAATTCATAGAGTTCAGTTACAGAGTAACAATTAACTCAATCTCCTAAAATTGCAACACATTTTTCCTTTAAGTTAGTTCAACTCACATTGGTAAGAATTATTCCTTTATTTTTTTCAGGAATGTAACAGTTCTTAAACTCTTGTGTCCTTTTCTGATCGTGAATGATCACCAGGTCAATACCCCTTAGAAAGAAGGGAAAATGTAAGCAAAGCCCTTGGCAAGGCTTTAGGTACATCTTTCAGGTTTCTGATCATTGCCTTTAAACAAAACCAACCCTTTGAGTGTTGGTATCTGAACCAGATAATAATGCTGTAGGCACTGCAAGAGTATCACTGGAATACTAACTGCCTGCTCCTTTGCAATAGCAATGATTAGAGAACCAGAATAGCCTCCATTCCACAACCATGGACTTACCAACCCGATAAACAGGCAGTTACTTAAAACAGCTCACCTGAAGGCCCGGGAGAATGCCTGGAGATTTTGGGAAACAACACCCGTAAGTGCTGAAGTGATGGTCAACCCTGTCAGGAGTGTCTTCACCACTTGCATTTCCTAAGAACCACCCTACCCTCACACTATGTTTAATCCACGGCCCTCAATTACTTACAGCTCTGGACAGGTAACCAGTCATTTGCTGCCACAAATGAGACATCTCAAAATGGGTACTTTAAATGCCAGCCTCCACCTGTTCATGGGAAAACTGAGAGAGATGGAATAACAGGAGTACGTGCTAAAATATAACATAATGACATATGTCAAGACAAAACAAAACCTTTGACCTTTAACTCAATAAATTAGGGAGATAAAAAGAGGAAAAACAAAATAAAACAAAATAAAACAAAACAAAATAAGCTACTGTGACAGATCACACTCATCTACCTCAGTGCAAGCAAAAAGCTTCAGGGAAGCCTTTACATTTCCAATCCATTTACCAAAAACACAGAAACACTAAAGAACCAGGACAGGGACTGAGCACACACAAATTTTCCTACAATTACAGTATAACCTATGAAGACTCCAAGCATGCATTACTGTCTACTCTCCATTCTCCACCTATAACTTTAAAACAAGTAATTTCACTGACAGTATCTTACCAGATCACTTAAGGAGCTCAGGTACATACAGAGTGAGGAATAAGACATTTAAATGGAAGAAATATGACAGTTCCCAGCCCATCAAATGGTACAAGCTCCCCAGTCCATTAAGTCACATCAAATGAATTTTCTGGCCTTCTACACCAACTACAATTCTGAAATAACAGGAAAAATACTATTCTTGAAATACACAGCTTTGATGATAACTTGTTTTGTTCTTAATCCAATTCACAACACTAAAAGAGTCCTATTTTTTCCAGAAGGCAGTGCATTAAGGCTCAATTACACTGTCTTTGCCATAAAGGTGTTACCAAAGAAACGGAACCACTCAGGAGGAAGAAAGTAGCAGGAGGTCAAAACTTTGATCTCTAATCCCATCTTAACCACAACTGTTTCATCTTAGAAAAAATACTTAGCCTAGAATGCATTAACATTATACAGAACAATATCATACTTTAAATATTGCACAACCTTTATAAGGGCAATGCTCAACAATTATGGTATCAAATTTGCTCACCAATTAACCAGACGTAGTGTACCTTCTAAAAGTAAAATTATGCTCCACTAGTAAACCAGATAAGAGAATCACACTGGTTAAGATTATTTTCATCCCTTTTAATGTTTCCCACCTCAAATTCAACAACTCAGTCATGCTTCAAATGCAAATCATCATTAATCAAGCAAATATTGTTACCTAGCACATATATTAATATTTCATGGGTTTATTTATACTTTAACCACCATGCAAATCAGTTTAACAGGCAACCCACAAAAAAGGGCTTAAAGGCTGCAGCCTATGCTCATGAAATGCAAGCTCTGAAGTCTTCCCAGAAACAGGCTCACAACCTGAATCCTTTCAGGAAAAAAGCACTTTGGAACACAATTTTTAAAAATATACATATACACTACCCCATTCTACTCTTTTTATATCGTGACATAGAATTATGTGAATAATAATTAAAATCTTGATGACAAAATTTAAGCCACTCAAAACTGTAATATATCCAGTGCATGAATAGTTCTAACTAGAAGGAAGTTAATTCATGTGCAAAATGCACCCAAAAAATGAGGCTTATTCCATTTTCTGATTATAGTCAAAAATGTTTAAGCTGAGTAGCTCTGACCATAACCATTTCCTTCTCCAATCAAGGAGCATCCTTCCTGTCCTTCTACTACAAAAGGAAAGAGGACTCTGCACCACCTTAATTAAACATTTCTTTGACTCAGTGTAAAAATCAGTGGTAAAAAGTATATTATATCACTGACTATTTTTTCTTCAAGAATTCTAAAAATACATACTTATTAAATAACTCTTTTGATAATACTTTAAATTGACAGTCCACCAATAACCTCTCAAAACCAACACTTTAGAATTTGCTATCTGGGGGTTTGGTTTGGGTGGGTTTTTTCAGTTGTGTGGGGTTTTGGGTGTGGAGTTTGGGGTTTTTTTACTATTTTCTTTGTGTCAGACTGTTCTTTACTAAATATTTGTGTTAAACTGCTTCTTTCAACATTTGCCTTACAAGCTGGACTCCTGTACCAGACAACCACCGACTCAACACTCCTGTTCCTTTAGATTCAAAACTATCTAATGAAAGCAAGGGAGGATGTATTTCAAAGACATCCACACCTAGAAATCAGCAGATACTGAAACCATGTGATTGCATTCACACTGACTAACTAAACATGTGCACCTTCTCTTTTCTCTATATTTTATGGACTCAAAAGGAATGCTCCAAGTAGTTGTTTCTCCTGGTTATTCATATTTAGAAGTATCCTAGTCTACCTGTATCTCACTAAGAAAAATCAATGGACAATCCTCATAGTAACACTCCCTGTTTCAAACGGAATTTTCTCCACTTCAGACATTTCTTACATTCTCCATTTCTTACAAGAAAGTAAGATCACCCTAAACACCTATAGAAAAGAGGCTGCTCCTGCAGCCTAACTGCATCTAAAAATCTTAACTGCTACTTGCAGCAGTGTCCACACACAGTCCTCACTGGCACAAACAAGTCCCCCAGATCTCCATTTACTATAGCCTGACTGATTTTAAGTGGGCTGTATGACTCAGACTAGATCCTCACCCATTTTTAAACATAATTGTCACTTCTCTGGTATCATCCAAACAAGCAGTCAGATGCTCTAGAGTCGAAAGGAAAAGTTCTATCAACAACAGCCAATACGTCACTTATTTCCTCTGCTATCATCTCCTATGCACAGCAAACATCTCAGACAACATCTGACCCCATTCCCAACTAGCTAAAATGCTACCCAATGTTTACAACTCAAGACTTTCATTCACAGTCTAAATATCAAGTGTTAAACAATATGGATACAGAGAAGTCAGCTATTTTAATTAATTTCTCAGAGGAGCATCCTGTGAAATCATTTTTACGTCAGGATGCAGCCCATCACATCGGTGTTACTGGGGGAAAACTGTTGAGGGTTAAGACCAGCTGACAGTGCTCTTTGCAGGCTGACAGACAAATAAGGGCAAGGCCACAGCGTGGCACCTTCAGAGAGAAAACTCAGTCCAAAAGAGCCCTGAGATCTCCTGTCAATGCCTGGGATGTCACCCAGGAAAAAGTTCACCTTCGGCACTGGGCATCAGGCAGCACTACAGCTACACAAGACCAACAGCCAGCAAACTACTGACATCAAAGCAGGCTTAGGAATGGGAAGAGGAAACCACAAGCAGACATAACATTCAAAGAGTGGAGTTCTCAGGAGATATGCAGAGTCAGCGTAAGGGTTTGTACTGGCTGAAAATAAAGCATGATGCAAAACATTCCTTCATCTTCAATTTGATTTTTCCCTCTCTCTGTGTACCAGCCCTGCACTCAACCCCCTGTGCTTTAACTCAGAAAAATGACAAAACTATTCCAGCACAAAACTGATAAACTAGACCACAAAGGAGTTCACCTCGCTAAAATGGCAGAAAACCAACAAGCACTGGAACTATGAAAAGAGTAGGGAGGGGCTATGCAACTGGAAAGAAAGGAACAACAAGAGCTTGCCTTTTTGGCAGGCTGGCAGCTTGTGAGCCACTGCCTGTGAGGTCAGCTTCCAAGATCCTCTCGGACAGGATGCCTCCCTAAAAGGGGGCCTAAAGATCCCAGACAGGTGAAAGAAACAGCAAGGGGCAAGTTATTCATAAAGCACACATAGGAGTGTTTTATAACCGTGATAGATGTCGCAGCAGGACTCATCTAAAATACCTACCACGAGTATCTTACTATCCACCCAAAATTAAAACATGAAGTTAGATTAAAATCTAAATTAGCTTTGCATTTTAAGCCAGAAGTAATCACTGACACTTACTGGTTCAAGACCCCTCGATCAGAGTAACCATTGCCACTGCCATCTGCTGTTCCCATAATAACGAACAGGAAACAAGCCCAGTTTTTTTCTAATCGCTTTCCCTATTGGGCAAAACACCATTAAAACCGACCCAGCCTGGCATTCCTGGACTCTACAGCAGAGAAGCCAAGAATACACAGACTTCAAGACCAGGACAGCTCACCAAAAGCACGTCCCGCAAAGGCTGCTTCAAACTGAGCCCAGGAATGAATGAAAAGATGGAGCTGGAAGACTCGGAGGTGACAACTCAGTTTTTTCTTGAACTGGACTTAAAACCGCTCAGGACAGATGTTTGGGAACACCACAGATTGCCCCGTTAACCTCCCCAAAAAGTTAGCTAAATCTAATGATTATATATCGAGTTTCATAGATGCATAACCGAGGACTGGAAAGCAGCCGCCTCTGCAGCCGCGTTCTAGGCGAAGGTGAGAACCTGAACGTGAAAAAAAAAACATCTCCTCAGGTCACTGCTGCTACGAGCACGGCGCCTTCACTCAGCACTACGCGGGCTGGGCTCTCTCAAACCTCTAGAAGCGAATAACCCCGCCAGGCACCAGAGCCAGAACACAAAGCCATCCCCCGAGAGCTCTCCCTGCCCGGAGGGCGCTGCGCGGGCGGCAGCGCGGAGCCCCGAGGTGCAGATGAGGAGGAGCTGTTCTCCGGAGCCCTCACGGCCACCCCGCAGACAGCTCGCTCCCCTCACGGAGCTCCGCAGCCCAAACTCCGATTTTTAAAACACAAACCATGAGGGAAACGCGGGGCGGAGGCGCGGCGGGGCGCAGACCCCGCTCTTTGTTCGCCGCCGCGGGCAGGCCCGGCCCGGCCCCGGGCCCGACCCTCACCTCGCGGACGTCTTGCAGGCATTCGAGCACGGCGAGATTGTTGGCCCAGCTGTGTTTGGAGCAGAGCCGCACCACGTCCTCCCGGCACACCGCCTCTTCCGACAGCTTCCACCCGCTGCCCGACCCGCCGCCGCGGGCACTCCGCGGGGCAGCCGCGCCCGGCCCCGCCGGCTGCCCCACTCCGGGCTGGGCACCGCCAGCACCGGCAACGCCGGCAGCAGGGCTGGGCGCCGCCGGCCGCGCCGCCAGTGCCAGCAGCAGGAGCAACGCCGGGCCCGGGCAGCGGCTCCGGACACGTCCGCACGGCGCCATCTTGGATCCGCCACCTCCGGCGTCCTCCCGCCCACCCCGCGGCACGCACGGCGTATGCAAATCAGCGCGCCCGTGACGTCACCCCAGCGGGATGCGCCCCTTTCCTGGTGAGGGGGCGTGGTCCGTCTTGGCCCCACCTCCAGCACGCGCCGTGGCCCCGCCCCAGCCGTTGTCGCCTCAGGAGGACGAGGCGCCGCCACAGGGGCCACCGTGGCTCTACGGCCTCGACGGCCCTCGCCGCCCATCAGGGCTCCTGCACTCTCTTAGCGGCCCCGCAGCCCTTCGGCGATCCCGCAGCCTTTCAGGGGACCCCGCCACCCCTCAGCGGCCCCGGACCCCCTCAGTCGCTCCGCAGCCCCTCAACGGTTCCCGCAGCCCCTCAACGGCCCCCGGATCCCCTCAGCGGCCTTCGCGACTCTACAGCCGCGCAGGGCGACACTGCCGAGCCAGCGCCGGTGCCGGGGACGCGAGGAGCCGAGCCTGGGCGTGCTCAGCCCACCGAGAAGGCGTCAGCCCGTCCCGCGGCTCCCTCAGTGGATGTCCAATAGCTGTGGTCAGTTTTTGCCCGAAATCTCTCGTTTCCGACTCGCACTTCGGCTGCCCCAGCGACTGAGGAGGTAGGAGCCGTAATGGGGAAACTGAGCTTTGCGGACGAGAGTGCTAGCGAGATGGATGACGAACAAAATCTGAAGAATGAAGGACAAATACAGAAATACAAAGAAGAATTGCTGAAGAATGAAGAGAAAATGCAGGCGATCAAAAAAAGGATTAGGAACACTGAAGAAGAAATGCAGGAGATTAGAGAAAAAATACAGAAGAATGAAATAAAAATACAGCAGTACAAAGAAAAAATAGAGAAGATCAAGGAAAATATATGGAAGAACGAAATGAAAATACAGATGAAGAAACAAACACTAGAGGAGAACGAAGGGAGAAGAAAGAGGAATGACGTACAAAAAGAGAACGTAACAAAAATGTGGACAAACAAAGAAAAAATACAGGACCTCAAAGATAAAATACATCGGAACAAAGAAAGAATACAGCAAAACAAATTTAAAATACCAAAGAATGAAGAAAAAATACAGAGGAATGAAGTAAGAGCAGAGAATGAAATAAAAATGCGTAACAACAAAGAAAAAGTACAGGACATCAACAAAAAAATACAGAACATTAAAGAAAAAATTCAGGAGATCCGAGAAGAAATGCAGAAGAACATACAAAAACCACAGGATACCAGAGAAAAAATACTGAAGAATGAAGAAAAAATACGGAAGAACAAAGGGAAACTACGTAAGAATTAAGACAAAAAATTGACTGGCTGCTAAAGACACACGAAATCTTCAATAAAATGCTGGCTTTCAACTTTTCTGCTGTCATTTTTCCATGCTGAGTACCAAATTATCAGCTGGATTGATCTTCTGCCTATATATGGATGCACTCCTCACCCCTCCTGGGACAGGATGCTGGGCTGGCTGGAGGGGATGGGATAAGTCCAAGAGTCTGCGCCAGGGTGGCCCAGCCCTGGGGTAGCTGCAGGGAGCAGAGAGCTGAACAAGGGCAGAAAAATCCCATTTCAGGGGTGCCATGAGAGAGCTCATTTTCGAGTTTGGTGGGTTGGCTGCACCTCCTGTGCTGTCAGTGCCAGACACTCTGTTTTGGAGGTTGAGATTTGGCATGGCACACACCATAGTGGCTCCGGCCTTTGTCCATGGGAATGGAGAGAAATAGGCTGTGGGTGTGATCAGGTCTCTAAAACGGGGTCTACAAAGGCTGATCCCATTGTAGATGGGATCTAGAAGTTTCTCCTAGAGCTATAAGTGGGGGTTGGATGCTGGAATTGGTGATGGATCATCTAAAAACAGTGTTTGCAACCACACAGCCCCCCTCAGAGGCAGCCCAACCTGCCCGAGCAACCAGCCAGACCCAAAATTCCACAGTAAAAAAATACCTGTCCAGGTGTTGGGGCAGTGGCAGCAGTGGGACACAAGTCCACCACCAGCTCAGCAATCACAGCTCTTGAGATGTCCTGCCAGGATCCCACTGGGCCAGCTCACAACACCCTCCTAGGATGGGTTTGCCCCCCCAGCTCTCTGATTTGCTTCCAACAGCTGAGGGAAATGGAGGACAGGGAGAATCCCACCTCAATTCCCCTCCTTGTTGACTCCAGGAGCAGTTTTCCCAGCACAAGCTGGCATCAGGCCAAAGTCAGCAGCTTTTACCTGCATGCCAGGATGCTCCATGGGTGTGCCCTGGCTCAGTGAGGTGGTGTGAAGCAGAGCTGTAGGGCTGCTCCCTTCCTGCCCCAGGCTGTCTCATCCTGCCTGGGAGTGCTCTTGGGAATGCCTCTGACTATTTTACCCAATCCAGGAGCTACCAGAGCACCTTGAGCCCAGTGTGGCTACTGACCTGCAGCCAGGTGAAGGCGAGAGCAGGAGAGGGAGGAGCAGTCTCCAGGCTTCTCGTGTTTGAATGTCACACTGGGACACAGCGCTTGGGAAAGTGGCTTTGTGCTGGCACCCAGGGGCTGTGCAGCTGGGAACACTTGAAAACAAAAGCCAGCAAAATCCAGCCCGTGCTTGGCAGCCTATTTGGTTTAGTGAGAATTATTTGAGGAGTTAGCCCAGTGCAAGAGCTGGCTCTGCTCCTTCACCCATCAAAGGATGGAGACAGAACAGAGCAATGGAGCTGAGTTACACCTCGCTTCTTCTCATGCCTTTGGGAGATGTCCAGAGATTCATTTTTTCCTCAAGGAACACCTTCTCCCAACCTTGGATTTTACCATCCTGTGTTGCCCATTGTTAAAAAGGCATTTCATAAAAGAGCCCTATGCTCACCATGTCCACGGAGTGAGTTAAATGAGGAGGTTTTTCTCTGGGCACATCTTTGACCATGTGATAACCCCAGCAGCTTCTTGCAACTACAGACCCTCTCATTTGGCAGAAATTCCCTTATTGCCTCATTTTAAGAATTTTAATAGGAAGGCTTTCACCCTCTGGGTGTTGCATTATAAGCTTGCAGTCCTCTGCTTTCGTAATGGGCAGCACTTTTCAGTCTCATCACCTTAAGTAATAAACCCCACTTATATGGCCCCCAGCTTTGCAGGGCAAGGCTGGGGTGAGCTGAGCTGCTGGGACACCCCTCTCGCTCCTTCCCAGCAGTGTCCTTGCTCTCCAGCTCACCACTTCAGGAAGAACAAGTCCTCAGTCCATGCAGAGGAGCTGCTCCAATTTTTAATTGGATACAGACTGCTTGCTCCCATGTGGCAGTTCTGAATCCCAGCTTAGCCTCCACACAGTGTCCTGAGGCCCTCTCCTTTGCATGCAGCTCGGTTCAGCTGCCTCCCTCCAAAGCTTTGCACCCCCCAAAACTCCAGCATTGCCTTTCCCAGTGGACGATCCTCTCCACCAACAAATCCTGCTGCAGAGAGCCAGGTTGAGCTGCCATTCAGTGCTATTTCTTGCTGACTAAGGCAACAACCCTAGTCTGGTATTTTGTGGTTTATTTGCATGACACACACAGGTTCAGCCTCACTGTTTCAGGTTTTCTTGTAGGTCGCAGGCCTGCAGTGCTGCTGCTCATCCACATTTGGAAATAAGCAGAAGACCATGGAAATACTCAACTTCCAAGGAATCTGTGGACAAAGAGGAGACAATATTTCAGCTACAACCCTGTGAGTGTTGAGTGCAAGGGAAGCTTTGTGCCTCTCAGGCACAAAGTTTCAGCCTGATGGGACCTCTTTTTTTTCCCCAAAGTGATGATGCTGTTGACACATCTTTGCCACACAAACCCTCGGAAGTCCCAGGTCATAACTGCAGAGACTGTTGCCCCCATACTGATGTAGATCTGTGTTACAGTTAGCACCTACCTTTAGGAAAAAAGATATGGGCAATTTTCCAGCCCAGCCTCCAACTTGCCACAATTCTTTCCCAATTCCACTTTATGTTTTTCCAAGCACTCAGTGCTGCTGCCAGCTTGACCCCAGTGGAAGCACAAGGGGCTCGCTCCCTGTTCCATGACCTCTGCTGCTAGCGAAAGCACCAAATTGAACTTGATGCAAGACCAAAGCCCCTCACCCTCAAATTAATTATGCTTCACAGGGTGGGATAATCACTGAAATTAGTTTGAGACATTTCTTTTCTCTTAACCACCACATGCTGGAGAGAGCTTATTACCTGTAAAGTTTGTCCCAAGGATTAGATAAGCTTTCTAGGACATAGACCCCCAAATTCCTCTTTCTTTTGCACTTAGAGGCACTATTTTCACAGAATCACAGAATATGCTGAGTTGGAAGGGACCCACAAGAATCATCAAGTCCAAATGTTAATCCTGCACAGGACCATCCCCTAAAGACACACTATGTGCCTGAGACCATTGTCCAAATGCTTCTTGAACTCTGTCACTGTTGGTGCTGTGATCACTTTCTTGGGCAACATGTCCCAGTGCCCAATCACCCTCTGGGTGAAGAACCTTTTTCTGATATCCAACTTATGCCTCCCCTGAAACAACTTCAGGCCATTACTTGGGTCCTGTCACTGGTCACTACAGAGATCAGTGCCCCTCCTGTTCCCCTGATGAGAAAATTGCAACCGCAATGAGGTTCCCCCCCAGTCTCCTCCAGGCTGAACAGACCAAGTGACTTCAGCCACTCATATGGCTTCCCCTCAAAGCCCTTCACCATCTTCCTTACCTTCCTTTGGACACTTGCTAATAGCTTAATAGTTTTTTATATTGCAGTGAGCAAAACTGCACACAGGACTCAGAATGAGGCTGCAGCAGTGCAGAGCAGAGCAGAACAATCCCATCCCTTGACTGGCTGGTGACACTGTGCCTAATGCACCCCAGGAGAGTTTCCCACCGGCCCACAGAACTCAGTGTTCTGTAATACCAGGGCACCCACAGCTCTGGCTGCCATCTGAGCACAGCCCACCTCTTTCAGCAAAGACAAGTAACATGAGCAGGAGGCACTTCTGCCTTCTCAGCAGAATGTCTAAACACCTTTAACTACCATAAAAGCAAATAAACACTGATAAATACAGTTATCATAAGTGAGAGAGGCTGTTAACATCAACATGCCTGAGTGCTCACAGGGGCCAAGAGCAGCTCGCCTAAAGGCAGTCCTGCTGCTGAGGCATTGTGACCCCCTCTGCTCAATTTTCCTGGCGACTCTGCAAGGCAGCTGAACTGTTTTTTCCCCATATTCTCCCGTTCACAAACCAGCACAAAGGTGGGTCTTTTAAGGAATTTACTGCCTTGGTAGAAAATCTGCAAATCTACAGAAGCAGAAAATCTTGTCACGTCTCCTCACAAACAAAAAAGGGAGAACTAAGAGAAATCACACTGGGAGGCTCTGGCTACCTCAGTGTAACAAGGTTCAGTTTAAGCTGCTTGTTTCACTTGCTACATTGCCTGGGTTTAATCCAATTTGATTTGGGACACTGTGTAGCTGCTTTTTTTTGCCCTCCAGGAAGCAGCGGGTACAGCCAGAGCAAAGCACTGGACCATCCTGCCTCATGGGCACACACACCCCCAAGCTGTGCTCATTTCTTGGCTCACGCTTTGCAGATGAATTTTATCATCTGCAACATTTTTGATTATTTGTCAAAATCTCACCAGAGTCCCTTCAACAGCTAAAGCACCAGGGTAGGTGCTAGGGCAGTAAAGTTCCTTGATGTGGAGGCTTGGAGCTGGCTGCTTCCTCCCTCTATGGATCACCACAGTCTAACAGAAGATCATCCCTGTTAGAGGGACATGTGGAAGACAGCCCTTCTCTAAGCACGGCCGTCCAACTCCAGCCTTCTCTTCCCCACCAGTCACCCCCCAACACCACACGTCTGCAGGGAGCAGCAGGGGCTGGATTGTTGCCAACCAAGCAGCCACCACAGCCAGCTCTGGCCAGCACTGCACTGTCCCCCAGGCCTGCTTTTACAGGAACTAAAATTTAAAAAGGTACTGCCCTGCTGTAGCCTGAAGAAAAATATTTTAAAATGCCCATGCACAGCTAAGAGCAAAGCCCTGTCTGCAGGAGCAACAGAACTGCCTGGCTTTACCTATCACCTCAGACCAGAATTACTACAGGAATTGCCAAGGGGCCACCCCGCACCACGATAACAAAATCTTCCCAGAGACAGAGGCAGAAATAGCCACATAGTGGCTTCGTGCCTGATACGCCAGCAAAACAGCTCAGCCTCTCATGACAGCTGCCCTGCACAGTGCAGAGACACTGATTTCTTTCATCCTTCCATCCCAAATCTGCCCCTTTGACTCCAGGCAGAGAAGAGCAAATATTTAATTAACACATTTGACCTTTTATCAGCGCTCAATGCTGATAGCTTTCTGTACACCAGTTAGGTGTGCTTTCCTGCAGCCTGCTGCAAACTTGGGAGTAGGACAGTGTTACAAGGTTTCCTCACTTATCTTGGAACATTTTCTGACACTCTAGGTTTGAAAACGGAGAACGTGAAAGTGACATCTTCCATTACTTTAATAGCATTTAAGTTTGTATCTCTTATTCCTGTATGGTGGTATAAAGTAGAAAACAAGTGTTACCCAGAAAATAAAAATCAAAGGACTACCTAGAAAATTGAAACATTTTAATTCTTTTTCCTGTGTACATTTAAAACTTCCCAAATTTCTTGGAGTTGACAGAACATAAATGATGCCTGAAAATAGCTGAGAACAAGAAGCTCATTGTACTAATATGGCAGAGAGCATCTTGATCCTTCTGGTTTAGCCATTACCAGAGACCTTCTCACAATATAATTTTACCAACCCTTAGTTCCTGATCATTGTTAAAATGCCAAAATTTCTCATGCCAGTGAGTTATTAAGACGTCCCATGTGTGTAGCCTGACCTTGCTCAACCCTTTTCCTTCCCCTCACCTGGCTGGATCAGGGTGGTTCAGTGAGGACTCATTCACTAAATACTTTCATTATTTCAGCTTGAAGCTCAGTGTGACCTGGAAATAATACAAAGCAAGAGAAACCTCACCTGCATAAGGGAACTCTTGGTAATGTTCATCAGACATGCAGTGAATGTCACTGAGATCTACTTTCAAAGTACAGAAGCACCACTTGTATTTGATAATTATAAACATTTTATTTTTACAGTATAAAAATATAGGAACAAAATACTATACAGAAAAATATAAAGTTAGGTTGAGATCTTCTCAGTTCCATTTAAGACAAACAAGATTACATTGGGCAAGCCCCAGACTTCAGCAAATAAAATTATCCTGGCAGCTAAGTGGTGGCACACTCAATCCAAATGGGATAGTTGCTGCTTACCACATGGCCAGAGGCAGAGGAGTGCCAAAGGATAACCTTCCAGCACAGGGAACTTCTCTTGCAGCTTCCAATATCCTTGCAAGTTTGACTTTGTTACACATAAAATGGAACTGAAGTCTCCCTCCATGATCTGACCAGGTGATGAACACCCCAGCCCTCAGAGTATTTACAGTGAGGTGCTAAGAGCACACCAGCCCACACACATCCCACCCCACGAGCTCACATTTACACAAACCAGTGGCTGCAGCACACTCACACAAACACAACTGGAAGCTCTCTGTGACCAGTTTTGGAGCTGCAAATTGTCATTTAAGGAAGACAAAAGGTCAGTAAAAACAAGCTGATATCCCTGAGCTTCCACTGGTTCCTCAAAACACAGAAAAAAGCCAACTCCCCTACCTCCAAACAACAGAAGCAGCCAGCATTCTTTTCCAGTGTATTGGCTGTTTCACTACATTCCTGTCTTTAAAAAAGAACACTGTGGACTGCAGCAGCCAACAGTACAAGAATCACCTCCCTCTTCTTTACCTGTACTTCTCCAGTACTATTTTCATTTTCCACAACCAAACTGTCCAAGTTTGCTTGCAGGTAAAGTAGGAAGGAGAAGGGAAAGAAGGCAGAGAATTAAGGAATTACAGTGCAAATTATATGCTCATGGAAAAAAAACCCATAAAAAACCCACAAAGGAAAACGGTTCTCTGTAGATTTTTCAAGCCTGTTCTCTCCATGGCCCCAAAACAGGATCCATCCTTGTTAGGGAGTAACTGCCAACTGACCCTAGACCTTTCACAGAACATTGGGAGCATGCTCCCCATGGCAGTAAACTTGCTTTCACACTGCATATCAGCAATGCTACAAGATGCCTTTTCATCACCCAGCAATCACAGCAGGATTCCACAAGAAAGTGCAGTGGGAGTCTCAGGTCTTCAAGTTCCTCTTATTTTATTCATTTGTAGCAGAGATTTGAAAGTCCCTGTGCTGTATTCACAGCAGAAAAAAAAGTGCAGCAACACATGCTGGAGACACTCCAGAAATTATTGCTGTGCTGAGGAAGCTTGTGGACAAAAAAAAAAAAAAAAAAAAAATTGACAAAAGAAGAAATAAGGGCAGGCCTAAAGAGGAATACAGAAGAAGAAAGGAATTGCTCTGGGCACCAGCGCATCCCAGTTCCTCCCCACTGCCAGAAAGGTGCTGTAATGGATCCTGTCTCCTGTAAGCAGCAAGTGCAGGACTGAGAAGTTGTGTAGGGTTATCAGCAGCATATTTGGACAGTCTGTGGCAAGCATAAGGACAGCTCACTGCCACTTGTAGATATTCACCATCTTCTCTGTCAGAGTAGCCAAGAGGTGGCTTTGGTTCACTTCCAAGGGGCAGATATCCAGCACAGGCAGGTCAGCTGGCAGCTTCTGCAGCAAGGAACCACTTCCAGCATCCCAGAGCTGTGGGAGGACAGACAAGGTCAAGGACTGCAGAACTCTTCCCCTCCCACCCAGAACAGACCTTCCTCTCTCCAGGAAGGAATTCCCCAATTTAGTCACAGGATCCTTTCTCTACTTCCACACTCCACTTGATTGGTTTTTAACAGACTTGCAGCACAATGCCACCCTGACCATCCTCTCTGACCCCACTCACGAGCTCTCATGCTGCCTGTTGTCCATCTTCTGCATTTGGGCTGCTTTTTCATACCAAGGGCAACCCTTCTCCTCTTCCCCATCATTCCTAAAAAGCCTGCATTCTTCTCCCACAGCACTTACCACACTAACTATCCCACTGAGTCTGTTACACCACTCAGAGGGCCCAGTTGTGCCACTGTGCCCAAGCCCATTCCCCTGGGGAACAACAGGGGCTCCCTGCTTATGTGCCCTTTGATGGATGGGGACCACAGGCCTTGGCTAAGCCTGGGAGTCCCATGCTATCAGGAAGTTACATCTGCCACAGCAGTACAACAGACCAACTAGTGCAGGGTAATGTGCATGACACGACAATTCCCACCAAATCACACTGATGCTGTGGCTGATAAGGCTTCTCTCCTAAGAACTGCAATAAACCCCTACACCACACTGAAAGAAGAAAGACATACCAGAGCAGAATTGGATGCCTCATCACCAGCACACACAAAGACACTCCCATCGTCCTCTGGGCTCTGAAAAATGGCATTTTTGGTCAGCAACTTGCAAGCAGGCCCAGCACTGAAAGTCTGAACCGGGTTAGAAGAACACACCACATCTTCTGAGCCCTCTGTCAGTGGACTGCAAGTCAGTTCCATCATCACACAACGCACACATGGGTTATTTTTACCTGTGCAGTAGAAATAAAAAAGGTAACTTTTGAAAAATGTACTCACAGATAGGCTTTAGCTGTAGGAATACGAGCAGCACCAGCCTGCAGCTGCCTCCTTTTGCCCATCCCCAGTCTTTCTCTACATGTAGATGCTCATTGCTCTAGTAAGAGCAGGTGCTGTGTTTCTGCTGTGGCCACAGCACCAAAGCTGCTGTTGAGCTCAGCCCAGAGCAGTGAGAAGCAGCGGTCAGAGCCTGCAGAGACACCCCAGTACGTACCAGGCCTGTATGTGGCCAGGCAGTGCCGTGTGTTGATCTCTGTTTGGAGATCGATGCAGCCTCCAGGTTCCAGGGGCAGGTGATGAGGCCGGTAGGAGTTGCCAGCTTTCTGTTCCCAAAAGCAGGCTCCTTCCAAGGTCCCAGCCAGTATTCCACCATAAGGCAGCGATGCTGAGGCCATCCGGGGCAGGTAGGACAGAGATACCATGGGGCACCTGGAAGGGTCATGGGCAAGAGTCAGTTCTGTCAGCTGCAGCCCTGCTGGTGTCCTGCTCGCTGCTGCAGAACTCCAGTTCTCCAAATGCATGGCAAAGAAAGGGCCTAAGCAGGCTCTGAGATGGTCCTTCAAGCAAGGAGTGCCAATGGATGTGACACTCCTTGTATAGATTAAAGCCACCTTAACTACTGAGCCTTATGTTTTACAGAAGCAGCAGACAGCACATATCAGATTAGCACAAATCAGCATTTGATCCCCAGAGTATAAGAAACAGAAGCATCAGAATTTCACACCTCTTTGTGATTTGTCCTTTCAAAATTAAATACTAAACCCAGCTCCGAAACAAATTCAGCTCTTCTGTTTATACTGCACCTGTGAGTCTATTTCTGACCCTCGTGTGCCTTAAAAAGAGCACAAGTGCACTTGCATAAGTTATATACAACAGCGTACAACCTTATGAGAGACTTCTCACATTTGTGCTAAGTGTGAGTTTTTGAACATAAGATTCACATAATACAATTTAAACTACTGTAATTGTTGCATGATTTATGGAAGAAGCTGTATTTAACTTGATGTATATTAGTTGAGAGGAATGAAAAATCCTTCTGCCATACCTCGACTTCTGAGGGACCAGTTCTTGGACATGAGAGTTTGTGTCTCTCAGATCATATATCATGATAGAGCCATTGACCAATCCAGCATAGACATAGTTTGTATCATCAAGACACCAGCAGCAGCTCCACACAGGACGGCCAGCATTGTATGTCTGCACCACAGTGTTTGTTGCCAAGCTGCAGAAGAAAAGCAAAGTGTTGGCCAGTTGCACAAGTATCTACTTATGAGAAAACAGCACAGTTAAAGTAAGCTAATCTAGCTTTTTTAAGTCTTCGGACAAAAGCATCTCTCTTTAGACTGAATTCTCAATTAATTCCTCCTTTACTCCAGACATGAATCTAAAAACCTAAACAGAATAATCCCTTGGATATTGTCAAGTAATTTATAATTCTTCCAGGCCAATGCTTCTTTTTCCAGTTTGATCTTTGGAGACTGGGAAAGGAAGTCTCACAGCAGGGTCTCAGCTGCCCTTACTGGCAAGAGAAAGCTAAGTTACTTTTCTGGAAACAATTAGAAGCAATTCTGGTGTAGTCCTGTAATACCATGTATTCCTGAGATCACAGGGCTCATCTCTTCAGATTACATCTCTCATTAATTATTTCCTCTCCTTTTACACAAGAGGAACAGTACTTATGCCTCAAAAGAATCTAGTTTAAGCAAGAGTGAGAAGTGAGTGGCTAAGGACAGTTGAAAGTACATTTATAGTATTAATTATTCCTTCTGCAAGTCAAGTTTCTAAAGAAGAAGCGAGTCCACAGAGGGGCACAACCCAGAATAGCAGATGAAGCTGGTATCAGATCAGGTTGTATCTGTGAAGGACAGCATTGCCAACATGCGTTTGCACGCTGAGAACAGCAAGAGACAGAAGACTGCACATATCAAAGGAACTCCGGATATCCTTTGTGTGCTTCTCCCTGGGGAAGGTGATTATGCTCAGGACTCCAGAGAAACAAGTAATTGCTCTCAGGTAAGTGTAAGGAGAACAACTACAAAGATCTAGCTGGGGAAATGGGGAGTTTGATATCAGAGGGGTGACTGGGTCAAAACAACAGGATGGGAAAAAAAACCCAAAAACCAAAACAAACTCACAGTGTTCTTTTAAACAACTGCAAGCCAGAGCAGGAGACATAAAGACATCTTGGATAATTCTTTTGGGGTGGATGAGTATGAAATGAGTAACTAGAGAAGAAATATTGCCAAAGAAGGACAATTAAGGAGACTGAAAAAAGTATGAAGATGCTGCTGAAGCAAACATCTAACTCCAAGACATTCTGGGATCACGCGATCAAGCACAAAAGCAAGAGAATCACAAGCTCTGATGCAGCCAACCAGGCAGTGAGAGGCAGATATGGAAGTGTCTGGTTCCTTGTTGCAGTGTCTGCTCACTCCTCAGATTAAACCATGAGAAGAATTATAAACCCAATGAGTTAGAAATCCGACACCTTGACTTGAGTGTCAAAGACAGTTTTGTTTACTTTTAACTAGTCTAGCAAACGTTTCAACATGGTTACAGGAAAGAAACTTTCTGTACATTTTTGTTGCAGGATTAAGTTCTCTTCATTGCTTCACTTGTGGGAAAGAATTGAGACTAATTAGTCAAACAACAGACACTTAATCCTGCCTAACCCAACACTGACAGACAGACTGCACAGAGATGTTAATATAATTCAATAAGAATCAATCAGCCAATAAAGTTTTGAAGCACTGTAAGATTAAGACTGCAGAGCAGCAAGAAAACACACTCAAACTGTAAATTCTAACAGGATTGGACATATTTTTCTCTCAGTCCCGGTATAATTAGTCTCCAACCCACTGCTTTAAGTCTCTGCTAGCTCTAGAGAGCCTCTAGCACATGCTCAACAATGCTGTTTATGCATTTCATATCCCAGATGAATTCCATCCTTTGCAAGAAGTTTAAAATTAGAGAAGTCAACATTAGTGCAGGGAAGGAAGAGCCTGGCCTCATCACCCCTTATTTCTGCTTTATGCTATTTCTGCAATAACAGCAAACCAAGTGGACAGTAAATGTCATGTCTATATATTATGTTATTTATTCCCAACACAGTTGGCCAATCTGTGCTGAATTACTTGTTTTCCACAGGAAAATAATCAGAGAGAGGTAGCTACATGACACCTCCACCTTAAAGAGGCAAACTCAATCAATAAGTCCTTCCCTCTGTTAATTGCTACATGCAGGAAAAATATGCAGACCTGATCTCATCTTTGCAGTGTCTTTCAGAAAGATTAGGAAGTGCTGCAACACAGAACAAAATCCAACCCAACCTCTTGCACACAGCCAAACTCTGCATGGACAGGCAGCAGGGCTCACCTGGTGAGTTTGAGAGTGTTGTCCAGGGCAGCAGAGAGCAGCAAACCGTCTGCTCGAGTGCCAAAAGCCAGGCCCCGAATCTGTTTGCTGTGGATGGGGATGTACTGACTGCTCTTCAGGTTGGCCAAGCTCATCATCTTAACACCACAACCTGCCACAGAAGAAGGGTAAAGCAGATTATTGCAAAGCAGATATGCATAGAACTGGCTATTCTGTGCCAGAACTACAAAGTCTGTATTGAAACCTGTGGTAAGTTATTTGCTGTTCTGAACAAATTCTTTAATTCAAATGGCAACAAAGCTAAATCCTTAAGGACCCCAGCCAGCAAGAGCAAATTCAGCACCAGTGTTACAATTCTTGTTACAAGGCCTGCTGCTCTTTAGCCAGCTTCTTCAAAGACACTCTCGCCCAGATAAAACCACAAAGAGCAGGATCACACGGCTGTTTAAGAGAACAAGCATCACAGCAAAGAATAGTTACAGGTGAACTTAACCTGTGTGCTACAAGAGTCACCACAAAGCCTCCATTCAGAGATTCAGTCCCTGGCTACAAATGCCAGAAAAATGAGACCAGTTCAATGCAGAAAACCACTTTGTTATGCCTAGATAAGGCACATTAACCTCAAATCCATTAACCAAATAAAGTAAGTTTCATCAGTCAGAAAGCATTTTGCAACTAAGTGCTCTCAAACTCCTAATGCCACATGTATGGCAGTGAAAAAGATACTGGCACTGGTCCAGATGTCAGGTCACTGGCCCCTGGACATAACAGTGAGACAAAACCAGGACTGCCTGTGACTTCTTGGCTTCCTATTTCCTCATTAGGGAACAGTGCTTCAGGCATCCATATTAAAGGGAGTTTGCTTTTGATAGTTTTTTTGGGGTTTTTTGTTGGTGTTTTTTATTTTTTTTTAAAGAGTACTGATGAATCAGCTGCATGTGCATCAATCCACCTACAATTTGGGAAGCAGTGTTTCTCACTCACTGGAAGCTTCTCTGCAGGCCTCACTGCCTGGCCCCTTGTTCTTTCAGAAGGTCCACCTTTGCAAGGATTACCAGACACACGTTTTACCTTCCTGTGAATGTGGCATTCCAGCAGGAGAGCCAGAGACCCTCTGCTAGGACTCTGCCATAGAAGCACCAGGGAAAACAAGCTCCTTTGCTAGACAGAAGCTACCAATGCAGGGGCCAGATGAGCTTACAAGTATTTTCAGTTTACAAGGCACATGCAAAAGCCAAGCAGAAAAGCAGGGAGCAGTGACAATGCAGAAATGACATTAACTTGTGCTTCTGACCCCCAAATGTTGACTTGCTTAATTACCAGGAATAAAAGTAGACTGTGGAGAAGGCTGTGATACCACAAGACAACTCAGTGAGTCGCAGTATGCCATCACTCTGCAGTTCCCAGCCTGAGACACCAAAAATGCCTTTTCCAAGTGGTACTTGCGCTGGCTTTGGCTGGAGGGGAGGCTGCCTGGGAGGCAGGTGCGGGAGCTGCCAGGTTGCTGGGAAGTGCTCACATTGTACTGGGCCACCAGAGCCTTCAGCTCCTGCAAAGAAAAATGCACCTTAATGCATCACCAGCAGTGCAACCTTCTGTGCTCTCTGCTTCGGGTGCTCCAACTGTACTTGCTCTCAGATAAAAGAGGCAAACACAGTCCCATTTCCGTGCCCTTCCTGAAGTGCTACGTTTTTAAGTCCACAGCCTATGACAGTGAGCAACAGAAGCATTCAAAAGCTGTGTAAATACTGTACTCAAATCTGTTGTTGTATGTATTACACCCTGTGAAAGAGAGGACTCTTGGGCAACACATAAAAGCGAGTAACAATTATTACCAGATCAATGCTGTTTAGAAGAGAATGAACTGCCAAGTATTATGTGCCCCTAAACCACAAGAGAAAGTCAATTAAAACCATTTTCCAGAATTTCCAGAATACCCCATAAAAAAATAAAAGCCCAAGGTTCAACATAAAGGGTGTTGCAGGAAACAAGTCAGTCTATTTAATGATGATGATCCTGTTCTTGTAAACCCTGTGCAGCAAATTCCAAGAATGACACAACTCTCAAGAGCTCCATCCCTGTCTTCTACCACCTCCTTCCCTCTTCCTCCACCTCAGCTGATGAATGCTCAAGGATACTCAGCAAAGGCATGGCCAAGAACAGCTTCTGTGAGGAACAAGGTATTCCTTGAATTCCTTTTTCTGCTGAGATCATCAGGGGTGAGGTGGGAATGAAAGTAGTGGCATCAGCATATTGTGAGTCACTAGAAGTGTCCCTTCCCAAAAAGCATTTTGACCATCTTGTAATTCAAGGTCAAAACCAGACAATACAGAATCTCAGGGATATTTAAGAGGGAAGGTACACTGAAGGAAAATTGCTACTTGCTTTCTGTTGTCTGAGCAACGCAGGTTCTGCTTCAAACACTATATAATCTTTAAACAATTAAGGGTCACAAGAGTGATATTATGAATATATCAGTAATTGCAAGTCAGCCTCAACATTGAACCAGCCAACACCACTTAACCTGCATCAAAGCAAAGGCAGCAGTTTTCAAAAAGGCAAGATCAAAGTTCAAGCTCTACATGAATAGTTATCAAGACCTGTAACTTCTGGAATGTGCTCAAGAGGAGAGCATTCTGACACTTTACAAAGGTCTGATCTCTTTGGCACCAAGCACATTGAAAATGTCCCAAGGGAATATAAAAGTTAAAAAAAAGAAAAAAAAATATGGAAGCTGGAGACTCCAGATGACCCCATTAGTGCAAGAAAAGACAAAACAACCTGGAAAAGGAAGAAGGGGTGTGAGGGTTGTCAGGATGCTTATGATGAAAGCAGTAGCTTCAGGCTTAGAGTAAGCAGTGAAAACACAGGTAACTTAGAAGAAGTAACATTTAATCAAAAATATAATAAACTCATTATTTCTAAAAAGTGAAGGGGGAGACCATGACCACTGGAGATCAGAAGAAATTAAAATTATCTGTTGCTCTGGGGACGTTACAAAACTCTCCTTGTCACCTGCACTCAACATTCAACTTTCACACAAGTTATTAAAAAGGAAACCAGGCAATTAAAATCACAAGGACTATTAGTACAATGTTTACATTTAAACACAATGGACAAACCCAGCAGAACCAGGAAGTCTTACTGGAGGCACATTAGCAAGGTGATTAAAACCGTTGTGCTGCAGACAAATTCCACTAATTGTGCTCAAAAGAACATTCTGTTCATTATGTAAAAGCCTATGCTTTCCTTTAAGATGCTTTGCAGAGTTTTCCTATGCCTGGTGTCAACTAAAGGCCTTGAGAGCAGACTCCTCCCTCTGCACGTGCTCTGCCTCTAGATTTCAGCTTGTCTTTGCAGTGACGAATGAACACAGTCACACCAGGGGGAAAAATGGGCTATCTAGCAAAAGTCTTCCTGAGGAGCATGCAGGAGAAGGAGAAACAGAAGAGTACAATGAATAGGAAAGGAAAACCAGCAGCTACAATAAATTCAGAATAGTTTTGAGGTATTATGTCATGGCCCTAATAGCTGATATGAAGCTTTCAAGACAAAGGCAGGTATCAATGACTGTCACTCTCTGGCTGTTTCCCACAGAGCTCTTAGAGAAGCCACACCTGCCACCCTGCACTGCACAGCCCCAGCCCTGCCTTTAATACAGAAACACAGGACAGGACAACCTCAAGCTGTGGTGCAGCACTGTGGACATTCCACCTTCCACCTCCCTTTGGGGTTTGGGTTCAAAGGAAATGGAGCATTTCTAACTGGCTTCACTAGAAACACCAGCAATGAAATACCAGCTTTCACTTCCCCAGACATCAACTGGAGGTGAACACAGATCACAAAGATGAATAATTTTTATTCAATAAAACAATTAGCCCCATTTTTTTTCCTAGAGGTATTAGATACACAAGTTTTTATTGATATTTTGCCATTCAATTTTTTGGATGCTCTGAAAAGCCTGTTTTAAAAAAGCTTTTCCATTACATCAAGCAATATAAACTGATCTCTGCAAGGGTCACAATTACATTTGCTTTCTTCTCCACAGCAACATGCAGTTTCCTGTAATTTCCCTGCCAGTCCTCCTTTTCCTGCTCTATACCCAAACAGAGCTTCTGCTTCTCATGTGCAAAGATCAGATCTGCTACCCTAGCTGATCAGTGATATTAACACCAGAAGGCAGAGATGGTTTGCTTATCATTAGCTACTTTTACTGAAAATGCTAGCAGATTTAGGAGAAGTACTGCAGTAGCTCACATCTCATTCCCAAGTTCTTTCTGCTCCCAAAGGAAAAACATTAGGGAAAAGTAAAGTGTCAGCAGCACTGGTTCCAAAACACAAGCCTGAACTTCTATGTGGTGGGCAGGACACAGCTCAGCAAAGGCCCTGCTCCTGAGGGCTTTCTTCCAGAGCTCTTCTCATCTTCAAGTTCCTTTTCTTGTGTATTTTCATATAGACATATAAAGACTTAAAAGCCATCAGTTTCCTAGTCTCAATAACATTACATACTTCAATAACAAAGTACAATGAACAAGACTGTTAATGGGTAAGAGCACAGAAGAACGCATACAAATCTAAAAAAAGGTCATCATTTGTGCCATGACCGCTGCTGGGCACAGCTCTAGAGCATTAGCAACAAAAAACCCTGATCAAGCCAACTCTACACTGCAATCACCCAACCAGGGCTGGGCTAGAAACTTCCCACCTAAATACTTCTATGCAAGGTATAGGCAAGTTTATGACTTTTCATAAAACAAGGAGCTCATTAGGCATCTGCTCAAAATGCAATCAACCAAGTTAAAGACTTATTGCTGACTTCCTGCTGACTTTTTTGCTCCCCAGTATATTGTTTTACTTTCAGTTTACTCACAGTAAAAACAAGCACCTTAAAATTGCTTCCAGTATTTGCATTAACCACTCCAGGACAATGATGAATGCAGTATAAATACTGAAACAGAGCTTAAAGAACAGAGGGTACTTAATCTTTATAACATGTGACTTCAATTCAGTTAGACTGGATACTCCATCACTTAACACCAAATGAATTGCAGACCTGCATTATGGACGTGCAATTTTATCTTATTTGCATTTTTCTTAAACCAAAGTTTGAAGTGGACCAATTTTCTTCTTAGTGATGATGAGCATATGGCTTCCTGCAGGAATTTAGGGATTTTGTAAAGCCTTATCTTACGTTACATAGGAAGACTTCAACAAAGAGGATGTTGTTTAATGTACAGATATGAATAGCCAAGGCTATTAAAAAATCCAGGAATAAAGAAAAGCCTAAAATTAAGCAGGCTGCTAGACAGTGAGAGGATATCATCTACCTCAATCAACAAAAGGTAGCAAATTGGCAATGAAATACACTCTTGGAAAACCTAGCACTGGTGGAATATGCCAGCTAATTCATAGTTGGAAGTACCAGCAGAGTCCATAATTTATGGAATCCTGGTTACAAAATATCTTGGTATTGCATAAGCCAGAGGGAAGCAGTCATTTAACATCCAATCACTTTTACTCAGTAATTTGTGTTCTAAGAGGTGCCCCTCAGCAGCAGCTCAGCCTGTGTACAGCCTCCCCTATTGACAGGCCAGGTTCCAGGGTGTTACACTGAAATGTTGACTAACCTTCAAAAAAACCCAAACTCCTAGGGTTTTTTTGTTTTCTTTTGATTTTGCAAGTATGCAAAAAATCATGCCACTTCACAAACTGTTTCTCAAAGGCTCTTGACTAACTAGATAATAGGTCATATTACAGGTTTACTATAGAGATTTCCAAAAGATTATTTTGATGCAACTACAAGAAAGACAAGTAGAGTAAATCTGGTTCTTTATTACCATGCCTTTCCAGGCACCAAAAAACCTGAGGGGGAACCTGCAACATCAGCAGCCAAACAACTCTTACTGGTGGGCTGCAAGTTCAATTAAGTCTTAAAAGCACAAGAAAAAGTCAGTATTTTTGTAGCACACATCCAGCCCAGGATGTCTTTACCAGTTTGGGATGATTCACCAACTGAGTTTACTAAATCTTGTTGGTTACTAAAACTGGAATCCTGTCTTCTCTCCTCTAAGGGAACATGGAAAGGGCAGGCTGAAGAGAAAGAAATGCTCTGTGTATTTGTAGCATGAGACTCACCTGAACTTGCCTGCGGAGTTTGCTGCATTCATCCGTCAGAACCTGGAGCTGGAGACGGCTCTGTGCAGATTCCAGCTCTGCCTGTCTCCGCAACATCTGCTCCTTTTCTAAAGAGCTGGAGGAAGGAGAGGAAAGCAATCCTTAGTACTAGGTATTGTCTAGGATGCTTTTCTGGGCTGTCAGCTCCTGCCAGCTGACTTCATCCCACTCCAAGTCCTGTTCAGGCAAATCCACAAGTAACAGAAAACCTGGTACTGCACTAACCCAACACATTCACCTTGAGATGTTCAGTTATGCAATTGTTCTGAATGACTCACTTCAAGTATTGTTCCAACAGTCTTTCTCCTCACCCTGTCCAAAAGGACTAATTTAGTAGAGGAGATTGAAAGAAAAATCTATTTTCTTTCTCCTACAGAAATACCTAAGCAAATTCTATTACTGCCATGTCCATGTAATACACTGTCAGTAACCCAGCAGATCATAGCATAACTATACAACAGCAAGATCTTCAAGCTTGTCTCTACTACCAGTAGCTAATCTTGTATTTTAGGAAAATATATTTGTACCAGAAAAAATGATACAGATAAATTCTCTGCGAATGCCCATAAAGAAGACCCACTTACTACCTCACCTAGAGCCAAAAAGTGCATACACACCATTTAACAGCAGCACTTTTGATAATTTACTTGAATTTATTTCTCCTTCATACAGGCTTACATGAAGGAATAGCTAAAGTGGGGAAAGAAACACCAACACTCCTTAAAATTATCTGTACACTTGGTCTATGTTGCCCACTGCATTCTGTATGTCAAAAGCTGCAATCGGTTATTTCTGTCATTTATGTGCAGGGAGCTCTAGCTTGCCTAAGTATTTTGCAAATGCACAGACCTAGCCTTGCATGTTCCAAAGCACAGAATTCTGTTATTTCTCTATAGATTTTTCATGTCATTTTTTTTCCTGCAGAAGAAACAGGTGAAATGCTTATTTAACCATCACAAACAGATTCTTTATATCAGTACCCAAAGCCTGAAGACTGGTGGGTTTTTTTTGAATGTGAGAAACAAATCCCATGATCTTATACCTAATTTAAGACCACGTGCAAACAATGCTAATGCGTGCACACACACATCTGTGCTCCACTCGTGGCTGTGAGCCACAAGGCAGCCACTGCCAGCGGCTCCATGGACCCACAGGCAGTCACTGCTCCCTGCCTTACAATAAGAACAGGAGGCAGAGGAAGGGCAAAGCATGTGGGGAATGGCTGCAGTGAGGTTCTGAGACACAAATAGAAGTCAGACGACTACCCTTTCATGAGAAATAACCACATTTACACACCCAAATGTGTTCTGTGCTTTTGAAAAAAAAATATTACACATCATTTATTTTTCTGTGTTAATCCAGTAAAAGAAGCGTGACCCTTCCAAAGATACACTTCAAACATCATCAGGCTACTGCAATCTGGAGATTCTTCCCTTTCTGACTGTTACTCCTCAATCACTTCTGATCTATAATTACCAGGATAGTGAGGTTTCTGTTGAAAGACTGCCTTGAAAGAACAGCAGTATAGCTGTAGACAGGTGAAGAAACCCCAATTAAATTCTATTCAACACAAGACTCAGAAGAACTCATATCTGCAGCCTTTTAATTTCAGAATTGTATCTGGGACAGCATCTTACTGAAAAGAAATGAGTCTCCATTTTCATACCTGTTTTTCCCTTTTTCAATACAAAGTCTTCATTTAAGTTGGAAAGGGAAGTGGGAGTCATAGTAATGCTTGCTGACCTTTTGCAAGTAAAGCTACATGAAGAGTTTGACAAAGCAAGATGGAAAGTGATTAATATGAGGTATTACTCTGTTTAATGCATGCAGAAAAGGTCAGCTATTTACCCTCCTTGCATTCCTAACTATGCCTTGCTTTTCCCATCTAATGATGAACTAGCAATACATAGCTTTTCGGCATCAACTTTGCATGTTCTCCCATGATAACATTTCAGGATATAGCACAAGATTGCTTTTGCTGTTTCAGGGCCACAAAATGCAAACTCAAGAATTCTGTTCCAAAAGAAAATTAAGACATGCAACACAGCAAGACCTTGGTTCTTTAAGGTAGCTACCCTCCTGATAAACCCCAAGGGAATGCACAAATTGCTGTAGGCAATACAGGAAATGAAAGCATGAAGTAGAAGCCAGAGTGCAGCTCTCAGTGCCAGCTGTCTTTATGTGGAGACTCTGTACCTTCTCATGCGCTCCTGCTCACTGGTATCCAGCGCTTTCAACGTGCGGGCATACAGGATCACGATGTCGGAACGCTTGGCCTTCTTATTGCACTGAAATCAAACACAAGCTCAGTTCATCTACAGGAATTTAACTATCCAAACTATGCATCCCTACCAGTCCCTAGGTATTCCTTTATTTGGCTCTGAAGGGAGGAGCTGTCTACTGGAAAACAATGCCACCAACACTTACAAGCATGTTTGCAAGATGCTCCCTCATACAGACACCAGAGCTCTAACCAGGGCTCCAGCAAAAGTTGCATATCCTACTGCACTTTTAATAATCCATCTCCTTGCTTCCCACTAAATGTATTCTGCTAATGCACCAGCAAGGCAGCAGGTAAGTTCCAGGGACAAAAAAAAACCAAATCAGACAAAGAAGTGAAAACAAGAAGATCTAGTACAAAACACCAGCCAACTGCAGGTCTGAAAACACCAAGACTTGCTGCTTAGCCAACAGACAAAGATTTAGGACTCCCTGAGTATACTCCCAACTCTTATTTCTGTACTATAGTCCTTTAATCAAATTCTACAGGCCCAAATCCATAAAAGTGTTCCAGTGTTGTATGAAACACTGACATCTCACTGACTTCAGTGACACAGAGGGATTAAGATATTTCAATAATTTTGTGCATCTAGTTGCAACCATTTGGTACTTCACATTCACCTTAAAAAGAAGGCAAGTTAGAGCTTGCAGATGCCATAATTTCTTCCAAGTTTATTGTTTTGCAAATATTCTTTGCTGATGCAAAAAGAGGCAGTGAATACCCTTTGCTAAACATTAAGTTACTGTGTGTGCTTCAAATGCAGACTTCTCTATTACTTAGCAGGACGAAGACAAGCAATAGTCACAGAGGAGACAACCTCTCTCCCTTTGTTAAACTGCCTTGCTGAGCAGTAAATGGCCAAGAGAGTTTTCCTGGCAGCCAGCAGCTGCCACTGGCAGGATCAGGAATGCTGCAATTTCACAGCAACTTGCACTCAAGCCACTTAGTATACAGACCATGCACAGCAGCTCTGGGCTATTCAACCAGAGAATGCCCAGTTGCAAAAGACAGCAACTGAAAATAAAGGGAAGAAGCTTTAGCTTCAAGGTTCTCTCCAGAGCAAGTTTTCCCAGGAACTGTTCAGTATTTGTATCATTGGAAGAGAAAGAAGGAGCAAGAAACCCTTGAGATGTTAGTGTTGGAGAAGAAAGCAGTCACAAAATTCCTAAGAGTAAATATGCCAGGCAGGTCTGTCAGAATTCTGTCTGGGCCTGAAGTGGGGGAAGAAAAGCTTACATAGAATTGACAGGGTTAAGAAAAATCAACTTTGGGCCTTTGCTATGGCAACAGGGATTCTTCAGGTTTAGTCACAGCACACGTCAAGAGGAAGTTTCTTGTTGAGAGGAGGGAATCCTGCAAAGTCAAGCAAGAATACAGAAGCTCTCAAAATGAGAAAGCCAAAGAAACCCTGGGCTTCCAGCCACCAACTCAGAAAGCAGCAGAACTGAATCCTATTTACAAGGTACTCATTGACCTATTTTTTGTCAACATTCCTTCATGGAAAAAAGGAATAAGGAATGGAAACACATCACAGAGACCTGCAGGCCTCATCAAAAGAGAACATATTAACCATGGAAAGAAAGCTGGAAAGAAAACCTTCAAAAGCTGATTTACCACTTGCAAAGGGACATTAAAAGATGTAACCTGGTTTTCAGTTTGCTCTCTGCCAGGTTCCTAAACAACCTAGTCCTCTTAAAGGCTGCAAAACCAGATGAAGTTCAAAATAGAAGATTAATCAACTGAAAACCGAATTAGATGATCTTTAGGGACCTTTCCAACCCAAACCATTCTGTGGTTCCAAAACAGTTCTCAGACAGATTTCTTATCCAATAACATAGTCTTTATGCTTAGTTAATTGCTTCTAGGAATTCATTTGCTATTTCCATTCCAGGTGGTTCTCTCCAGGACCAGAGTGGAGCATTCTGAAATCATTTTCAAGTTTAGCACTTGAACTCTCAAACTTATGCATCTGCTACTTACAAATGCTTTACTTCAGGGAGAAGATCCAAGTCATAACCCGTCTTTTAAAGTACTGCTAATTGTTACTGGCCTAATATCATCAAAATGACGGTGGGGTTTGTTACTTCTGACAGCAGTTTCACGCAGCAACCAGTTGTAACACTTACAGTGGTCACATCTCAGGCGAAAGTTAGGCACACACAGTAAGTGCTTTAAGTGCTTTCCAGTGCACATAAACACCCATTTTACCTGAGGGCACTTCCCTGCCTGTCCCTTGAGCCACCTCTCAATGCACGTGTAGCCAAAGAGGTGCCCACACCGCAGTGCAGACAGACGGTGATCCCCAGCATTGGTCCACTGCTCAAAGCAGATGGCACAGGTATCTCCTTCCTCCTCATCCAGAGGTGCAACAGGAACTGATGGCTCCAGCTTCTTTAGTGGAGTTGTCTAGGATTAAAAATTAAAAAAAACACAACTGTTTTGTAAAATGCTGCATTTATCATATATAATCTGCCTCCAAAAACATTTAGTTCACCTTACCTGCTTTTGCTGGACTTCAGCTTCATCTTCATGACTTTGATGTTCTGCAGAAGCTTGAGACAAAGCTTGAGGTGGCTCTGCTTGGACCTCACTGGAAACTAAAGAAAGCATTGCTTAAATAAACTGATTCATAATGGGGGAAAAAGGAGTTTTCCTGCTTTCATCTGAAATCATCAGGGCACAGGTTAAGCAGTGACACAGCACAGGTTACTTACAAAGCTTCAGATCAGTGCCCTGGACACAGTCTGTGTTTAAGGCCTTCTATACATGAACAGTAGTGCTGAAGAATTTTATGTTTTCTTTTTTGAAAAGCAACAGAATTTCAGTAAAAAAGGAGAGGTCTTTTAAGGACGGCAATTGTTACTGGAATTTTCTGACCTGCACAAAACAAACAGACCTGGTCTATAGTTAGGCTGATTATATTATGCATCATTATGCCCTGAGAAACACAGACACCAATACCAGAAGGTGCTTTGCCAAGGGATCTAAGCATGCATATTTCATGTGCCAAGAAAGCATTTCCCGTATGCTGGCAGTCCATTCACTCTGACTTCAGCAGTTTTCCAGCTGGTAATTGCCTGAACTACCAATTCTGCTGGTATTCTCCCTATGTTTTTGTGGTGGGTCTCTGTCAGACCATCTGTTGAGGCATGGGGGCACTGAATTGCTACGTGGAGATCACCACCACTAGCACAGTAAAAAAGGAGCAGAAATCACTGCCTCCCCTCTAGCTCCTGACAAAACAGGAGTTATTAATCACATGTAGTAATCAAGGCAGATATTCTCCATCCAGTGGAAGTATCACCTAACCGTGGCTAATGTCAATGAAGTTTTCAGCCTCTGTGGTTCTGGGCGGTAAGAGAAGCCACTGGTTTATATAAGCAACAAGGGAAATCCAGAAAATCCAACAGAGAGCAGATGTTCACACAATAATATACAGCACTTAACAGCTTGAGCTCCTGTCATGTGTAAAACTAGCCCAGAGCAAGCAGAATGGATCTGTTCAAGAGACACCTCATAGACGTACCCTTTTACAAAAGGTAACAAGATGGGCTGGCCAATCAAAACCAAAACTGAGGGCATAGAGTGAATCATAAGGACACTCCTTAGAGACTGAAGTAAAAAGATATCTTTGTTCTCATATTCTGTGGGCATCAGTAACCTTGACTAGCAAGTTAACTATTTGCCACTTACATAAACTGTGCATGTTCATCACAAACAATGTCACTGAAGTGTGTGTCAGACTGTGAACATGAGTTTAGATAAAGAATTGTGAGATGAGGAAAGAAAAAGAAAAGCAACTCCATCGCCTCAGCTAAGTCTCACAAGTTACGGAAATGAAAATTAAACTTAAGCAGATTGAAATCTCAAATAATTAAAAAATACTTCATTTTTTAATCATTCATACTTTCAGAGAATCAGATCTTTCTCTGAAAGCACTTGCTGATGCCCAAGCTGTGACCTGATGTCTTCAATAGCACTCCTTAATAATATATGAGAGTGGAAGTATGGCAAACAATAATCTCTCAATTTAAGTCACAAATAATCCTGGAAATGTGCAGAATAAGTAGCAGTCTGCAAACAGCAAAAAGATTGTATTTAACATAATGGCAGCAATCACCCATTGCTGCTGCTGCTCTTTGGAGCTGCTTGCCAGGAAGCCGTGTGGCAGCAGCCTGCTCCTGTCAGCTGTGGGCACAAAGATCTCTGAGCACCGTCTGTTGAGAAGCTCAAAAGGATTTCCCTGCTGAATTTTCAAACAGCAAGAAAAGTGTCAGAAATCAGTCTCTACACAGCTCCCATACAGCACAAACCTCCTGAGCTCACTGCTGGAGGTGTCTCCCGGGCTGATGGTAACAGCGGTGCTGCTGCCTCGTCCTCCTCCTCTTCCTCCTCCTCAGAAGTGGTGCTGTCAGAGTCAATCACTACTGTCTCATCTGGGTGCTGTTCCCGGCTGTCCCTTGCAATATGGGGGTTCTCCAGGTGTGGAACTGGTCCTGCAGATGGCTCTTGGGTCCTACTGAGTTGAAAGTAATGGTCCAATGCTGCCCTGAGTCCAGAAAAGCAAGGAACAAAAGTCACAGTCATTTCAGGTAAGATAAAGACTTAAGTTTCTACATGAATGTTTGCAGGAAAATTCCTAGGCTTTGACTGCTGCAGGAAGGTGTTACTGTTATCAAGTCAGGCCTTCTCTGGTAGGGGAGGCAATCACACAGGATAGCCCACTTTGTGAATAATCAGCAGGATCAGCAACAATTCGTTTTGCTCAGAAAAAAAAAAATCTCATTAACAACAATGATACTGCCTTCTTTTGAGGGAGAAGGGGATGGTGGGGTTGGAGAACAGAAAAACAAAGTAGTCTCACTCACTAATAAACCTAAGGAAACTCCTAATCGGTCTCTCCAACCCTGACTCCTGGAGGAACTGGTACTGTGAAATGCACTTGGATCAGAGCCTCATTCCATTGACTATTTTGTGCTTAGTCTTTCTACTTTCCCACTTCTTTTCTACTGGAACTTCATCCCTAGACAGAAACATCCTCCCCTCTCCCCCCATCAATTCAGCTATCATCACAGTTATCCTTCAGATTCAAAGGAGTTTATTGGGTTGCCTTCCAGCCCTCACAACTACACTGACCTTCACAGGCAATCCAAGGGCAAACAATACAGTTGTGTTTAATCAACTGGGAGGAGAGGAGCTCTTGGTCTCACTGAATTTAAAAGCAATGCTTCAGCTAATTATAATTTCACCCTTGGCACATTAAAAAGCTAGAATGATGAGACAAAAAACAAATAAAATAGAAATTGGGATTTCCTTCTGACTGGAGAGCATTCTCACTCATCTCCCTTTAATCCCATCACAAATGGTAGTAAATAGAGAGGATTTTTTTTATTTTGTCTGAAAGCAAAAAAAGAAAAAAAAACAACCAATGAACAAACAAAACCCAAAAACCAACCAAAAAAAAAAAACCTACAGAAAAATATCAGTTTGTATGTGAAAGTTTCCACAGCAACTGTCACCAGCAAAGGTAATCAGACCCCAAATCAAAGTTGAAATGCAAATCAGAGCACAAGCTCCACTGAGCTAAATGCTGGCTGGAACAGGCAAGAATCAGCACTACTGCAGGAATCATGGACAGGAATCTGGCTGCACAGAGAGAACAGCAGCAGCAGAAGCTCTGCAAGCAAAATTCGAAATGTAGAAGGGCTCAGAAGTCAACATCACCCCTGCCAACACATGAAACAGGGGGATTCACTTAACAAGGGCAGAGAACTTGCCAGAAGAGACCAGAAATCACTGTGCTATTACTGAACTTAAAGGTAAGTGAGGCTCCCTGGATTTGGCCCCAGCCACACACCTGGGCTGGGCTGGGCTCTGTAAGCCAGGAAGCAAGGAAGTTTTGAACTGATGCTGGACTTGATCAGAGGACAGTTCAGACTCAGTTTAATTTCTGCTTTACCTGGTACTGATTGTCCTCTGGGAACCACCAATTCTCTGCTGCCTGCGAGCTCTCCGCACTTGCGGACGCTGTGTGAGCTGTGGCACAGGCAGTGGCTGGGACAGATCAAACGTCCCTTGTACCCTCTGCAGCCCACTGGAGGCCATGGCTGGACCCATCTGCAGGTCAGGCTCTGCAGCTGCTTCCCTTGTTGTATCAGCGTTGGGTGTGACAACAGCAGCATCAGCAGGAAGGGCTGCAGCGCTGCCTCCTCCTTCCCCGAGCACAGGAATGTGGGATGAGAGCGCTGTGTGACCAGAGGGCTCCGGGGCAAATGTCTGGAGGGTCTCCACTGAGTAACCAGCCACTGGTTGGAGATCAACTTCCATCTCTTCTTGAGCCATTTCTGCAAGGAGTTGAAGAAAACTAGTATTTACTTTTAGGTATACCTTACTTGTAGCCTGATGGTAGAAAGAACCAAGTACAGCATTCAGTGACTCAAAAAGCTTTTAGAATTCAGAGTCAAGAGAAAATCTGTCCTTTGCAGCAGAGCTAAACCACAAGTCAAAACACATTTATGAGCTGGGAGCACCCTCCCAGAGTTCTGGGTTCAAAGTCTTTGGCTTGACAGCAGCTAGCACCAAAGGTGCAAAATCAAATAAGCATTTGGATCAGTGTGTAAAGTCAATGTTTTCTTGCTGCCATCATTTACTTGTCAAGTAAATTGACAAGTTCCAACAATAGCTGGAAATATCTGAGAGACTCTCCCGGGTGAGTATCACTGCCCAAGCACCCACAGACACAGCCAGAAACGAGCTCTATGACACAGTCCTTTGCTGCACTGCTCTCAGGAGGCAGACTGACATTCAAGTTTCTTCAAATAAAATTGCTTTATGGTAACATATCACTGTGACCCTTACCCAGAGTGCACTGAACAGTCCTTCAGGTATTTACCAACACCGGGCAAACCCAGAAAGGGCACAACAGCAGAACACGTGAGTGAGACATTGTTGGTACCAAGTTATCTGTAGCATCAGCATTTGTGGATCCATATTCAGCCCAAGACTGGATAAACATGAAATTTGCAGTAAAACTGCAAATATATTAAAGGTGGTTGCCCTCTTATATTTTTGGCATATGGATTTCAGGTTACCTCCAGAACAGGAGTAGCCTTAGGGTTCGAAGAAAAACAGAGGGGATAATAGTTTGCGCATTATTAATTCTCATGCTGCTGTCAGCCACCAAATTAAGAGCACTTTGGTCACAATGTTCTTACAACACAAAAAAGTTCAATATTATTTCATTAACTGAACGAACAGATGCACTAAAAACTCACAAGTCCTTCATTGGAAGAGGTGTGTGGATTAAATTCTGCAAACTGGAAATCATTCATATTCTCCAAAAAAGTATTGCTTATACTTAAGCAATAATAAACTTGAAAAGCCTTGGGAATTGCAAACTTTTAGCACTATTTAGAAGCCCAAAGCACAAACAACAGCTTTACCAAGTTGGTAAAACTTACCCAGCTAGGGCTGTATAAAGAGAACAGATGCTGGTTGTGTATAAAAAGTAGCTAGAAAATGTATACAAGAATTAATAAAAGAGATTCTACTAAGACTCAAATATTTTTATAGACCTTTTAAGAAATTCTAACTTACGAGTCATTTCATCATTCTTATCGTGATTACCAATTCAGGCTAAGCTAGGCCGAAAATAGGCATTACCACCTCCCACCAGAACAGCTGCATGGCCAAGACATGGTAATATTCAACAATCAAGAATTGCCACCTATAACCATAATAAACTCTTTATTTTCACCACACATAGAATCATGATGTTAAGGGGTTAGAAGGCATTGGTTAAAGATACAGTCAGTCCCAAAAGCCCCTGCCATGGGCAGGGACACCTCCTGCTAGGCCTTATCCACCCTGGCCTGGAGCACTTCCAGGGTTGAGACATCCCCGGGCAATATGTTCTATTGCCTGCATTAACTGCGACATTTATAAAAACGTTAATAGTGGCGTTTTCACGGTTAAATTTTGGAATCTGGTCCAAAGGAGCAGTGCTTCCTCCAGGCAGCCCCGGGGAGAGCCCGCAGATGGAGGGTGTCCACAGAGGGCCCTCCTGGGCCCAAATTGAGAAATCCCGAGCGCTTCCAGAGGGCCGAGCTTGGCCGGCAGCCTCAGGGCGGGCACCCGAGGGCTGAAGGCTGAAGCAGCAGCTTCCCCTTGCGGAGGGCACCCAGGCCCCGCTCCGCACCGCCCGCAGGGGTTCTGCCGTACCCGCTTTAACATGAAATTAACAAAAACCCCAAGCCGAACACGACTCAAACGAAACACACGCTCCGCAAGCGAGGATTCTCTGCCGTCTTTTTCACAGAGCTCGCATATTTTAAAAACGAACCCATCACAAAAAGGGCACGGGAGCGGGATATGCCCCCTCCGGGAGCCCCAGGCAGCCCGAGCGCTCGGGGGAAACGCGCCGTGCTGAGGAACTCGGCCTGAGCCCTGCGGGATCGAGCTGTGCCGAGAACCCAGCCCAGAACCCGCCCCGGCCCCGCCGCCCCTCGCTCACCTCCGCCGGCCGGGCCCAGCCGCCCGCTCGAGCGCCGCGCCGCCCGCCCCCGCCGCCCTATTGGCTGGCTGCGACACACGCGCCCGCTGCCATTGGGCGAATCGGATCCCCTTCCGCTTTTTCATTGGTCTATCGCTCTGTCCGTCTGTTAAACGGAACTGGGCGTGACAGGGCCGAGAGGCAGGGTGGTAGGGTGTGCTCTGATTGGTCAAAGCGCGGCAGTGAAGGCCGGCTGATTGGGTAATGAGGCCCCTGGTTGTAGGGGGAGGGGCAAGAGCAGGGGAGCGAGTTTTCATTGGCGGAGACGCCGCGTGGCGAAAAGAGCGGGAACGCAAGTTCATTCAAACCAGGGGGAGGTGGGCGGGGCGTTGCCATGACGGCGGGGAGGCCGCGGCCTGGAGGGCCCGGGTGAGCCCGGGAAAACCGGAGGGGAACTGGGGAAGTCCATGGGGAACTGGGGAAGTCCGTGGGGAACCGAGGAGAACGGGGCGGGAAGCTGGAAGGGTAGCTGGGAGGCGGGGAAAACCAGGGGGAACCCTGAGGGGAGCCGAGCGGAATTGGAAAGGATTTGGGGGAAACCGGGGGGAGCCCAAGGGGAGCCGGAGGTGCCCCCAGGGTAACAGGGCCCCGTGGGCAGGGGCGGGGCCGAGGAGAATGACAGAATGGGTCAGGTTGGAAGGGAGTACAGTGAGTCATCTGGCGCCACCTCCCTGCTCAAGCGGCCTTGTCCTAGAGCACGTTTCACAGGATTGCTTCCAGATGTTTCTGGAATATCGCCAGTAAGGAAAACTCCACACCCTCTCTGGGCAATGTTCCAGTGAATGATCACCCGCACAGTAAAGAAGTTCTTCCTCATATTAAGTGGTACTTCCTATGTGTCATTTTCTGCCCTTTGACTGTTGTCCCATTGCTGAGTGATACCCAGCAGAGCCTGGTGCGTCCTCTGAAGTTTCTCTTCAAAGAGGGACAGGCACTCAGTCCCCTCTCAGTCATCTCTTCTCAAGGCTGAACAGGCTCAACTCCCTCAGTCTTTTCTTGTAAAAGAAGCTACATTCCGTCCCTCTGGTCCCCTTAGGCTTCTTGGCAGCCTCTCCTCAAGCCACCTCATTCCCCAGCTGCCTCCAAGGCCACCGAGGCACGGCCCCTTGGCGAGGTGAAGGTGTCATGCACAGAAACAAACACAGGAGTATTGAACCATCAGTCTCTGTGAGGGGGAAGAGGGGTGAGTGGCACCCCTGGGTCACCCGGCCCCGTTTCCCACAGTTAGCTTCCTTGGTTTCTGCTTTTCTCCAGGTCAGCCAGTGAGTCCACAATCTCTGCAAAACACAAGGATGGCATTAATCAACACAGAGGATCTGTTGTAGGCTTGTGTGGATTTTTTTAACAGATGAGAAGATTGCTTTCCCTCACTGATAATGACCGGGACACACAGTCACACTCTCCTTGGACCAGCACAACTGGGCAGGGATTAGCAGGGGACAGGCCTGAGCACACAGCACAGCCCAAACAGAAGTATGGAAAAGCCCTTGTGAACAGCTGCAATTAGCTGTCCTTCCAGCCCAGCACCACACAGTGGTAGGTGTTGGATTAGGGTCATATTAGAGAAATAAAGCCATTCTGTTTCCTCAGTGTGGCTTTGCCAAACTATCTAATGATAGTTTGACGTTTTTGCTTCAGCCAGGGTAATTCCCTGTGCCAGGGTCTGCTGTGGAAGTTGCTGGTGGGAAATGGAAGCACACAATGTGACACTCAGTGGTTTCTTGGGCTCATTTCCCACATCTCTTGTATGGATCTGTTCCCGCAGGATGGGGTGGATGAGACTGGAGGAAGTTTTCTCCCTTTAGACAGATGAACCAAGGGAGGAGTATGACCTCAGTGACTTCAAACACACCAGAAAAATTTCTCTATAATTTCCCGATGTTGCTGTTGTATCTTCTGATGGAGACCGGTTACTCATCTGATCAGACACAAACCAGCTTCAGAGACAGTGAAAACTTCCCTGTCATAGAGCAATGCCCGAGACTGCAATTTACTGCTCAAAGCCCAAGGCAGGAAAGGTTCCTGCAGACTGTTGTGGCTGCTCCACCAGTTTATGGGATCTGCAGAACCCGAGTGGGGATTAACTCACAGACCCCTTCTTCCAGTTCAGTACTTGTCTGAGAGAAGAAGCTATTTTTATGTGATGCCAAATGAACAAACAGCCTGGTGATTATTGTCAAGGCATGGGTAAATACAGGTTAATGTGTGAGGTCTGGAACTGGGGGACTTGTTAGCAAAAAAAGGAAGGTCAGTGCAGGATCCCAAAATAACAAAGCCAGACAAATTAATATGGGAAATAAGGGGCAAACTGCATGCTGAAGCAGTTGATTGAAGGATGCAAAGGGCCTGTGGAGCAGGTGTCTGGGACACTCACCCTCGGCAGAAGGGCGTTGGGAAGGGTCAAAGGCCCGGCACTGTTCAATGACTTTCCTCAGGTCTTCAGGACAATCTTCCCCAAGAGGGTCCCAGAAATGATGATTACAGATTTTCTCCACAATCTCCTCAGGAGTGCAGCCTAGACAAGCGCAAACAGGAATGTCAGGATGGAACTCTGCTGCCACAGGAGGGTGCTGGGGAGGAAACCCAGCACAAAGCCATGCCAAGAGCCTGCCTGCAGCCTTTGGCAGGGAGAAGCCAGCAGGGAAGTGACCCAAACTCCATCTGCAATGAATCCCACCATATTTGGCATGACACTGTTGGGCTCCAGGAGAGCAAGATGTCTTTATGCTTAAATGCACAGGACCGTCCAATAGAAACAAAAATTATTTGCATGTGGTTTAAGCAGTTGCTTTACTATAAGCTGTACTTTACTATATTGGAGTTTCAGGAGAAGTTATGAAGCTGTCATGCAGAGTCAGGAACACCAGGCAGTGCCACTGGCACTTGCATGGGATGCTCGAGGAACGTGCAGGGAACATCCAGGGCCAGACAGGAATCACACTGTGCTGTGTGGCTTCTACACAGGGAACCAGATACTTCTGTCTCACCTTCAAATGGGATTTTGGAGGTTGCAATCTCTGCCAGAACGATTCCAAAGCTGGAAGGAGACAAGCAAGAGTCTCAGTATTCATTCCACCATGCATTCCTCCCTTCTAATGGAGAGGCCTGTTGGGCTATGCCAACTGGATGCACCTGCTTGTGGGTCTGATTAAACCTGGCCTCCTTCCACAGCTCAGCAGCTACTCTGCCAGACGCCTGCCTGCTCACAGACATCTCCTTGGAGGCACAGACATACCTGTATATTTCACAGGGCCTCTTGTAAGGGTAGTTGATGTCTTTCAGGTTCTCTGGAGCGATGTAAGCCAGCATAGAGACTTGTTTCCAGTCCTTCTTGGCTTTCCTCTTGATGGATGATTCTGTTTCACACAGCTCAAATCCTGACAGCTGATTGAGAGAACGACAGAGAGAAAAGGAGAAGTAGAAACCTGTGGTGCAACTAGGGATTGTCCTGAGTTGGAGAGAACAGAGCAACGTGCCTTGGGCAGCAAAGGCTGGTGTGCAGCCATGTGTGCTGCCCAGCACAGGTCTCTTCCTGCAAGAAAACAAGAGGTGAAGGCAGGTGAATTGCCCCAGTTTCTGCTCATCCCAGGCTGGATGCTTTAGGAATGCTCACTTTGCTGATGATAACACCAAGACAGGGAGGTTTAAGTGCCTAAAGTCGTAGGGGAGATGACACTACCCCATTTTATCCTAGACCATCTCAATTCCCTTCAGTGTTGATGGAGGGAGACATCCACAAAACCATTTAAAACTCCCAAAAGCATCTCCAAGTGTGGTGCTTACCTTCACACAGTAATCCCCAGCCACCAGGAACTTGCTACTGCAGATGCAGCCATGGAGTCGGGACTTCTCCCCTGTCTGGTGCAACCTGCAGATGGATGGAACCAAGGGCAACACACTGATGATGATGATGATGATGATGATGATGATGGACTGATCCATCCCCACCTTGGTGCTCCCTCCTGCCATGAAGGGAATGACTGACATGCATCCATAGAAGCCAGGAGCTCTCTGCCTGTCTTGGTGGATCAACCCTACCAAGCCAACCATTCCAGCAGGTGCTGGAAGAGCTGCTGTGGGCAAAGCAACAAGCCTTGTGGATGGGCAGGACCTGTAAGGAGAACTGGCCGTGCTGTAGGGTGCTTCCAAATCTGCCCTGTGGATCTTTGCAGGCTTGAAGTCAGATGTAGGGGACAGTGACCAGGGTGGATGGGAGCTACTGCATCGAAATCCAGTCCACTACCTACCCCGTCCCCAGCCTCCCATCCCAGTGTCCCAAGGTAGTGTCACTGGGAATCAGTGTCTAACAGGATACCACAGCTTACTCTTACCAGGGAGCTGCACTCAGCTTTTGGGTCATCAGGTGGAGTTACTGATTTTTTCAGGTGCTCACCTGTAGAGGCCCCTGGCGGCTCCCAGGGCCATCCGGATGCGGATATCCCAGGAAAGGTGCTGTTGCTTGTTCAGCACATCCCGCAGTGTCCCATGCTTACAGTACTCCATGATGATGGAGAAGCAGGGGCTCCCATCTGCAAGGCAAAAGCATCCTGTCTTGTGCCACCTCTTGGGAGGGGACCACAACAAAGCATGTGCCACCAGCTAGCACTGGGGTTGGCAGGGGAGGAAAAGGGTGACATTAATGGTGACATTAAGGGTGACACTCCTACCATTCTCCTCAATGCAGATCCCGTACATGCGCAGGATGTTTGGAGACTCAAACTTCTTCAGGGTCTGAATCTCCTTCTCAAAGATGTCTCTCACCTTGCTGTGGAAATGAACGGCATGGTGAGATGCCTGGAACACGGTATGGCATAGTGCTGTGCCACCTTCCTGAGGCCACACTTGTTCCCCACCAGGACAACTCACACTGGGTCAGTGGTCAATGGCCTCTTGAAGGTTTTGATGGCAACAGGGTACTTGAGGTACTCGCCCTCATAAAGATCGTAGCTCTCTGTGTCCTGCAGGTGCCTGTGGAAAGTGAGGTGGTCTCGCTTGATCTCAGTGATGTCTTCTCTTTTACCAACGTTGACCTTCTTCAAGCCTGCTCCCACCATGTGCCAGAAGGGAACAAGGGACACATTAGGCAGGGTTTGGGGGGAAAGGACGCAGTGCCCAGGGTGCAGGTGGTGTGACACCAACTTACGCTCCATCTCACGAATGACTTTGTTCAGCTCGCTTTGCATCCAGTCCACCTTGCTCTCCATACACTCCCTGTCAATGTTGATCTCCTCAACATCTTTGGGCTCCTCAGTACCTAGGGAGAGAAACAAGCAGAGGTTGGGCCACTGGTTGAACAAGCATGACTGTATGGTTTGGTTTTTTCATGGTTTAAATGTCCGTTTGTCTCTTCATGTCCATGGCCATCCAACCAGAGCCAGGCAGCAGCTGGAGAGAGGGGCCAACTGCCAGTTGCAGAAAAAGAGGGTTTGCTAAATGCACTCACTTGCAATCACCTGGTCCAAGAAAGCTCTGTCATCCCTCAGGTCCTCAGCATCCTGCCTGCGACATGTCTTTGACTGGAAAGCTTCCAGGAAAGCCTGCTTCTGCTCTGCCTGCAGCAGGAGCGAGAGCCCCTGGGCAATGTCCTCCAGGCTTTCATTCACCCAGACAAACTCCTCACCAGTACTTCGGGCTCGCAGGAACTTCTGGATCCAACTGGTCTGGCTGTATTTCATCACCAGTTTCTGGGCTTCTCCCAGTGCCTGGAGAAGCTTTTTCATCAGTTCCTCTTCGTGGTGGGAGATGTGCTGTCGTGGCTGAGCCCTAAGGATCCTCACAGGCTCCAGCAGAATCTGGATGCGCTCCACGAGGCGCTGGCACTGGTGCTTACAGCACTTCACCTGCTCAAATTGGGCATAGATGACCTGGGCCACAGAGAGGACCCTCTCCACGATGTCCATGCTTCCAGCAAAGGGTGTGGCCACTGGGGATGTGGGCTGGCAGTGTCTAGTGCAGGTAAGCCTCAGGCGCTGCTCGGGGATCAGCTAGATGCAGCTCTTCCACGCCTTCCACCCTAAGGAACACCCTGATAAGGCACACATTCTCCCACAGCCCCTCACACCTCTAGCTGCTTGTCTTTCCCTGCTTTGCCTGTCACTGCAGCTTCTTGTGCAGACTGGAGCAGGCACACGCAGAGACATCAGTAGCAACAGTAGTGGCACATCTTTCTCTGCATTAGCAAGAGATGTTTTGGCTTGGTATATGTACATTAATTTAGTGTGAGCCATCCCAGAGATCTTCCACCCAGAAGAACAGGGATATCAGTGACCCAAGGAGCATCCCCTGAGCAGCATTCCTGGCTCCAGCCCCACATCACTGTGGGTTCCTGCCCACAGGACCTGTATCTTTGGCTGTAAAGATCTACTTTCATTTCTACCCAATGTCTCTCTCTGTGGTCACTCACCTAATAAAGGCTTGCACATCTTCACAGCCCCAGCATCCCCAGCTTCTCCACATTTTCTCCCTATAGCTCTGTTCTGCCCACTTAAGATTTTAAATCCCACTCTTTCTATGTGCTCAGCATCCCTACAGGAATGGTGCTGCTCCCCAGCCCACATGCAGATAGCAAGGACAGAAAACCACCCTGTTGCAGGGAAATCAGCAGCAGCCCATCTGATGCAGCCGGCGCTGAGAGAGGGATGCCAGGTTCTACTGGCTGGAAACGAGATGGAAACGCACCCAGGATCCAGCTGCAGCCACTCTCCCTCCTCTTCAGGCTCTCTCCAGCACAGCTCCCAAGGAAGGATCTCGTTGGCTTGCCAAGAGAAACCGTCTGTCCCCTGGTCCTACTCTGCTGGCCTCGGCTGCCTCTGCAGATTGGAGAGGCGCGCAGGACGAGCGCGGGTTTAAAGGGTGTCACAGCGGAAGGGACGTTGTGCAACCCAGCTTCCCATGCCATCACAGCTCCCACTTCCCAGAAAGCTACTTGGGGTATTCCCAAGGCCTGTATACCCTTGTGTTGGGTTTTGCCTCATGGAAGAAGGAATTGCCCACAGGAAGTGCAGTGGGAAAAAGGAGATGGGGAAGTTGTGCCCCTTGTATTGATGCTTCTGCTATTTTGAGCACCACAACCCATTCTGCTGTGCTGGCAGCTGTGGGAAGGTTTCCCCAGGACACTGGAACACTCACAGCAAGGGCTCTGTGCCCTGCTGAACTTCCTGCATGTGCAGTGAAACCCTCCAGAGCACAGCCTTGCTCTTCTCCCCATCCCTGAGCCCCAGGAGCCCCCAGCACCAAAGGAGGCAGGCTGTGGGCACCAGTGCTGTAAACAAGGCTTGACCTCTGCTGGGAGCACAGGAAATTTTGCAGACAGCTTCGTCAGGGGGCCAGGCTGATTTTGGGAAGCTCTGGGGCGCATGCGACGCTATTGCCCAACTTCAGAGAAGTGAGTGGCAGCTTCTGCTTACCCAGAGCCCCAGCGTCACATAGGTTTGCTGAGAATATCCCCCGCAAATCTCCCACCTCACCATGGTTGATGAAGGGAGCCAGGAATGGTGGCTCCAAGGGCCATCAGCACCTGGAAAGGGACACACGAAGAGTAGAACAGCCTTGCGAGCAGCCCTGAGAAATACATTTGCCAGACCCTTTTTAGAAAGTTTTTATTTTTCAAAATATACAGTTTATTTACAATTGTAGTGTCTATAGTTTTATATATAAATTTATTTTAAACCTTTAAATATCTGCCGTAAACATTAGGGAAAAAATAATTAAAAAAATCACAGGATCAGCAAAAAAGGCATCTCATAGTAATTCTTTTCATTGGAGTCTGAGTTTCATGTAGCCAATGCCTATGAAAACCATGAACTTGATAAATCTGGCAGAGAAATACAGGTGCATTGGTTAGAAAAAGGCACAGTAAAAACCTGTGGGACCTGCCCCAAAAGGGCTGCAGGCCAAGAAAACCCTGTGCTGAGATCAGGCTGGGAGAAGGACCTAGGACAGGGAATCCCTTTGGCATAAGTTAGGAGGCAATAGGGGTAACTGCAACATGTTGGATGCCCTGGGGAGAGGGCACCCCAGGAGAGACAGGGGCTCTGGCAAGATGCTAGGGCAGAGGAGGGAAGGCAGCATCAGGCACTTCATCTTTCAGGCAGCAGACCTGCCCGTGCATCCATAGCCTGGAGCGGGAGGGCAGCGAGGTAGGGACCATCAGGGAGCCCCACAGCCTCCTCCTCCCCTTTCCTCACCGTCCTCAGCCCCCCATCCCCTTGCCAGTGCCACAGCTGGACCACAGCACTCCACAGGGATGCTCCACTTTGGAGTCACTGCTGTGGCACAGCCCCCAGGAAGGGGGCAGGGACCAGCTGGCCTCTTGCAGGGCTGGGGAGGGACACCAGCCCCAGTGCAGGGGTACAGAGCCAGCAGCTGAGCGCTGGGCTGGGGTTGTCAGTCCTCTTTCCTGAAGGTCTCCTCAGGGATGAGTGTCCGGAAAGGATAATCCCAGAAGCGTGTGCTGATGCCAAAACCTGCGGGCAGGGAAGAGAGAGTTCAGCCCACAGCATCACCATCATCAAGGTGTTGCAAGGCCTCTGCGTTAACTGGTAAGGGAGGAGTGTCCACATTTTGGGAAAGGAGGAAGATGAAGTGAGGACAAGGAGGAAGAGCAGAGGGAGCAGGAGCTGGCTGGGCCATGCCAACAAGCCCCATGGATGATAGCTTATCTGGATGAGGCGCTTTCTCCTAGGAAACCGGGCAAAGGGCAAGTTGAGCAAGCACTGGGCTAGGGAAAGTGTGGGGTGGATCTGGAGAAGCCCAGGGCCTCACCCTACACCTGTCAATACCTCCCAGCAGGAAGAGATGCTGCCTCAGGCAGGGGTAGGCACCCATATCCCAGCACCATGGGAGTTTGGCCTCCACCCTGGTACTCCAGGCAGCACTGATGCCCACCAGTGAGACAGGCTCCTGCCTTCACCCCTGAGCTGCTCTGGCTCCTAATCCTCAACCTGAGAGCCAGGAAATAATCCTCTGTGGGCTACAGCACCTCACATGCTGCTTCCCCAGCAGTGCAGTGCTTGGCTTTCCTCATCACAAATCCCCAAAATTTTGGAGCAGTCAGCTGCACGCGTGCAGGTAGAATGGCTCTTTGCCCCTGCCAGCACGCGTGGGGAACATGGCACTACCTGATCTTTGGTGCTCAAAGTGGTGCTTGACGTGGTAAGCCTTCAGGCCATACAGGTAGGTGCCCTTTCTGGGTGAGCCGTAGTGCAGGTAATAGTGCATCATGTCGTAGATGACGTAGCCGCAGAGGCCCCCGACGAACACCGAGAGCCCCAGCACCTCGGGCAGCAGCAGCCGCAGGACGCCGTAGAAGAAGCCGATCACCAGCGAGGCCGGCACGGGAGGGAAGACCAGGCGGGAGCTGTCGAAGGGAGACTGGAAGCAGAGAGGACGGTGGGACAGGCAGCTCCTAGCTCACCCTGCCACCCCCGGCCACTCCCTGCCAAGCATCGAGGAAACTCATCTGGGAGAAGCCAACACCAAAAACCGTCCCCTAAGTTGTACCCAGTGGTGAGAGCAGCCCCCCATGCATGCCAAGGTGCCCAGGCAGGTGGTGGCTTTATCTGACAGGTGCCCAAACTCCACAGGGCCTTTTCCTCCAGCAAAGCTAGAGGGAGCCTATGGCTCTTTTGGTTTTCCTCCTTGCCCGATCACACAGCTTTGAAAATTTAACTCCAGCTCCTCCAAGGCTGTTTTGCAGCCCTCGCTGGTATTGGGTAAGTGCTTCACTTGGGGTGCCACCAGTCACACTGAACAGGCATGAACAGGCTCTGCAGGGCAAAGGCCAGGCAGTAACAGGCTCCAGTGGGGCAAAGGCCACCATTCCCACGGCCCAGCAGGCTCCAGCAGAGGCGGGAGCTGCAACTCACCTTGTGATGCTGCCCATGCAGCAAGAAATGCAGCGTGATGAGATAGTAGTTACTAGCGGGCGGCTTCATGTGGAAGACAAAGCGATGGATGAGGTACTCTAGCAGGGACCACAAGATCATTCCCACGAGGAAGATGAAGGGGAAGTAGTATTTGTGGATGGGGATGGAGTACTCTACACAATGAGATATGCAGTGGTCAGCAGGGCAGGAAACATGCAGGTGCTTTTATTTATCACTATCTTCCCAGTGGCATCAGGATGATGCTCAGCTCTCCCTCCCTCCCACCTTTCACCCACCTCCTGTCCTGAGCTTCTGCAGGGAGCTACCTGCCCAAGCACTGCTCTAAACCCCATTTTCCTTTGATTCCTGTTAATTTACAGGAACAGTCAGCTTCTTGCTGCCTCAGGAAGCCAGTGGGGGGAGTTCCCTGCATTCCAGATGCCAACAGGGGCTTGGATGTGCACTCTAGGGACTGCGTCATCATTACAAAGCTGCTTCACCCACCAGAACAAGGCAGGAGGGACCTTAGTTGCACAGGCAGCACTCGTGACAGTAAAACAGTGCTGTTGATGTTGGTATTTATTTTTTTGGGGGAAAAAGAATAGATTTGTTGGGCACTTTCCCCCGCAGAACATTTTTCAGCCACCTCCTTTCAGGGCTGGCTGCCAGCCCTCTGTGTTCCTTCCTAGCAAAATTTGGATTCCCCCAAAACCCGCTTATTTTTAAGAAAAAAAACCCCAAACCCACAAAACTTGGCAGCAAGGTGCTGAATGCCACAAGGAGCAAGGGGTGCCTGTGCAGCAGGCGCTCCTCACCCCACAGCCGGGCATAGCTGGCACTGGGTGGCACCTTGCAAAAAAAAATAGGGAACCCAGAAAAAAAAGAAAAAAGAAAAAAAAAAAAAAGGAGACAACAAAGAAGACAGCCTGCCCCGGCCACGCTTGTTATTCCCGGGGGGAGCGGGGAGCAGACAGTGGGAGATTCAAGGGCAGGCTTTTCGGGCAAACAAGCCTGGCACTGTGAGGAGCCGGCGGCGCTGAGAGCCGGGTTTGTTCGCCCGCCACGCCGGCATTCAGCCGCGGCCCGGGGTGGGCGTCAGCGGCCACTGGAACACACCCCAGCACCGGCAGGGCTCGATCCTGGGGATTCAGGGAACGGAGGCAAGAGGGAGCAGCCTGCAGCCCAGCGAGCTCTGTGCCTGTACTGATCTTCTGAGGGGACCAAATCTTGTGGTGAGAGGAGGGGATGGATGTGGGCAAGCACAGGTGGCTTCGTGCAGGGGACACGCCGGAGGCTGCGAGGGGAAGGTGCTGACCTGCTGCTCTTGCATGTGGCTTGTGGTGAGCATGTACAGAAGGAGGGGTGAGGAAGAGATGCAGGTCCCCCCCACCCAGAGCTGTCCTGCCCCTGGACCCAGCGTGGGGTCAGTAATGAAAGCCCGAAGACTGCTGCTGCTCCTACCTGTGGTGAAGGAGGAGAAGAGCCTGGTGTTGCCCTGAGCAAGGGAGGTGTAGCTGACCCAGCTGAGATAGAGCACCACGGGCGTCCATACCATGAACACCACGTACCTGTGGGGTAGAAGGAGAAGTCAGAGGAAGGGTCCTGCCGGCTGGTGAGCCTCCCCCCTCCCTGAGCAGGCACTATCCAGGGCACAGTGCGGACCCTGTGAGCTCACCATGCTGTCTTGGAGAGGAACTCAAAGAAATCTGAGTGGAAGAGGCGGATGGGCCGATCCACAGGCTGGTGCACCCACTCGTCGTACTTCTCCCCTAAGTATCCCACCTGCCACAGCAAGGGCTTCTGCCAGTCCACCAGGTCCTGAGGGAGTAGACGGAGGTTGTAGTGCTATGGAACCCACAAACCATCCCAGTACCAGGCACAAAGCTGAGCTGCTGCTGCAGGATTTTGGTCTGCAAACCCCTTCCCATGCCCCAAGAGCAGTGACTTCTGGTTTCAAGGTGCCCTGAGCTCCCCACAAGCACCAGTACAGGGCAGACGAGGGGCCAAACACACATCAGCCCCATCTACCTGCAAACACAGAGCTTAGCTCACCCCTGTGCCATCAGGTACCTGCCAGCAGATCAAGATGAAGGTGGCTCTACCCAGACCTGGCTCAGCATCAGGCCCTGATAACTGAGGCTCTTTGCCTCTTGAGCTGCCAAGATTAGATAGTGAGCAGTGATATTCCCCAGCAGAACACCTCTGGTGGCACATGGATCTCACATTCATGGCACTGACTCAGCCAAGGACATTTCTCCTTGTGCAGAGGACACATGGGGTGATCACAGATGTTTGGGCACCCCAGTGAGGAACAAAGTGGGCCGGGATGGGGAGCAGGGATACAGGATGGGAACACAGACTCCAGCACTGCTGCTGTGCATGGCTGAACTCAGGTGAAAGAGTAAGAAGGGTATGCATGCTGGCATGGCATGAAAATAGGGAGGCACAACTGGCAGCACCACCTCTGCCACTGCTCAGCATCCCTGGGTGCATCTTCTGCTGGCCTGGCCAGATAAGGTGGATTCTTGGTCTCACCCCTGTGCCAGGACTGAAACCATGCTTGCCTGGCCAAGCCCTGGGCCTGGCAACTCTCCTTGGGCTGCTTGTGCCACATAGCACAGACACAACAATCTGGCACCTGGGGCTGTGCTGCCAGTGGTGGGGATGGCTCAGTTCCATCTCAGGGTGAGGAGCCAGCGTGGCAGTGGGCATTTTGGGGACTCCGCTGCAGGCAGGGATGAACACAATCACACAGGAGGGGAAACAGCCCCAGCTGGTGTATGGGATGGGAACAGAGCCATTCTCCACTGGGGATGTAGGGGGAAAGTTAAACCAAAAAGGTCACTTTGAAACGGCACATTCTTTTTTTAAAGGTGCTCAGTGATAAAATATTGATTTGGGGGGTGAAGGATGTTCTCCTGCTCTAAAACCCTCCGCAACTTTCCACAAGATAAAAGCATGCTCACCAACCAGCTGGGACCATGCAAAATGTGGTGACCAGATGGTGCTGTGGAGGACAGGGACAGCTAAAGGCACCTTGGGGACAAATCCTCACTATTGTGGCATGCTTGGAAAGCAGCTGTCAGGGGAGGAAGCACCCTACAGACACAGGAATCACCCTGCCCAGGCTGGGGAATCCCTTACTGCTCATTATGAGTGCTCAGGCAAGGGAAAAAAATAAATCAATAAAGTAATAAAATAAATAAAGCAAGAAAGAAATAAAAGCAAGCAAGGTGTGGCTTAGCAACATTTCCCTTTGGAAGGGCACAGCCGCTGTCAGAGAAAGGCACCTCTCCCATGCTGCTGGAATGGGAGCCTCCCAGCATGGCCACACCTGTGCAATAAAGCATGAGCAATGCCATCCACACCAGGAGAAAGGGCAGAAGTGGCTGGATCAGTTGAGCTCTCTCACGCCTTCCCTCCCATCCAAGAGGCCAGCAGAAATCCAGCACTCACGCAGGGAGGAGGAGACCTGGTGTTTCCCAGGAGCACTGTGGCAACAGTGTACTGGAGAAACTCCAGAGCTCTTACCTTCTCCACATCCACTGTTTTGTAGCAGAGATCTGTCTGCTCTGGAGTCTGGGCTGCAGCAGCCACCTCCTTCTCATCCACTGTCTCAGAGAGGCTCTGAAAAGAGAAGGAAAACCCTGTGGTGAACCACCACTGGCAGATTCAGCTGAGGATGGTGATGGTTGTAGCACTCATGGGTACAGCCAGAGTGAGCTCCTGCCTGCTAAACAAATATGGAGAAATTTCTGGTGAATTCAAGTCAGTCAGTTCCTGCAGAGCAGGTTTTCTGAGGGAAGCAGCTGCCAGTGAGCTGCGCTGCCCTTCGGACTGTGCACCGAGCATCGCAGGCTGGGGCTCTTTGGAAACCTCCTGTCGAGCCCAGTGTTCAGAATACCCTGCCCATGGCCAGGACAGCACAGGTGCTTCAGGGTGGCAACACAGAAACCCTGGGCCTTGGGGCAGCATTTTCCCCTGCAAATGGGCAGTACCATAGCAGAGGTCACCTTGCCACTGCCAGTAAAGCAAGAGGCATTGCTGGGTTAGTGTTCCCTCCTCCCACTCCACTGATACCCAACAAAAGCCCAGCTTGGTTTTTTGGTCCCTCAGAAAGCTGGGCTGCCAGACCTGGGGAGTGTGGTACAGCGAGTGCCACCACCCTGGCTGTGGGCACAAGGAAAAACACAGAAGGAGGAACCTTGTCCAGGGAAAAAGACAAAGTGTCCTTCACAGGGTGACACTGGGCTGGATGCCTTTACGGGCGTTGGTTGTGGCTCAGGAGAGCACGCTGAGGCACAGGGGATTCACTGATGCAGTGGTGGCAGGATGAAGACCCAGCTGCAGTCCTACTGCCAGGGCGGGCTGAGAAACAGGAGAAACCTGCCTTGGCTGATGCTTGGAAGCAAACACATTGCCAGCTGCCAGCTCCAGCCTCTCTGCTGTAGCTGTGCCAGCTCCGGCGCCGGCCGTGCCGCTGGTGGGGGGCTTGGTGAGGTTGCAGCCGTGCCCATGCAAACCCCAAGCCAGCCATGCCCCCGGGCAGCAGTGCCAGCTCCCCGTGCAGGACGTGCCTGACATGCCTTTTCCCCGGCTTTGTCACCTTGAGTTACCCATTAACTCGGAGCAGGGTACGGCGTGGCCCGGCAGCCGCAGCACAGCCGTGCCCGACGGGGCTCCCAGTTGTGCAGCTTCCAGAGAGGATTTTCTCTCAACTCCTCAATGGATGCTCTCCCCACTGCTCCAAGAGGGATGCACTGCCACCCTATTGATGGGAATACCACCCTGGCAGCTGCAGGAGGGCCTGGGATGCAGGAAAACCAGTGTCACCTTGCCAGTACGTCAGGACTTTATTCTGTGCCTTGTTGGGGACACCAAGGCTGGGCTCAGGCACTGTTTGCTGACAGCAGGCACTCCTTGCAAGCTGTGCTCCCACCCCATTTCCTGGGCTAGCCAGAGTTCAAGCCTCATTCTGCTGGTACAGGAACTGCATTACCCAGCTCTGAGGCAGGCCATTGCCTGCAGCAGTGGGCAGGGAAGGACAGGGGATATTTCCAGCCAGTATTTCCAGGCTGGAATCCCACTAGCATCAGTTCTACTGCAGGCAGAGCACCGATAAGAGCTGATGCCATGTACCACCACACTTCTCAGTGAGAATTGCCATTGCTATTTTCCACACTGCACACTCTGTCCTTTGGCCAGACATTCCAAAACCCTAGGGCAAGTGGGATGTCTTAAAATCCAGCAAAGCATGGTAGATTTAAGGTTTTGCCTCTTCTCTGCAAGTGCTTTGGAAGAAAATTTGGCTTTAAGAAGAGTGAAACAGCTTATCCATGCCCTGAGAAATGGGCTGGTGCTCTCCACCTTCACGCTTGCACCACAACCTAGCCAGCAGCAGGAAGGATGCTTAAGAAAGCTGGGCTGACGCAATACCCGGCACCGCTCCTCCCTTTTCCGAAATGTTCACACACCTCCAGTTCCCCTGCCCACAGATGCCTGAGCACCATGTCACGGCAGGAGGCTTCCTGGTCCTCTCAGGTCAGGGAGATGGACTGAGGGGCTCACATCCCACCTCACCACTAGCACCTGGGCTGGGTGACATCAGCGAGATGCCATTGCCCTGTGTGCTATGGCAGCTCCCTCTCAGCACCTGAACCATCCCCTACTCCTCCTCTTCCTCAGCTGAGGAGCAGGAGGAAGGCTCTCCTCTTGCTCACCCTGAGGCTGGCACTGAAAGGACTGCGAGCTGTGTTGCAACCAGGGTGCAAACCATGCTGGCATGTCCCGACTGGCTCCCCAAAGGGTGCCGTGTTCCTGCCTGCCCCAAGCACGCAGGGGCCCTGCTGGGATCAAGCCCCATGGGACCTGAACCAGTGCTGGGGCTTCTGCCCATTCTCCTCCAAACAGGAGGTGGGTTGGAAGGAGGCTAAAGAGCTGTGCTGAGATGGGCTCTGCTGTAACCTGTGGGTGGTGAAGATGCATCTGAGCTCTCCCCAGGCAAACAGGTCCTGCCAGGGAAGATGAACAAGGGGCCTGATGTAAGGAAGGGAAAGTCAACGCCTACAAGGCACTGCAACCGTAAGTGAGCAGCAGTCCCGACAAGGTGCTGCCGGTACACAACGGGGCCAAACAGCCAGGGCAGGGCATGATCCAGTGACTGGGTGACCCAGCATCCACCTGTGAGCATCAGGCTGCCCTGCGTGGGTCAGACGGGGAGCTCAGCACTGGTCCTGCACCAGCTGGAGAGCACTGGCTGTGCCACCCCGGTGCTGTCCTGCATCAGGGCTTGGGGCACTAAAAGAACGAAATCCAGCTGTGATGTGAGCAGATACAGACAGAAGGGATGGTCCAGCACAGGGTTCAGTGTTCTTGGGACAGAGGCAGAGAAGCTAGAAACCTCCCCTGGCCCAGACAGGGCGATGCTGCCTGCAGACAGCTGCTCTGCCAAAAGCCTGGACCCAGGGGTATTTTCCACCCATTTGCCCAGTGAGTCAAATCTCAGAGGAGTCCTACCATATCTCTGCACTGCCCCAGAGCCCCCAGCACCTTCACTGAGGGTCAGTTTGCTGGTATCCACATGGGACAAGCTCTGTTGCCAATGCAGGTACAGGCATGTAGCATGAGGACACCCCAGGAGGTGCAGAGAGCCCAAGCAACGCCCTCACTTGTGGGGGCACCATCCCAGCAGCATCACCCCATCAGCACTGAGGCCTGTGGTCTCTGGCTGGCAGAGCCCCACAAGGCTGTGTCTTAGCCCATTAAAAACTGGGTGCAGCAGGACTATTAATAGGAGGTGAATTGGACTCCTAATCATAGTAGCAATATAAAAAGACACTTGTTGTTACATCACCCCCAAAGAGGTGCCCCAAGTGTCCCGCCTACATCCAAGCATGCTCAGGTGGGGATGCGAAGCCAGGGCGAGCCCCGTGTGCAGCAATACAGGCAAGAGGAAGAGGACACTAAACCTGAGAAGGACAGAAGATTTACTGTGACTCACAGCCACGTCATGCACCCCAAAGAGGCTGTGATGAAAGTCTCTCATTGCTCAAACTGAAAGGGTAATTAGATGATCCAGTTCCCTTCTAGCGAGACTGTAAAAATCCACTGTCTAGTATAGGTAATTATTGGTCCCTTTGATCTCCCCTATATGTCCTGCTTGCATAGATAAAATGTTTAGAGATTAATTTGCCCTCAGAATTGGGTGATGCAGAAAAGGGGCCTGTGGCCGAAGGAGAGAGCCACAGGAAGAGGCATAGAAAGGCCAGTGGGATGAATGGTGGATCTTATCTTCTTTATCTCTCCTGCATTAACACATTTCCCCCTTCCCAAAATCCTGGAAATTCCTGGGTGAAGCAGGGGAGGATGCTGGATGCCTGTGGGACCACAGCATTCTGAATCCCTGAGCATGGGGATGATGATGCAGCCCTGGGACATCCAACAGGTGAGGAGAGGCACTGGCAAAGCTGTGGGGATCTGGAACCAGACTGGGGCAATATAACACTTCCTTCAAAAAGCTGTTTGGGCTACACCTACCCCAAAGCACCCACCAAGGGCATCACCTCTCCTCAGAGAGGATTTTTGGGAGTGAGGAGTAGGGCAGAGCAGCTCACACATCAGTGCGTGCTGGACACAGCCTCACCATGCAGCAGGCAGCTCTAATCCCTCTGCTGTGTGTTACAGCCCGGGATGGCTTATCTGGCACCAGGCAGTGTCTGATCTCCCTGCGCCTTGGCGTTATCACGCCATGTATTTGCATTGGGATGGTGGCAGCTCCCCTCGGCGCGGGCTGCAGTCAGAACTCGTTTGTCCGGTACCTTCCTTCGCCCCAACCCGTTGGGCCCGTCACGCCTGCAGGGAGGCGGCGGCTCAGCCAGAGTCCCAACAGAGGAGGTGCCATCGCCGCGATCCATCCCGGGAAAATGCAGGCATTGCACCGAGGCTGAAACAAAGCCCTGTCTGTGGCGCTGGGACCGAGGCTGCGCCCTGGGGAGGACACCCAGTGAGAGCAAACAACCAGCCAGAGGGACCGGCCGGTCACCGACCTCGCCGGGATGTCTAGAAGGGAACGCCACTGCCGGGCTGGTGAAGGGGGCTGGGCTGGCCCCGCTGCCCAGCATCCTGCTCACGGCGCGCTGGTGAGCGCCGGTAATTGGGCAAGAGTGCCCAGTGCCACCCGGAGGCTGTGGAACTTCCCCGGGGAACTTTCCCTTCCCTCTGGACAGCATAGGACTGGCACAGTGGGGACAGAGCTGTGTCATGGACACCCATGCCCCCACACCAGGCAGTCAGGGACAGCTCCTCTCCTCAGCAGTGGCTGCTCACCACTGGCAAACCCCAGCGGCCAGCACCTTGGTTCCTGGTTGAGTGCTGACAGTGCTAGGAAGGGTGTCCTGTCCCATTGCCCACCCTGTGCCACACGGTCCTGCTAAAACTGACACTGAGCTCCATCTCCTGCATCCCTCCAAAGAACCCAACACCTCCATGCCACATTGGCACTCCAGATCCACCCATCAGCCTTGCTTCCTAGCATGGCCGGGGTGGAATGTGGCCATGGGGTGGGACCCTGGAGGCATCAGGCTCTGTGCACTTGGCACCCTATAGGCCTTTGACCCCTGCACATCAGGCCCCACAGAACTCCTGGGAGCCAGGATCCCTCAGCACCTCAGGCACCACCCATGCAAGATCTCAGGAGCCTCAAACACCCTCTGTCCCCTTCACCCCTCATGCCCTGTAGAACCCAGACCCTGCAGAGCCTGATCCTATGGGTCCTGTCCTGCTCAGACCCAACACACTCCGTGTCCCATACAGCTCAGACTGAGATCTGGGTGCACTAAACATCTTATATGCTACATGCACACCAGAAACTTCCTGCCATGTAGACCCTAAAGTCTGTCCAGCCTCTGTATGTCCTGAACAGCTTGGGTGGTGAGAAGCCTGGACCTGGAGTGCCCTACAGACCCTGTATGGCTCAGATCCTGCACAGTTAGGATCCAGGATGCCCTATAGACCCTGCACAGCTTAGACTCCATGCACTCTGGACTTGAGATGCTCTATAAACCCAGCATCCCTCAGATTCCAGAGAGTGCAGACCTGGAGCACCCTATCAAAACTGGACCCAAGACCTGGGGCACCCCATAATCCCTGTACATCGCCCCCGGGAGTGGGGCGCCCTATAGAAATGCTGTATATGCCGGCCCTGGGGCCTGGGGTGCCTTAGAGAGACCCTGTACATCCTGGATCAGGACCTGGGACACCCTGTACAGACCCTGCACATCCTGGAGTAGCACCTGGGGCACCCTATAGCCTCTGTATCTGCCAGTTCCGCAGATACAGAGCGCTCTGGACCCGGCACCTGAGGCACCCCACAGAGCCTGTATATACCCCTGGGCTCCCCTACAGCCCGTGCCCACCCCGGTCCCGGTTCGGCCCCGCGGCGGTACCTGCTCGTCGCCGGGCTCTATCTCCCCCACATAGTACTGCTCCAGCCAGCGGCGGGCGTTCGCCGAGTGCCGGTGGGGCGGCCCGTCCAGCGCCGCGCTCACATCGGTGCCGGCCCGGCGGCGCAGCAGCTGCTCCCCGCCCGGGTGAAGCCGCACGAAGCCGCTCAGGTCGTAGAGGCGGCGGTGGCAGGAGACCAGGCAGGCGCCCTGAGCGCAGCGCGCCCGCACCTCGGCGGCGCTGAAGGACCGCGGCCCCGCCGTGGCCGTGGCCATTGCTCCGCCGCCGGACCCGGTGCCCGTCCCGGTGCCCGTCCCGGTGCCGGTGCCCGTCCAAGCCTGGTCCCGTCCCGTCCCGCCGCCGCGCTCTGCCCGCACCTGCTCATCTGCATACATGCACATGCAGCCGGCCACGCCCCCGGCCACGCCCCGCCGCAGCCCATTGGGCAGCCATGGACGGGTGGGGCACGGCCGGGGAGGCTCCGCCGCACCGCAGGTACCCTGGAAAGTGGGAATGAGGCATCCGTGGAGAGGCAGAACGGGGAGCAGGGGGCAGAGGGCACCCACAGGGTGAATAGGGAAACGAGGCGTCCTCAGGGCAGGGCAGTGTGCCCCCCAGGAGCCCATGGGTACGGTCAGCGTGGGGGAATAGGGGTTCTGGGCAACCTTGGATGAGTTATGGAGGGGCACTGGGGTGCTCCGGGGTGGAACTGGAGAATGGGCATCCCTGGAGCAGGCTGTGAGGGCATCCTGGGGTGGTAGCTGCGGGGTATAGAGCACCCCTGGGCAAATCATCCTTCCCAAGTTATCAATCCCTCCCCAAGGTCCTTGATCGCCAAGGCAGGGGACACCCCAGTCCGGTCTCAGAGTGCCCTAGGAGAGCAAGGTGCTTCCTGGGGTCACCCAGAGGCCAACCCACCCCAGTGTCACTTGCTGCCAGGCAGCACATCCCCTTCCGGCTGTTTGAAGATATATTTCAGTATTTAGTTAAATTTGCAATTAGCCAGGGGGCAGGAGGCAGCCCCAAACACCCTACAGAATCATAGCCAAATAATTAGGAATGAATGACAAAAAATTTGTTTCCCATGCTTTTTTTTTTTTTTTTTTTTTTTTTTAGATTTTTTTCTGGAAGATTTCCCTCTGAAGTGAGAGGGGGCTGCTTTGGGGTGACACCCTTGACCACAGGGGCTGGCCACATGCCAGCAAATTTGGCGTTGCCAGCCACACCAGGCTGCAACCAGTGATTAAGGTGGGGTTTGCCATCCCAGGAATGGGGAGCCCCCCCAGCCCCACCTGTCAGGGTGGGTCATCACACCACCTCAGCCCCCCGGCTTTGGGGTGTTGTGAGGTGCTGGCCAGGCATTCACTGAGGCCTTTAATCAAGGTGGATGCAAAACCTGCTTGGCGGTCGGCATTGGCTCCACCTTCCCACCAGCTCCTGGCACAGCCCCGCCACCTGCTTGGGGGAAAAGTCCTTTTTTGGGTGGGCAGATTGATTTTGTACTCTGATAGGAGCAGAAGTGGTAAGGGTGGGCATGCTCCTGGCTGGGGCTGCTGCAGGACACCTAGGGTGCATTGGGAGTCCCTCAGGGTGGAGGACAAAAACATTTTCTGGGGCTTAGGAGAGCCAGAGGGGTCCTGAGAGGTTGCTGGGACACCCCAAATGAGGTGCTGGAGTGGGACACTCCCCCAATACTCTCAATGGCCAAGGTGGTCCTGGTTGTGGTGGGTGAGCTCAATCTGGCACAGCTCTCTGAGGCATTAGGGTGGCTTCTGGATGGACACTGAGAATTTTCTGATGAGCATGAGGGCAAGGTGAGGGGCAGAGGAAGATCTGAATGAGCTAGGGCTCTCAGCTGGAGGCCACAGCACCCAATACCAAACCAGGGACCCCAGCCCACAAGCATGCCCAGGTGCAATGGCCACTGTCCCTTTGTAGTATGCTGGAGGAGAAGCTAGGTCACACCTGGCTGTGACCCCACCACAGTCCCCACCAGCTGCACTTGCCTGTGCAGCCCAGCCCTACCTTGGGGTTTGGGGGCAAAGGCTGCCAAGGGCCACCCTTTGTAATCGCAACTCTTGGCAGAGTTGGGTCCAGCCCACAAAGTTGCTGGGTGACCTGTGGGTTCCTGCTGCCATCCTCTCCCAAGCACATGGAGAACTGTGGTCCTCAAATGTGCCACAGCAGGGCTCAGGGATATGAGCCAGGATCTTGTGAGCTGCCCATGTTACCTCCTGGGTGCTGTGGTGGGACTCTGTGCCCCCATGCAAGGCACAAGGGTGTCCCCACAGTGGGTGAGCCAATCCCCAGCTCTGCAGTGAGAATGGGGCAGCAGGGGGACCCTGTCACATGCAGAGCAGGAATGCACTGAGCACGGGGTGGCACCAGGAGAGGGACAGTATTGGGACCAAACTATACAGCGGACACCAGCATAACAGCATCAAATGGGCAGCAGAGGGTTGTGCCAATGTCCCTGCTGCTGTCCCCATCCCTGTTCCTGTCCCTGCACTGTGCCAGTCCCAGGACAAGCAGGATCAGGAAGTGTAGTCAGTCTGCTGATCAGCATGGCTGAAATAAGAGCAGCCAAGTGGCTTTGGCTCATCAGTTCCTGAACTGGTTTCCCCACCAGACAGACGCTGGGGCTGGCACACGGGAGACAGCAGGAATGTGCTGCTGGTCTTGGGGCAGGATTAGGCCCTGCAGTGCTTGAGGAGCTGATGCTGGGATAATGGAGCTGTGACTGCCAAGGAGGAGGAGGCCAATACAGACTCTGCTTGGTATTGCATCCATGGGGAAAGGTTTTCCCTCTCTGCTAAACACTCCTTGTTTCTCTGCCAAACTTGATCATCAGGGATTAAACTTCCTTCTCCACACATGGAAAGCCTCAGTGGGGATAGGGAAGACACACCACGCTTGTTACACCCTCTGCAGGAAAACAAATGGGCTTTAAAACGCTGACAAAGTGGCCTTTAGGGCACAGCGTGGGTTGTCGTGGGAGCTCTCTCCTTCTTTCCAGCCCCGTCCTTGGGAAAGTTAATGGATACACCAGTAACAGCCCTTGGGATGCACTTGGCAGGCAGCTGAAGCAAGTTTTGACAAGCAGCTGTTCAGGGTCGGACCTAAGGTCTTCTACCCTCAGCATCCTCCTCTGCACGGGGCTGGAAGGGTGCCAAAGCAGGTGTGGGGTGTGCGGGCATCTCTCCAGAGCACTGCTGGCTGGGTTCTCTGCAAGAGGTGGCCTGGAATGGAGCTCCTCTCCTTGGCAGTGTGCAGTCACTCCTGAAGCCCTGGCAAACCCACGGCACTGGTGATGCCCTGAGGGAAGTGGTTTGACACCCCTCCCACGTGGCGTGCAAAGAGCGCTCCTGCCTCGTGCAGAGCGGCGGGTTTAATCCAATGCCCCTCGCTCCTGCTCCAGCAGAAACCATGGATGGGTCATGCCCTGCCCTGCAGCACGACTGACCACACTCCTAAGCACTGTGCATCAGCTGAAAGCTCTATCCAATTCACCTGGTTTGACTATGGCCGCATCCCTAGAGCTGATCTGGTGCACGCTCTGGCCCAGACTCACTGCCTGAGCAGTCCCTGCCTCCTCCCTTCTCTAAAGCCTGCAATTCAGAGCGAAATATGGCCACACGGGGGAATTTTTTGCACTTTACCAAGTTATTCCGAAGAGTGCGTGGATGCAGGGACAGGCAGCCTAGGGTGGGCAGCACAGATGAAGAGGATGATGTGGGGCATCACCACGCCCCATTTCCGACCATTTATTGCTGCTCTGCGCAGCAAAGGCAACGGCGTTTCTCTCTTCAACCGGCTCCGGCCAGGCGGGAATAAGCATTCGTGTTTCCTCTCAGTAGTCACATCTGCATGGAGTGGGGCTGCTCCCAAAGAAACCACCAGACATGCTGCAGGGTGTGAGAGAAATGCTGGCAGCATCCGGGAAGAAATTCCACCTACCTGTGCAGGGCTGCACAGCCAGCCACGGCAAGGGCTTTTCCGCCTTCCTCTGAAGTGCCGGCCGCGCTCCGCCTCAGGGGCATTCACATACTACGGAGATGGACAGTAATGGACTGTAATAACACACTAAATACCACAATTTGTCGGTCTGTCACCTTTAAATAACAAATCTCCTTTCCCTTCCAAGCTACAGGAGCACTCAAGCATGGAAATGAAAATACTTCCAAGCTGAATGGCTGTCCCGTAGGGAGGCGGAGGGCGGGAGCCCTCTCCCTGCAGCTCCCGGCAAGGAGCACCCTGGCCCTGGGGCTGCCGCGGCGCCGGGCTGGACCCCGGTGCACCCGCCTGCTTTCCTGGGGGGCAGACGCTGCCCAGGGCCTCCCCAAACTGCAGGATGTGGGCTTTAGTTTGCCGGCAGCTCAGACGCCGCCCGGCTTCACCTTTCCAAAAGGAGCCTTACAACCGCGGGCAGTTCCCAGTCTGTTCCCAGGCTGGTGTGGCAAGTGTGAGCACACTGTCCCAGCCACGGCTGGGGGACCCAACAGCCCCTCAGCTATTGTGGGGCTCTGTTACCACCGAGTCCCCTGCTTTGGGGTGTAGGGAGAGGGACATGGGTGCAACACTCACCACCCACTGGGAAGAAGAGCTGCTGGAGGCTCCCCATAGAGGGAGAGCCATCAGAGAAACACCACATTCTATCAGAACAGCACTTTAAAAAAATAATTTTAATGTTTTAATTGTTTAAGATACATCATCTGTTTATTCCACAGCAGGATCCCAGAGCCTGAGCTAGCACAGGGGTTGGGAACGGGCATGGCACATGGCCCCACTCAGCAGGCAAGCGTGGGAGAAAGGATTAGTGCCGGTACAGGTGGGGGTAGCTCCAGCTGGCTCATCCCTGACCACACATTCACCCAAATCCAAAGCTCAGGCTGAAGGCAGCCCTGGAGAGGCACAGGCTGCACGTTCCAGGTGTGCACACAGTGCACAGCAGTGTTCCTGTGCTGGGAGTGCCCCACAGGCACAGCCCCAAACAGACAGATCCATCAGTACATTCTCCAGTTGATGCTACACAGTAAGAGAAGTCATAAACCTTTTGCCTCCATGGATTCCACCATTATTCCAAACCCCCTTTTTCCCTGGAAACTGCTGCCTCCCTGTTCAAGAGCCTCATCACTCCAGCAGCAGCAAATTTCACATTATCCACAATTTTCCCCATAATGCTTGGAGACAGCAGCCAAAAGGAGCTGTATGGAATAAGTGTCCTCTTTGTGTTTTCTCAGTGAGGGAGCAAAGGCTTCCCAAAACACCACATATATTGAAAGATAGTGTGGATCCCAAACTCAAAAGGCAGATGCCTTTCCCAGTCACCAGGAAGTGTCCACCAACAAGACAGGGACAATTTAAAGTGCATTTTATCACCTGGTCAGAGGAGGAGATGGAGATACCTTAAAGCCTAACAGTACTAAAGCTGCGGGAAGCAACTAATCCCAGGGACCCTGGATGCTTGTTTGGGCTTTTCACAGCTACTGACTAGTGAGCAGAAATCTATTTAAGAAGTAATCCTGAAAAATGCCATTTCTTTCTCTTGCTTTGTGAGTAAATCTAAACAATGTAAACAGCCATTCAAAATAAGGACTCAGCTGCTTCCAGAGGAACTCTGAGCAGTCCCATGGACTATTTCCTCTTCAAGCACCATTTACAACTCACCTTTAGAGCTTACTGTTGCTTGAGAATTATTTCTGCTTTAATTGTGTAAAACAACTGTTTTGCTCAGTTTGAGCCCATGTACGGAGGCACCTGGAAAAGACTCTACATTGCTGGAGCGACTTTGGCTCTGCCAGGTGGGCCCTTTCCAGGGGAGCTTTCAAAAACCTCTTCATCCCAAACTAACCAATATTCACACACCCTTCTGCAGGAGAGAGCAATTTTTCTGGTCTGGCATCCATTGCCAGCAATGGACACAGGGCATTTGGTCAGATTGGTCTGAAAGCAACCTGGGAAGCGTAGGAGTAATGGAAGCACTTGTAAACATCACCACAGCACATTACCAAGACGTCCTGCTTCAGCTCCTTGCGGCAATCTCCTCCAGACAGAGCGGAGCAGAGCTGACTCAACGTGGCTTGGGAATTAAATACTCAATCAGTTCCCAGCTGGCATGCTGTCCCCACTGCTCAGAAGGTGCTCTCGAGCAGGCAGTGGCACCCACAGCCTGTGGGACAGACCTCCTGGGTGCGAAACCACTCCATCATGTGGCTGGTGTGGCCTCCGTGTCCGCAGGTCAGGCAGAAGTTGGAGGAGCCCCGCACGGCCACGTGGCAGATGGCGCACTGGAAGGTGAAGCCCTTGCAGATGGCGCACTGGGTGCCGCGCACCTCGCTGCGGCAGTGGCTGCAGTACACGCCGAACTCTGCCGGAGGGAATGCGGAGACAGCGCGACGGTTAGAGCTGGTGGAATCACGGACAAAGCAGCCCTGCACACAGCCCCTCGCTCAGATGAGCCCTTTAAACTGCCTCAAATCTCCCTCAGGATGGGAGAGTTGAGGGCGTTTAGAGATCTTGGTTTGTTCTCCATACTTGATTAAAGGAATGGGCAACCGGAGCACTGAGGCACTGACTCGCCCACCAATTCCCCTGACGGCTACAGCTGTCTGCTGGAAATGTGGGTTGGATTTCAAGCTTTGGTGACACTGACTCATGAAAGCTTCCTGCTGGTCTCATCCACCTCTTACCACTAGGAATTGTCATTAAGCAAGCAAGCAAGAACAACCTCCCATTTCTCATCAGAGAGCACACCTGATGGCTCCTGTATCAGATTGTCAGCCATGGAAGGGCAAAGGCAGTGGGTTAAGTCACCTGTTTTCACTCCAATTACTCCCCAGAAGTTGTCTTGGGTGACAAGGTGGGACTACTGCTTTTTCTCTGGCACCCTTCACTTGTTTTTCTTCCCCCAGGTCAAGCACATCTGTTCCCAGAGGTCTGTGAAGAAGACAATTTGACAGCTGTCCTTAAGCTGGGTATCTACACTGCTGAATGTATTTTGGGAGAAAAGTTCTCTTTATCTATTTGCTGGCTAGCTCACCTAGTTAGAGATCTTGCGTTTTTAAAATAAGGACACTTCAGCCCAGGATCAAAGATAAAGTCAGGGCATCTCAGAGGAAATAAAGGACATTCATCAGCACAGAGCTACACATTGCTGGCAGCTCTCCAGCAAATTTTCCAGTTTTCCTGGACAGATGTCACAGTCTACAAAGCCCTTGAACCAACACTTGCAAGCTTCACCTCCACCCAGAACTGTGAAGAAGTCAAATCCATTTGACTGGCAGAGCTAACCTCTGTCAGAGGTTAAATGCCACATTTGCAGTGACATTTCAGTAACTAATGGACAGTTTATCCATGCAGCATGATGCTCTGCATAAGCAGGAGTAAAACAGCTTGGATTTTGCCTTATTTGCAAGCTATCAGTGATGGATTGAGCAGTGGGGAGCTGCTGTTCTCAGTGTTGAAGAATGCTGGAACCTTTGATCACACTACCCACATCAGATCCATCACATGGATAGCTAAGGCAAATGCTTCCTCACCAAGGCTGGCATCAACAGGGATGTCAAAGCCCTGGTAGGGAAGGGAGAGGCAGATGTTTACAGAAGAAGAAACCAAAGAGCTGATAGCATCTTACTCAAAAATAAAGCACGTTCTGTTGAGCAGGCAGGACAGCATTTTATCTAAAATCGTGTGACTGACAGTCAATCACTTCATACCATAAAGACCAGTTCCAATTTTAAATGGTGAAAATTTTTAACACACCTCCCTTAGGTGTGTATGAAGATCCTTACCTTGGGTGGGGACACCCCTCAAGGTCACTCCTCAAAGCTGAGTGAGAGAGATTTGACCATGGTCATTGCTATGGGTTGACATCAGTGTCTACCTGATAATTATTAAGCTAGATTTGATATTATTTATTTAATAACCAGTGCACTGTATTATTAGTTTTAATTTTCTATACTGTGTGGTAATTAATTCTGATTAAGGGCTTTTTAGTCTAATGAGTAGCATTATATTCATCAATTTAAATAAACCCTTCATATTTTATTCATATTAAATAATTGGTTTACCATAATTAATCCTGTGAAACAATTTGTACCAAGGTTCAATTACACCTATACAATGATTTTAAACCCTTGTGACTCCTTTGGGTGGGTCTCTCAAATAACCTTTGTCCATTCCATCCATGACACATCCTGCCCTGCAGAGATTGCAGGTTCCCAAGCTCCCGAGGTAGAGCTGTGGCTCTGCCTGGGCAACTGGACCAGACACTCACCAATTCCCTTGTGAGGATCAGGAGGACATGAGACAAACTTCAGAACCTCAGCCCGCTTCTCTCGCAGGCCCCAGCGATAAAGGATTTCTCCATAGCACTTCTTAAAGTCATCAAATTGCTGTGTGTTGGCAGGATCCAGAAGCCTAGAGGGACAAACAGGCTCGTGATTGATTGACTCTCAGAGACTCTGGTTGCAATCTGCTTTCCAGAGATGGCTAGGCAACCAGCTCACACTGCTGGAAATGCAGCAGGGCACTTCCCACAGGTTGCTGAAATATTGATGACACAAACTGCTCTGGCCTTGACTTGTTCTACACTCCAGGGTGCACACTCCGTGGGTGGACTATCCTTTGGTGCCCCCACCATGGCCTGTTAGGGATGTATAATGTGTAATCCCACAGCGTTGATCTGCAGGATGGAGCTTCTTCAAGTAATTGTGTGAATGACAAGGTCTAGGGGCAGGTGTGGTACTGCACAGCACCAAGACAGACATGGCCATGGAGTTCCATGTGACTGAGACACAAGTAAGGCATCTCTGAATATCCCCAAGGCACATAACCTACCTTTTGTTTTTCTCATGCTGGTCCTTCTCCCGCTCCCGATGATCAGGATACATTAGGTTTCCGTAGCGGAAGTCATCTGGAGAAGACTCACACCAAGGAGTGGAGGTCTGCTCCGTGTCTTTGTTTGCTGCAAACATCAAGAGGCTGTGAGTGCATCTCCCCACTCAAAACTGGAGTCAGGAAGGCACATGAAAGACCACAGGTTTGCACTCCTGTGTTTCAGTCCTATCTCTGTCCTACCACCCCCTGCATTCCAATAAACACTGCCCCGCCTCCAAAACCAAGTGTCAGCCTCTACTTGCCAAGTGCTTCTACTATACTTTTGGTGACACGATGGGGATTATCAGGCAGAGAAATCTGATATGGAGGAATCTATTTTGCCTTCTGCTTTAGACAAAAAGTAACCAGGCAATCAATGCCATGGAGTTTGCTTGGGAACACTTTCCTGGGCGGACCCGGGTTCCTCTTTACTAGACAGGGAGGACTCTCATCACTAAGATTGCTTTTATGTAAAGAGGCCTCTGCACACAAGGTACTGCCCTGGGGGCAGGGAGATGACTGCTAATAACTGCTATGAAAGATTATTTGCTCCCCTAACCCCCATCCTCTCCTCTTCCCTATATCACAGTGCCTTGATATCACACTGACAAGTTACAGCTGTGGTGCTAACAGGGCTGATGCTGCCCCAGGCCCTGTATATCACTAGGAATCTGTCAAAACCTTCAACTCTGACAGCAGAGGCCCCCTTTGTCACCTTTGTCACAGTGAAAAACCTCTGTGGATATTCACAGCACAAAGAAGCCAGTCTTTCCAACTGCTGCATTTTTTCCAGTGAGAGAAGAAAAGCCCAGTACTGCTTGTCCCTCAAACCCTGTGGAATTAGCCAGCTGATGACATTTTGAGGCTGTTTTGGATACTCATTGAATGAAGTATTGACTGAAGTCAGAAGGTGCAGGACTGCAGGAGCCTCGACACAGATACTGCAAGACCTGCTCACTTCCAGCCATGGAATCACACCATACTGGCCAAAGCCCATAGAGCTGCTCTGGCAGAGCACATCTGCAATCACAGCCAGTACTAACTCCCTCTTTTCCCCACCATAGGAGCCATCTAAAACCTTGGCCAGAAGGGCGGGAGATTCCTTTATTTACTAGTCAGGTCTCATACCTATGTTCCAGCCTCCAGTGCCAATTCCAGGATCTGACATGCTGGAACAGGAGCCAGAGGAAGTAAAGCTGGGCTGTTGAGGGGAAAAGGAAAATACATCATGTCATCTATTTGAGAGACGTTCACAGATATCCAAGACAAATGGGAAAGAAATGGCGATCGTACGTATCGGCTGTGGGAGGCCAGGTTGGAGGCACGCTGAGGAAAGGGGACACAAGAGCTGAGGCACCCCTGGAGTCTGGACTGGGCTTCAAACACACTGCAGAGCATGGCCAGGGTCTGTACATCATGGAGCTGTGAGTAATGAGCCAGCCTGGGAAATTAAAAAGACAGCATGAGACTGGGCAGAATACAGTGGCAAAACCATTGAGATTCCAGGGCAGCTAATTTCAAGCCTGTTGCATACATGGGTTTGGGTGTCATGACTACCCACAGGAGATATGTGCACTGAGGGACTGGGTTGGGACTGGTGGGACTGTCACACCTTTGAGGAGCCAAGTTCTCCTTCTGAAAATGCTCATGCCCTAACTGGTGGGAGAAAGATGGGAGCTCTGGGAATCCAGCAGTACTTGGGCTCTGATGTAATGCTGGAGCCATTAGACTCCCAGCCACAACATCTTTCTGACAAAGCCCTCAGAGTGCAAGCATCCTGCACCTGGATCACAAGGAAAAAGGCTGCTGCAGGTTTTCTAGAAGGCTGGGAAGTTTCCAGTTTGCTCTGAGGGTTGAGAGTGATAAAGAACAGCCTGTGCTTTTGTTCTCCTCTCCTCCATGCAGCAGGAGAGATCTTGGCCAAGCAATGGTATGGAAAGCACAGCACACAAATCCTGCACTTCCAAATAGAGTGGATCAACAAATAATATCAATTACTAATTATGTGCCTTCCTGAGCAGATTCATCACCTGGAAGACATTTGTAGCTAACACTTGGCTTTAATGCTACTGGAACAACTTCCCAGTAAAGCTAGGTGATAACAGGGAATCTCTAAGTAGAAAAAAGATGCTGCACCAACAGGCTCGTTTAGTAGGGAGCAGGAAACCCAAATCTCCAAGTCAGGCATTGTGGGCATGGAAAGCAGAGCTCCACCTGTGCCTGGCCTATTGCTCAATGCTGGCCAAGGAAGACCTGAGTGACAGGTGGAAGATCAAGGGCTGCCTCCTGTATGCCAGAAACACATCTGGAGTTTCCCTTTGTGATGCATCACAGGCTTGAGATGGGAAAAGAATCCATGCTGTGGCACTACACTGAATCTGAAACGAACCCTTACACATAATAGTTATGGAAAGCTCTGCTTCAGCAACCATTCCCAAACCCCTCCCCAGCATTCAGACACGTACAAGGACTCCAGTAATTGACGTCCAAATGGATGTTGTGCCCAAGGTATCTCTAAATCTGGGTCAGACTTCGGTCCAAGACAGAGATCAGTGGCTACCATGGCCAGTGACCAAACCTGGCAGACAGGAAGGAAAAGCAGCAAAGCTACAATTAAGATTAACATAAGTGTGCACAATTTTATACACAGACATATAATAATAGAGTTTGTCTGTTTGTGTTTGGTTTTGTTTTTTTTTTTTCCCCGACAGCAGGGAACAGTTTCGGTCTCTGTGTCACAGATAATACAGAGAATAACACAAACCCAGAGCTTTCCCTGTCCCACTCGCTTTGTGTTTCAGTTAAACACAAAAGCAGAACAGTCTATAGTCTATTAGTGTGTTTCATATTCACAAGCCTCAAAAGGGTTTAGATTTGATACAGTTCTTGGGTTCAGAGATGTCTGGTGGCAGAAAGTTTACTAGTGAATCATTATTTGCATGAGAAGTATCCTTTCATTAGTGGTGTCACTGAGCACTATTCTCCTAATGCAGCCTGGCACACACAGGACACTGCCTTTTCTAGTTCAGAAGTTTAACCACTTCACGTGAAATTTCTCCTTCATTTATCATCCTCTACTCTGAAAATGGTTCTGTCTTGTCAGTCGCTATACCACTGATCTAGGAATGTTTTTTCTGCTGTGCCTTTAAAAATGGGACAGTTGGAATATTCCAGGGAAAAGTAAAGCTGCTAGTTTAGCATGGAAAAAAAAGAGCAGAAAAGAGAAAAGAGCATGGTGCTAAAAAGACAGCAGAAATTGGAGAACTGACAACATGGACAAGAAAGAAAAATCACATACTCCAAGTACAAAGAATGAACAGCCAGAAGAAGTAGTCCCAAAGCTGCTTCCCGTGAAACCAGAGAGAGCAACAGAAGAGAAACTGAAACAAGGACTGGGCTGAGTAAGAGAGTGCACAGAAAGGAAACAGGAAAGATGCCACTTCCTACACTGCTACAGAGCACATCAAACCTGTAACTGGCAACTCAAGCCTGCATGTCTGCTGTGAGCTGCACTACAGGCTGGAGTCACACAGGACAGAGAAAACCAAGCTATCTTAGAGAAATCTTGCTGAAGTTACTCTACCTAAACTCTGGTCCAATGTGGACAAACCAGACTGTAAGAGGAAGAACAGCCAAAGGGGAACTAGATCTATTTTCTCTCTGCTGGTGTCATAGAACCCACCAAGAAGCAAGACAACAGCTTCTGTCAGCTTCTGCTTAAATCAGGTAAGCCTATGCATGTTGCCTGTCCAACTCTAGGAAGAGCCAAATGCTGAAGAGATGTGCACAGTTCCTGTGGCACTGCCAATTCTCATGTCTTTCAGGTGCTCCCATGTACTGTCAAATTTTCTACCTGCAATGGACTAATCACAGGGAAAAGCATGGGCCACTATAGCTATTTTTCTCCCTTTTTTTTTGCTGAAGGCTTGGAGCCCCTGGGCCCAGGCTCTCTTGGGAGAAGATAGCTGCAGTTAGTACCCAGTGCCAGCACAGATGAATACCAAACAGTGGGAACAATTACGCAAGTACAAAAAAAATTACGGATCAAAATGCTGACAGCAGCTAGGCAACTCTGTGCACAGTTACTCCATTTGATGACTCAAAAGCAGGCTGCATTCCTCACTTTGCCTACAGGAATTCCCTGAAAAGTGTGTTTCACTCAGTACAGCAAAGGGCATAAAAGAATCTGTGTGCAATCCTGGGAAGGAATCTCTCAATGCCCAGAGCCAACCAAGCAGAGACTCTCTGATAGAGCTGCTGAACCTCAGTGGCCGTTTGGGTGTCGGTGACAGCACACGGGAGGGTAGCAGAGCGTGCTGAGGAAGAGGTCTGATTCCATGGCATACCTGTACGAGATCTCTCCGCCCCACAGCCAAGGCTGAGGCAGCGTTCTTCTGGCAAGTCTCCTGGATGTTATTCACGTTCAGTCTGAAAAGAAAGGACGTAACTCAGCTCTGAGTAACTGCCATCCTCCTCCCATTATTCATTTTTGCTAATACAGCACACATCAAGTCCAACTCCACACTAGCTGGGATTGATTCTAAGCAACACCATTTCCTAGAGGATATCAGACCAAACTTCTGCCAGGGTGTCACAAAGTCCAGAATCATTCTTGTCCCTAGAAGGTGGTGCCATTGGCTACATGGTCCTGTTCCCATTCCGCCCATCAGGCTGCTCTATCTGACTCACAGGGAAGAATCTGTGTGGTTCTAGCTGGGGGTAACACACCCACACTGTGTGAAGCCTTGACAGGCTGGCAAGGTGGGCTGAGGAAGCCCACGGGTGCTTTTCTGCCTATCAACAGAAATCTTCCCAACACTCAACTGCTTGAGATTTTTACAACACATGGAAAAGGGTCAGGCTGTTTACACAAGATGTCCCAAGAAGGAAGGTCCGACAGGTTTTTTACAAGAATATTCTTTTTAATATCATAGAAAGGAAGAGAAATAAGGGTTTTTTTTCCTCTCTTTCTTTCCTCAGAAAGGAAACCTGCTTCTTCCCTGAATGTCCATAGATTGGAAATTCTGTTAAGGACCAACCAGTATTACCAAAGGAAGAAAAAATTCAAGAACAGAGGTTTTGTAACCATGCGATTTAGAAAGTCTGGAAAAAGGAAGCCCTTTGTTAAAATAAAACCAAAACCAACAAAAACACAAAAATGCTCAGAGAACTCCATCCTTTCCATTAACACAGAACAACTTACAGAACAGACCTGACATGTACAACCAAGTGGGAACATATCAAATACTTCTGAAATTAAAAAGCTTTATGAGCTATTAATAGTTTTACAGAATGAAAATGTGAATTTACTGAGATTTTTAATCCTGTGCACTTAACATGAGATTTGAAAAAGAATTTCTACAGATCATTTCTCTTTAGCAGGTTAAAATTTGAACCTGCAACATTTGCAATGACGATGCTGAAGCACCATTTCAAACTCTGTTGAGCACACCTCATCCCAAATTTCTTCCCACACACTTTTCAGATTTTCAGGAGACAGGTCCTCTCTCACAGGTAGAGGGATACCAAAAAAAGCAGTGAGTCAAGAACAGAGGAAGAAGGTAGAGAAACATTCACAGATCCATGCTGACTGATGTCAGGATTAAAGCACAGCAATGCCAATGACAGCTGCTTTCATTTGGGAAAGGAAGACAGCCTGCATGTACTCACATATAGAGCTCTCCCAGCAGCTTGTGGACAGGCAGCAAGCAGGAAATATCTTGGATAATAACTTTCCCAGCAGCTTTGATAGGTCTGTTGTTGGCATCTGTCCCCTCTCGTTTGCTTTTCCATCTCCTTGATTTCTGCAGAATGAATGGCGAAGTGTTACTGGGGAAGAGGACAGTGGGCTGCTTGGGACAGGGAACAAAGCACTAGGGTCAGGAATAATGCAAGCAGCACCCAAACCTGCCTTTCAGAAGGCTCTGTGTTACCCTGGAAAACATTCATGACATGCCCAGGAGAACAAGCACCTCCATCTGTAGGAAGTGAAAAGCAGGTCAAGGCAGTGAGCTCAAGGTCAAACTCACTCAAAAGTGAGTTTCCCTGTGAAAGCCAATAGAATAAATCGGCATTGGGATGCCAACCAAGCCTGGGCAAGTTTGGCAGGAGGACTGTTCAATTCTCATTCTCTGGGAACCCTTTGCAGATAGACCACTGCTGACTTCAGCCATTGTCAGCACAGAGACATGCTGGAGGCAGCTGCTGCTCAACTTTTGCCTCAGGGCAAGCCCACAGCTCCAGACTGTCTCTAGGTCTGCCCTCTCAGGGTGAGAACAGCCCTGTTCAGTGCCAGCACAGGGCTCCCACCTCCTGCTTTATCAGCAGCTTCAAACAAACAACTGGCAGATGATAAAGCAGGGCCCAAGTTTTCCTAGCAAGGATCCCTAACTACCATGCTCACAGCTACTTACAGCTGGCTCAGGACATAAGAGGGGGGAGAAGAAAGGAGAGGAATCAACAGAAGGGAACAGAAACAAGAAGCCAAGATTCCCAAATACTCCCTGTAATACATACAGAGGCCATCTTAACACCAAGATACATAAAGCTACCTTGGCTGTGTGAAACACTGTAGAGTATTTGTCTGGTATCCTGACCTCTTCCAGCTCCTTGCTCTAGGAGAGTGAGGAGGAGCAATGAGAGGATGTTTGGCAGCACGACAGGCAGAAGGCACTGGAGCTCTACTGAAGGAAGCACCGGCTGCTAGGCAGGGTTCCAACGCTTTGCAATGCTGCTCTCTCATGGCGTGTTCCCTCACTGCCACACAGAGCGGACAGACCCACACAGAAGCGCCTGGTCATGCTGACTTAGGGAGGCTCTCCTGGGCCACTCATGCTGGGGCTTCCCACACATCTCATCGAAGCAGAACAGCTCCTCTCTCAAGTGGCCAGCCAGGCAGGCCTGTGATGGCTCTGCAAGGCAGACACAGCTCACACAGGCACACACTGGAGCTCCTAAAGAGCAGACTGGGATACAGGAAAAGCAGGACTCGGACCTGCAAGCAGGGTCACCTTTACTGTGGGTGTGAGGCCAGCTCTGGGATGGCTGAGTGCCAAATAGCTTTTGACCATGACCATGCAGTCCTGTGAGAACCTGGGCAGGCTTATCAAACAAAATGTCCTTAAAAAACTACTCATGACCTTAAGAAATGCCACTGCCTGCCTGGGCCAAGCTTAGGCCAGTGTACTGAGAAGGTCTTGCCATGCTGAGCATACTAGTAACACATGCCACAAGAAGCAAAACGGATGAGCTCCTGAAGCTTCTCTGAACACTGCACAGGTGAGGATCAGAGGCTCCAGCTTGACAGTAAGTGAAGGAGGCATTTCAGCCTCAAAGGAGGCCAAAGTGGGTTTTTCCAGGGATGCTCATATTACACAGCATCACCATTCCTCTGATCTTCCACCATTCAACTGAGTAAAGAAGAGCAGAGCTTGCATGATGCCCAACATTCAGAGGGGTGAAACACTGGTAGAAACAGGTCTGTCAGCATCCAGTGGAAAAGCTGACTGACTAGTTCTCTTCAAATCCTAGTTCATCCCAGAGGAATCTGCCTGCAGTACTTATCTGTCCCCTGAAGTTGAAAAACACTATGCAGTGGAAGGTGGCTAGAATGGGGTCAGGTGGGAGACCCATCTCTCTTCAGTCCATCAGGTCCTAATCAAGGCACAGTCTGGATCAGCTCTGCCTCTCTTGATGTTGGGCAGGCTAACCCTGTTTTGATAACACCTAAAAGTTTAGCTGCCCTTCTCATGCTGAAGGATGTGGGCTGTATTACAACAAGGTTCCCAAGTAACAGTGACACCTGTACCTCATTCCTTCTCAGGGCAGCAAATGCGGAGAGGGGCTGCTGATGCTACCAAAATCAATACATGAGTGAAGCTTGGGAGCCCCAGCACAACAGGAGGAAAGAGCTCAGGCACTGTCTTGGAAGGGCTACCAGGCTTCTCGCAGCAAAAGCTGTTATCTGTGCTGTGTCTGAGCAGGTGTTTGAGCCCAGGCTTGCAGACACAGAAGCACATTCTGCAGGACTATCAACAAGAGCTTCTAGAGCCTGGCAGGTAACTTGGAGAACAACGTGTCACTTCCTGACCATCTGTAAGCCAGCTGCCCCCAGGACTCACAGTCGATGGAGCTCTTCCTCTGCCCAGTCTTTGGAAACAGATTCAACCTGCTCCTGCTCCCTGCAAGAGCAGACTGAAGAAGCCTCCCAACAGGCATATCAAGACTAGAAACAAGGACAACACACATAATTTTCCACAGGCAATTGGGTCCCTTTTTTTTTTTGGAGGAGAATGACAACAAATGAAGATGAGAATGAAAAAGAGCTCTCATGAATGGTTTCCACTGCTTGCTTTTAGCATATCACCAGACAAATGCAAACACTAAATGTATCAGAACTCTCTGAAGACTTGGACTCAAACCAAAATTGTCCTATTTTCTTCCTTTTAACTCTGCTTATTTACCGGCAAAAAAGGAAACCCCAATTCTTTACTGGTGCAGCTCCAGGAGTGGAGTTAGTTAATGGCCACAGGCCCTGCCTGTACTACACTTCCATGCCTGCCACTTCCAGCCCCTAAAGCTGTGACAGAAAAAAATCATAAAGCTACATGTAAAATCACCATTAAAAAAGTCTGAGTTTTTTGCAATTCAGGTTTACGTCAGCTACAGCAAGTAAAAGTTGGAAAAAAACCACAATAGGAAGTATGGGAACCCTCATAGCTGGGGTAAAGTTCATTGCCATTGACAACTGAAGTTCTATTTTGAATCCAATAATTGCCGGTGTTAATTACAGGAGTAGCTTTTAACAGGGATTACCAGAGACAAAGAAAGCTTTAGGTTGGGTTTGTCTGGCCAAAGTCCACCTCCCTCCCATTCCACCCTTTCTCCCAGGAGGAGCTCCCACTATGGTGTAATCAAAAGGTGTAACCAAGGCTCAGGGGCATTAGGGTAGAGCGAAAAACACACCTCTTCCTAGGGGCTTGAGCACAGGTCAGGATGGGGAGCAGGGAACGTAACACTTGGAGCTGAAGCAGAAATCAACATGCACCAAGCTAGCTGCTGGCAGCTGAAGGACAAAGGCACAGGTCTTCTGCTCTGCCCACGACATTTCTAGCTCTTTCTGAAGCCTAGAATCCATGCCAAGGAGAACTGCATCTACCCAGCTGCTCCTCAGCTTAATGAGAGGAAGATACGAAAGAAAATCGCTCCAGTGATAAGTAAATTAAGACTCATCAGTTCCTCAGAGCACGAGAAGGAAAGAAACCAGAGCAGTTATGGCAATCATGGGGTTGGAGGTGACAGCAGGGAACAGCATTGAATAATGACTAAAAAAGCCAGCCTGCACCTGCACTACTATACCCAAGGCTGTAATTTGCTGCAATCTGAGGTGATAAAGATGGCAGTAAATGGGTTACATGTAGAAACAGATAGCCCAAGAATAAGCCACCAACTGCTTTGTAGCAACCACCATCATCACTGCATACTCAGCAGCAGGAGTTGCAAAATGCTGCCCGCTTGGAAAGGATGCTGAACGCTTGGGTGTGTGTGCCTTTGGATCCTGCTGAGGCAGGCAGTGCTTTAAGTAGGATCCTGAAATGTAAAGTGCCTGTTTCACATCAGCATATGCAAAATTTCAGAGTTTATGGTATAAACTGGCGTTAGTAGGGCAAAGGTAAAAGTTGTGAATAGAAGAGAACAGACTCAATGCCAAGAGATTAAGCTGCAATAAGACATGTACAAAATAGTTAAACCTGCTCAAGTCAGGTTCAAGCTGCTTCTCATATTTATTTTTCAAAAATAAAATGCAGAAATTGCTTCCTCCCTTTAGAATGTTATGCTCCTTTATTCTGAACAACTGCCTACAGATTAACTCCCCCATGTGGCTCATGCAGCACTGCCTGGATTTTCTCTTCAAAATAGTCAACATTTACTATTTCCAGCATCTCCCACAGTATCAGGCATCTGCCACAAAGGCACCAAAAAATCTAAGACCCTTTTGAATCAAGTGCCCCAGAGCAGGAATATTTCTTTATAGATTCTATCAATAGCTGGCACCTGCCCTGACGCATGGGCACTTCATAAGAGGAGGGCAGAAAGAAAGAGGAGTTACTGCTTCTAGTAAACTTGCTAAGCTCTTGCTTCCCCAAACACCCTGAGCAATGCTGAGCTCTTCTGCCAGAAGGAAGGCATGTGATTTGCACTAATAACCTATACCCCTCCTTGTGTATGCCTGTGTCTCCACCTTAGGCACTGCTGCCCTCTTTAGAGAGTCAGTTTAGCCTCTTCCAAACGTTATCCACAAATACAATCAATCCTTCAAGGCTTGGACTAACCCCTGTATCCCTTTCAAATACACGCTACAGAAAATTATAACTTTATCACATCACTACTTGCTCTTCCTTCCAGGATAGTGGTAAGGGAATTAAACTGTGGCCTTTGTGCTCTACCACACAAGCTGGCAAGTTCCTTGCATGATTTTGTTTCAGTCTGCTCCTGATTCAAGACAGAACTTCATTTCTTGCCTCTGCTGCTCACATATCTTTGCCTCTGCTGCTCACAAGGCTCTTTGCAAAAAGCCTTGATAGAGTCAAGTAAATTACTTCTGGTTTCTTTCACCTATTATTTGCTAGTACAGTCTTAGAACTGTTGTAATTAGGAAAATTTGATCCTATTATACCAAGTTAAATTAGGTGTTACAGAATTCTATTTTATTCCCTGCTGTCTTACGAAGAGATAGCATGAAGGACAGCAGCTGTGAAAGAACAGTTGTTCGTGCAGACATTAAGACAAACAGACTTAAAGAGATCATCTTTAAATTGAAATGGAGTTTTCTGAGCTTTGTCTATGCTTGGAAGATGAGTGATGAAATAGTAATTGCCCACATGTACAGCACAGATTGAGCAATCCTGATATCATCAAGATGTTCATGAATGATGTTGGAGCTTGAGGGACACGTGGACTTGACTATCAGAAAACAACTGTCAAAGCAGACTTGGCAGGGCAGGTGCCAGGAGGAGGGAATACCTGCCAGGGTAGCTGAAGTGCAACCACTCTAAATGAATACAGGGTGACGCAATTCCAAGGGCTGGGAGAAGTTAAGAAGAAATTGTATTTTTTGATCCAGGAAATAAGACTGTGATGGATTGCACTGAGAAGAGGCAGTTCATTTTAATGACATGACAGATTGTTGTCAGAAACTCAACCAGCTTGCTTCTTCCACAGCTCTTAAGTGATCTTCTCTCCCTCTCCAGCAAGGCTTCGTCTTTTCAGAAATGATGTGCTCTAATGTCAGTCTCATCAGTTGGTTGATGATGTATAATAATCACTCAGCTCCTCTACAGTGCACTCTGTTTCTTAGAGGTTGATCTTTTCTTACACTTCAGATTACCCCCTGGCATCCTTTTCTGACCACAAGGCCAGGTGAAACAGGCATCCTGTAGGTCAGTAATTGCACCCTCCAAACTACTGTCTGCTCCTGCCCCCTGACATGTGCATCTGCTCTTGTGAAGCCCTAGGCCCTGCATGGAGTGCGAGACCCCCAGCTCTGTGCAGGTTACTCAAAGGCAGGCAGGTGGCATTTTATTCTTGGGCCCTTGGGCAGAAGACAGGGTCATATCAAGGACAGTATTAGCACAGCACACAGTACCGGGAAGTCGTTAATTGCTTGTATGGACCAACGTCGCCGGGCAGAGCGAGGAGACATCTGTACGCAAAAACATTATACCCAGGAAAAGGGAAGAAAGACACCAAGAAAATTAAAGACAGAGGTAAATAAACCGAAATGAAAAGTGCCCTGAACCAGCAGAGTAAAAGATACTGTTCCCAACGATTCTGGTACATAGCAAACAGTTGCAAACCACGATTCCCACTTTCATCCTCACACAATTGTACTACACAGCATTACCTATGGCTCTGGCAGAGCAAGGGCTGCTGTGTCTGTGCCCAACACCAGCCTCTATGGAAGACTTTGGCATACGCAAATCTGAATAAAGTCTTCCACATGGAGTTGTATTACTGCAAGCAGCACTAAAATGCTTCGTGTGAATTGAGCAGAGGACAACACCCAAGTGCTCCATATGCCTAAACTCCAAAGTTTTACTCCTCTTGCCTGAAGAGGAAGGCAGCTAAGTGTAAACTGCATCATTTTTAACACAGCTGTCCAGTGCCACGGCACAGATACCTGCAGGAAGCTAAACAGACACACCTGCTTACTCAGATTCCCTTAAACATCCAGCATCCTCCAGAAGCTCATTCACTGGAACCTAGTATAACTGTTCACTTTCATTTTGAATGATAAAAACCATATGTCAGGATATTAGAAGGGATGTAGAGACACTGCTACTCGGCAGGGCCACATGGGTATTGTCATAACGGGTTGAGAAACTCATTCAGATTGAGTGAGCAATCAAATTCAGTGATTGTGCCAAATTGCTCCAAAGTAGGCTTTCGTTAGGAACTTGAAGATATTTCAGTAGGTACTCAACACAGTATTAGAGCAACAACAAATGGAATCTTTCAAAGCACGTTACTGTACACTCACTTGAAAAAAAAGTTCTGTGTACAGATCTGTAAGAGTCATCACAATGAAAAGGGATATTTGGGTCAGGTACAATATATTTTGCATTTGTTTTCAGCTGATGATAGACAGTCAGGACCATCAGCCATGCCTTCAGCCTCTACATCCCTTTGCATCTCACCGCTGGGAAAGCCCTACAGCCAGGAAGCCAAGACTGGCTGCAGGGCCCCATGGAAAGACAGAGGAGAAGGCTGCAGCCATGTGCTACAGGTTCCTCCAGCAGGCCTCACAGAGAAGGAGAAAAGGGTTAGTTAAAGGAAATTCAGTATAGTGGAAAAGCAACAAAACTAAGCTCAGTCCCCCCACCAGTTCCCTGACGGGAAGCATAAGGACACCACTGGCACCATCCCCAGGTACAGCAAGGCTGAGCTGTCCTCAGGTCACCACTGGCACGACACTCTAACTGCAGGGGTCAAAAAGAACTCCATGGCACCTTCTTTAAGAGACACTCAGGCTCAAAACACTGACAGCATTGCCACAGTACAGATAAAGCTCCTCCTTTCTGCTGACTACTGCTCTTCAGTGGGATTTTTTTTTGAGGAGTGAAAAAGAGGGAGGAAGAAAGAAGGAGTGTGCATATGTGAATAAGTGAGAAAGATATATATATATGTGTGTGTATGCATGTATATATATACACACGTATTTAAATGAGCACAGAAAGGCTCAGTGCCAGATTTAGTTTCATTTTGCCTTACTAAGGAGCTCTCTGCTGGAATCAGCAGCTCCTCTGTTTTTATGGGAACATGATATCTTTCCTGTCTAGCAATGGGCAAATTCCATTTGTTTGCTAATGGTACTGGAAGCCAGTGGTTGCTACACTGGATTTAAATACTTTGTTATGGCAGATAAACTCAGTTTTGGGGATGAAGTTGTCTGATATCACAGTTTGATGCACAAAATTTCAACTTATACTCAATAGAAACATAAAATCCAAGCTTCAGAGCGAGGAGTTAACTAAATTCAAGAGTCTGGGCTTTTTAAAACTGTGACAATTAAATAACAAAAATAAGTAGCACTAATCTAACAGAGGCCGTGACATCAACTCCCAAAGAATCAGAAAACCTCTGCTGAAGGGAGATACAGGCTTTTTGGGTTTTTTCTAATACTATTTCATCTGCAAGAACATTTGAACCAGCTCCCTGCTAGGGTTCTTACATTTATTCCACCATGCAAGGAGATAGCTCGGCAGGAGGAGGGGAACACAGGAATTTCCCTTGGCTTTCAGCAGACAGGGCTGCACACATGCTTTGTTCTCTTGAATTCTTTCACCCTGTGACAAAAATCTTGTTGCCATCAATACAAGGGCTGGGGAGATAGGTCACATGAAATTGCACCAAACTGGTTCCACATGTTATTTTTAGCCTCGTCTGTCATCTTAGAGAGGCTGTGTGTCGGAGACAAGCCTGCTGCAGAGGACAGAGGTAGCTCTTTAAATAAGCTTCCTACAAAGATAGGACAGGCTGTAATTCTTGTACCAGGCAGCAACATTTTCTCTTTTCATAAAAAAAAAAAAAAAAAAAAAAAAAAAAAAAAAAAAAAAAAAAAAAAAAAAAAAGTTTGTGTGAGGAAAGAAACCCAAGATGGGGACTCAGAGCCTTCTGGGGTCTGTATGGGAGCAGGACTTGCACTGGGGACAGGGGCTCTCCCTACAGATGGGAGGTGTAATGATGTCATATAAGCAGGGCACAGTCCCAGAGACAGGGTTGGCTGTCACGCCCAGCACCACTAGAAAAACAAGACTTCTCTCAGTGCCCAGGAAGGACAGGTGTTCAAGGCTTTGACTTCCTCTGTTCCTGGGACACAAGCTCCCAAACTCTTCTGCCAGCAGAGTGCAGACAGCTTTTGGCTTTCTCTGGGTTACCTGGAAGCTCTTCACTGCTGCAACAGATTCATGTCCTCTACATGGACAGTGAACAAACTACCTAAATGCCCCAAATTCTGAGGCTCCCAGTGGAAGCTTACTGCATTTTTGCAAGCCACTTCACCCCCTGCTGAAGTACAATTTGTTTCCAACAACCTGCTCAGCCTATTGCTCCCACAGTATCTGCTCCAGGCACACCAGGCTCTCACAGCTGCTTTACAACTACCCTGCGGCCATCCTACAATTACAACAGGTCTTCCTCACCCACCGTGTCCCAGAAGGAAACAATCCCACTCTTCTCCAAAGCCTTGTAAACATGAACAACAGCAAAACCTGCACCTAAACCAGAATTATGTGGATTGGAAGATCTTTAGAGAATCATGTAAAATTATTTTTGTTTAAAAAAAAAGGTTCAAAGGGGCACATATCCCTGAAAGAGACACCTGAAATAGAAATAGCCAACCACATGCCATAGTCCAGGAGAGGTTGGCAGTAAGCTGCAGAGAGTCACAACCCTTTGCAGTTATATACATCAGAGAGTACCCAGAACAGCAAGAGCTGCCTACATGTACTTATCTGAAGACTACAACTTCTTAAAGGGTAAGATTTTAACCCTACATAATGCAAAAGGAGACAGTGTAATGCACTGAAGGGAACTGTGATGGTCAGCATAGAGAAACATCAAAATAAGCAGGTCAAATGCTAGAGAGGATCGGTAAAGACGTTACTAATAGGAGATAAATCCATTTGACAGAGCTGCCTGTAAAAAAAAAAAGGTCTTTTTGAAAGGAATATAAACCTTCTGTTACTAGCAATGCTAAATGAAAGGAATATAGATCATGAAAGCTGAAAGCTCATGTTGGGAGCAGTGTTTTGGTCTGGTACTTACCCTTTCTTTGTAGTAGAAGGAGCTAATGGAGACCTGCTCCTTCTCACTGCGTGTTGGGCTCCCACTGTACAAACGCAGGTTGCCTGGAGTCTCCGTGCGGATCTTCATCGGAGTAATGAGGCCACTGTGGTACGCTGATAAAGCTGACAGAGACCTGGAAAAAAGGGAATACACTTTCAGGGGCTTTGCCCACCAAAACGTCCTGCAGGCTCACACTGACATCTCCACTAACCCAAGGTGCCAGCAATGCTGTGCCACTGTCTCAAAAGAAGTCTCTGCTGAGGGCCTGCAGTGTAAGGGCCCAGGCTCTCTGTGCTGAGGGCACAGCTAACACTAGAGGGGACTGCCTCCAATGTAGGACCTGGGATTTTCCTGCCCATGACAGCAGCACACCTCAAACACCACACAGAGCACTCACCTGGGTGTGGGCTCCATTGGGGACACAGCACGGTGCATCGTCATGGGTCTTGTGAAATACACCAGGTACCCTGAAGAGAGAGGACATGGCATAAAGACCATGCAGCAAGGAGTAGATTACTCAGGGGTGGTTCAACTTGAATGACCAGATTTCCCTGTGTTTCAGAGGCAAGTGGCTGGGTTCTTATCCACTACCCTTAGTGATCATAAACTAAAAGCAGACCACCACATTCTCAACCCTAATTGACTCCCTGCAAACCCACTACAAAGCATAGGGGTTTTGAGGTGTTTCTCTCAAAAGCACAATTTCAAGTGGTTTATAGCTGTTAGAGAAAAGACAGGAAAAGAAAATGAGAAAATGCATGCTCATGTTTCACCTCTCCACAAGAACTTGCCAAGCACTGTTACTTCAGAGGTAAGTGAGGTGATGTTTGGCAATGCAGAGAATCCACTGCAGCTTGTACAACTCTCTTCTTCAACAGGAGAGCCCCAGACATCTGAAGCCAACTCCAAAGCATTCTCTCACAAGCCTTGCCCCATTTGTTAGCCTCTCAAGTATCTTCAGCCACCTACTCTTTCAAGAATTTCAGGACTTAGCAGGTTTCACTGAGCCTATTCAATACAATATTATTCTGTTTTACTTTTGCTTGGGAATTTGGTGAGGTTGTACGGAAAGCAGCTTTCAAAACATGCTCACACTGGGATGCAGTCAGGTCCAGAGAAGGCATGTGTGCATCTGAAACAGCTCAGAGAAACTTAACAGCTCAGAGAAACTTAACAGCTCTTACTCAGACCTTAACCTGATTTTTAATGACCTTTACCGTCTATGTGCTCCCCTGCAAACCTGGATGTGATTGTACCCTATCTCTCATTTAGGAAAAGTTTCTTAATGACCTTGGGAAAGCTATTTTGGACAAATGAAATAGTGTAGAATGAGAAAAGAGTGGTTAGTAATATGAATATGGTTTCAGCAAGGGGGAAGCTCAACCCCAAATCAAAGGAATTTTGTGAAGACTGAGTGCCAGAATACACTCAGTAATGTGATGCTGGTAGGAGAGAACTAGGCAAGGAAAACAGCTATTCCCAGTGTTCTATAAAAAGAGATCTGTCAATGCCTCTGGCATGCCACAAGCCAAAGGTTATCTCTTCAGCTAGCCCTGCATTTCCAAATCCTAAACCCTCACATACAACCCCAACTGTGAACAGTTGCTAAGTAGTCCCATCTCTAAATTTACAACAATATCACTACTTTAACACCATTCCTTACTCTTGACACGGCAGTGACCAAAGCCTCTTCATATTCAGAGGCAAGTGTTCCCCAAGACATCTAAAAAGACCATTCCCTGGGTACCTGTTTTAATGTATCAGTGACAGGGCTGACCTGCACCACAGAACCTGGCTCCAGAGGTCCGTGGAAATGGGATGTTAGAGTCCTGATAGGAGCCATAGGCATTGGAGACCCGGGCGAACGTGGGCAAGGGGGATGTTACGGAGTTGGACAGAGCGTAGGGATTGCTGGACGTGCTGTCCTCTTGGTTCTGAAACAGAAGTTACCCAAGGTCACACTCCTGCTGCCACAGGAGAGATATCCAGGCAGAGCATCAGACATGGCAGTGCCAAGCAGCCTCACAGGAGGTGCTCATGCTTGGAGCCAGAACAGACCAAGCTCAGAGCACAGTTACTGCTTCAACTGCAAAGGCACTTGCTGGCACATTTGTCTTTGAGGAAAAAGCTTCTCTGGCTGCACGTCCAGAGACTTCTCTCCCACCATAACCATGTAAAATACAGAGCTTAACTTGGAGAGGAACAGGAGGAAACTATACAGAAAATCTGACCTTTAGACTCTGGATATGGCTCTCGAGACAGCAAGTTGAGCTGAACATGATAACTCAATGATGCACATGATCTCCTTGAGTGGGAATATCACACAACTGTGGGGTGTCAAACACAGATTGGGAGTCTTCAAGGGAGGAAGGCAGGTGGTGTGAATTACTGGGGGACCTCAGGACTATCCATAGGCATTTTTTGGATAAAGAATACTACAATTTTGGTCTAAACGAATTCTTTGAAAGCAGTGGTGCCTTGAGTCATTAGATTTCCACACAGCAGAGAAAGTTCCTGCTCCTACAATATTACTGCTGAAACCAAGCAGAATTAAGCCTTCACATGTAAAAAAAAAAAAAAAAAAAAAAACAAAACAGCCCTTTATTTGTGATGAATAAACAAAACCTCTCAGAAAAGAAACCTGAGGAGACTCTCCAATCTTTTCCCAAATGCTAAAAACACCCACTCCAGTACACTTCACCCACACAAAGACCTAATACCTGACACTGGGATGCTGAGTAGGTATCACAGATCTCTCAGCTAAGAGCAGAGTGTGACTTGGATTTATCTGCAGTATCATCCCTACAAAACCTCAGTAGAAGGCTGCAGAAAAAACCCCAGATTTTCACAGTTTGGGTTTTTTTTCAGGGAAGAAAACAAAAATCTTAGAATAGGACTAGCAGGATGTTTGACTAAAACTGAGGAGGTAAGGACATCTGCCACTGCCTTTCAGACAAGAATGAATCAATCAACAACCTGAGGCCTCTTGTCTTCTCTCACAGATGATAACCATGCCCTGGCAGTCAGTGAAATATATGCTGAGCTGGGAAGCTACCATGCACCACTAAGATTCTCCAATCTCCAGTCACTCCTGATAGCCTGGATATCAGAGCTCCCCAAAGCAGCAAACCTTCAGGGTCTCATTTGTGGGAAACAAAACACATCTAATCATCCGCCCAGCTCTCTCCAACATTAACCAGAAGTGCTCACACAAAGGTAATGGCCAGTCACAGGGGTCTATTTACACATCTAACGAGGCCAGACTCTCGCTGCAGAGTCGAAAGTGTGGGATATGGAAAAAGACAACAAACTAGGGCAGAGAGCCCACGCAGTTCTCCATACCACAACAGACTCCAGCCAGGAGACCAGCTGACGCAGGCAAGGCTCCAGGCAGCTCTGGTTCCGCTTCACTTTCTGCAGGGAAGTGTCTTTCAGTATCTGGAATACATACAAGATGCAATTTGAATCGGTTTCCTCCACACTTTGTCCACATCATTTTTGTCTGTAGAGCAGTTTAGATGCCAGGACCTAAACAAGTCAAAGATATCCCCTAATGTCCACTGGAGTCACTGGTGTGTTGTCTGCTCTGAGGAATGGCTGTGTGCTTTGATCAGAGCACTGAGGTTCACCTAGTAGCACACTGAGCCAGGATTTAGGCTTCAGTATTACTGCAGCCCGTATGTTTCATACCAGTTTGTGGCAAACTGGATCAGGTTCTTTTCAGGAAGAAACCCAAACTGATCCATCAGTGAGTTGCTGGGGAAAGGATTTCATTAGCAATAGGATTTCCTACACCAGACTATCAAACACCTGCTCTGAATTAGCAGGGCCTGTGTAAAAAAAGTCCCTCATTTTTAAAGCAGCTTGTGTAGTAGAGCAGGAAACAATATCACAGCTCAAAAATAGTATCATTCTGCAGCTGGATGCTTAGCTGGTCATTTTGTCTATTATTGGGTTGAGGGCAACTGCATGAGAAGGATGTTAGGGATCCTCAGGCAATACACATCACACTGGAACACAGCAGCAATGAAGAAGCATTGGAAAAAGGCAAATACTGGGCTGCAGCATCAACAAAAACCTTCTCCTATGGGCTTCACAATTTATCAGTTCAACATGACCTGTGGTATGTCTTCAGCAAGGTCTGATTGGTTATGTCTCAAAAATCCAGACCTCATGTATCCATCATTTGCAGCTTTATAAAGACACTCTATACTCCTCACACACCTTCAGCAGCTTTGCCTTCATGGAAGCTGTGATGGAGGTTGGGTTGATGAACTGGAAGGACGGTGCAGCATTATTGGGATACTGAACAGGGAACATCACCAGCATCCTGACTCTGTGGTTGCCGCAGTGCACCGACACCGTACAGCTGCGACTCACCGCATCCATCTGTGAGGAAAAGCAATTGCTCTCTAGTTAGATCTCCCAGGACTTTTACACTTACAGTGGCTTAAATTCATGCTGAGGGACTGGTTCCTCTGCACATAAGACGAAGTCATGCTGCTCTCAAGAGCAGGGAACACAGTGACAGCAAAAAGCCCCAGGCAGATGGGGACAGGCTCAGCTCACACCAGCAGACTAACATTCCAGCATCCCAGCATCTGGAGACTGTGGCCAGCCCAGGTAGCACCAAGAAAGGGGCTCTGCTCCTAAGAGTCACTGCACCCCTGCCCACTTCACTTGGCCATGGAGAGCTCCAGACCCACTGCAGCAGCAACAGGCACCTTCTAAGATCCTGCATGACTGTCTCAGAAAACTACATCAGGATTATGCCATGAGCTGTGAAACCACCGGGGTGGGGAAAGGAGACAGGCAGCTGCCTTGAGCCTCCCAGCCCAGTTCAGTGCTGTGCCTCCAGCCAGCTTCCATGCACAGAGCAGAGTCTGGAGTGCAAGGGAGAGGGCAAAACTGAGGGACAGAGGTCAGGATAGGGAGGGCTCAGCAGATGGGATTCAGAACCAGTTGAAATGAGATCAACTGCATGGAACAAGTCACCTTCCACTCTGCAGTCTAGGCAGAGAAGAAAACATCATCCAGCCTTCTCATGATCAGCTAGTGTACTTACTGTGCTGAAACATTTCTCTCACACTAGTGTCTGGGATTATCCTCCTTCTTACTACCCCTGGCCAAGAGGATCTTGACAGCTCAAAATAAAACTTGTTTACTGACAGCAGTCACTGCAGCAAAGAAGGTTCCCCCCTAAAGGCTCCAATAAGCCAGCCTGCCTATATCCTCTCGTAACAAGCCAGAAGAAGGAAACTCTGTACCTCCACATTGACATTTCGGATTTGCACATTGATCAGTGAAAACTCCTGCTGCAGTGTTTGAGGCAGCCCCAGTTGGTCCGTTTTCTTTCCCACCAGGGGGTCACTCAGGAAATCTTCTTTTAAGGCTGACAGGAAAGATGAAAAACAAGTTAAGACAAGCTATAATAGGCAGAGTTTCCCACACGATGTCAGGAGGCAGCCAAGACAGCAGGTTTCCCTCTGCTTTTCTGACACATGGAGGTATGAGTTTTACCTGGCAAAGACTTGCAAGCTGGAGGGTCTCAGCTGTTGTTTGCAGCCAAGTTTCTGACCCTTCTCTTCCAAAAACCAAAGCTGTCTGCTTTGGGTTCCCAGGAAGGTTACAGAACCTGCCTGTACTCTGTACAGTCCTAAATGGTCCTTCTCTTCTCATGTGAGACCCTTCTTCTTCCCTACACAGTACTGCCAGAGTCACGATCGGCTGAACTGGAGCATCTCAGTTCAGCAGGAAAGAACTGTAACCCTAGCATGTCTCCAGGAGGAGCTCTGCTCTTTGGGACTAACACCCCATCACTCCTGACTTTCAGGGAAAGCTTCCAAAGCATAACAATGCTTTGGGAGAGAGCAGGGAATATTTCTGGCCCTAATAGAAGCTTAATTCATTTGCAGCAGCCATTTACATTTAATGTTGCAAAGCACTCTAACGCTTTAACAGCCTTTAAAGACTCATCAAAATACTGGTCTAACTCTCCAGTTCCAGCAGTTTTTAGGAGGACAATAACCCCTGAAGGCCAGAACACATTTAAGCAGCCAGGCAAGTGCTGCAGGACACAAAGAATTATGGTTAAGATAACAAACTTCACTGAGTTTCAGAAGAATTGGTCTCTGCCTGTGGTTGTGCCTGCCTTTTGCCTGGTTTCTTGCTGTGTCCCTCCATTAATGGCATTTTACTGTGGCACCGCTTCTTAAGAAAGCCAAATATATTTTTTGATGATTGTTCCAAGGACAGAAGGGAAGTCCTGATTTTTCTGCTGTCATTCTCACACTTGCAATATCACATTGCACAGATGATTCCCAACAAAAATAAATGAAAAGAAATGCAACAAGTTGACCTTTTACAGGCATTCGCCTAGAAGTTACTGACTTTGCTTCAGGGACAAATATCTGGTATTACCACTACCCAATGGGTTGCTGGATTTGGATAGGCAGGATGTTTAGCCAATCATTCTTGTTTGCAATTCTATTACAGTGCTTAGCTATATTCCAGAAAAGAGAGCTGAAAAGGAGATTAAAGGAAGATCAGTGGTTCTCAGGGAAGATAATTATTTCTAGCTCAAGACACCATATAGCTTACTGAAAAGCCATCTCTGAGGTTCCCAGTATGGGCAGTACCCTCCCTTTGTCTTCTCCTCCCATTCCCTTCCAATTAGTTTTTAATCCTCCAAAGCCACGCATTTGTACAGATTCCTAAAGCTCCTCTATAAGCAGCAGCGAGCAGTGAAGGCACAGCTGGGGGCTCTCTCATTCACCTGCAGAGCACTAATCTCTTCAAAAGATCCCCCAAAGTGCTTTACTAATATAACATGGAGGCTTTGTCTGCAGCTGAAATGCAGCCACCCCCAGGGTGAAACATCAACAGTCCACAATAGCTTCTTGGCTAGAAAGAACTGAAATTCCTGCCTAGGGATTTGCTTGTGCATTAATCCTGCAATTGTGTTATTTGCAGCAAAATCTACCTTGCTACAGAAAAGGCACATTCATTCCCCTTGGTCTGAACCAAAGAAGAAATCACATGGAAACCAGACCCACACAGAAACCACATGGGATGTTTGGATGTGCCTCATGGACAGTGGAAGAGTTAACTCTCTCCCGTAGAAAAAACAGAGGTCAGGCAACCAGAATGAAAATGCTCCCAGCTGAAGCAAGAGAGGTTGTGCTGTCCCAGAAGTACTGCTCATGGGGAGCACAGGTATCTGGGGCTTTTTCTATCATCTTATAAAACCCTGACAATAGACAGAAGTTTTGATGGCTTTCAGAAACTTGTTCTATTACCACGCAAGACAGGAGGCAGAGGGGAACTTCATTGGCAATTGCTGAGTAAGAAACTTCCAGTTAGGAGGAGATGCTTTCACTAAGGGACCTCACAATTGCTCCTTTATTCAAAGGACAGACATTAGGCCACTTTCTCCCCTTCTCTGCAGTTTATTGGCAAGCCAAAGGGAGAATGAAATTGCTTCCCCATAAACCCATCATATGGGGATCCATTGTGGCACAGACACAACACTGAAAGGAGCTGTGAATTTAAACCCAAACTGACATGAAGGCATTAGTGCACCCAATCCTTCTTCCTCTGTGTAGCTGTAGAAATGCCTTTAGATACCTTTTTCCCATGCACATCACCACATGATGCTATAACCTCTTCTCCTTGTACTTTATTCAAACACTAACCCTGAATGTTTAACCTGGCCAGAGCCTTAACCACAGAAATCCTCTTTCAAGTTCTTTCCATGCCTTCTTTTCTGTAGGGACAAACAAACACTTTCTGTCAAAATGTCTCCCATCCACCCCTCAGTACACCTCAGAAGCCAGGGATACTATCCCTCCCCCTCTACTCTGCCAGCCTTCAGCCACCTCTCATGAATACATGATGAAAAATTCATGACCTGTCTTTGTATCTGCTTCTGGTGAAGACACCAGCAAACACCTCCTTGTTAGATCCATTCACAGAGTGACCCCCACAGAAGTGTTTAGGTACCAGGTGTGATATAAGCAGTTTGTGTCAAAGTGCCTTACTCACACACTCCCTCTTCTGTGGGCTAATCTCTCATCTTAAATTAATCTATCTTCTTAAAAGGCAGAACTTACTTTCTGATTGCCTTACTTTTGGCAACAAGCCACAACTACAACCTAAAGAGCATGCAATTAAATGAAAATCATGACAAGGAAGAGCTTCATTTTACAGCTAAAATCATTGTGTTAGAAGAGAAAAAACTTGGGAGGACCATCCTGAGGAACCCCTCGTGTTTTTCCTCTTCCCTAATGAGGAATCCATTAACCTTTGAAACAGCAGCAGGTTGTGCTTTGCCTATGCTTTCTTAGGCTAAGATATATCTTCTTCCCAACACAAAGATGCTGGTGTTTGAGGTTCCACAAGCCATCACACTTCTCTCACCTTCCTCATCCCCATGGCCAGAGTTATGCTGGGGCTCCGCGTCCTGGGGGTGAAGGGCCTTGTCCGGCTCTGGCAGATGAGAAATCCCATCAATGAGGTCCTCAACTCCATCCAGGATATCATTAGCACAGAGCTGAAAAGAACAAATACACCCACATGCTGCACAACAGAATCCAAGTTGTGGGAAGAGCCACCACTAAACAACTCACTTCTCCAGACAGATGGATTTGCAAGGTAGGTCTATCCACGCAACAGTCATGACTAAGGCTGCATTGTTCCTGTGACAAAGACAGGTGATCTTTCACTTTCCAGCACCCTCAACTCTGCCACCTCAGACAGTCTGGCCAAATCTCTTGCTCACTTAAAAAGTCATTTAATTGACAAGGCCAGTCTAAGAAATAGAGGTTTATCTCTAGTTAAAACTAAAAGTGATATTACTTTAATTCTTTGAATTAATTTTGTTAAAACTTGTTTAATTTTTTAGATCAAATTTAATAGTAGCACACTTTCTGCATTTGATATTTACACTCCAGTAGGATCTAGAGACCCAGGTACATACATGAGGCCCTAATGTTCTAGGTCCTGTATAAAAATGAGACTATAAAACCCTGGATTCTAAGTTCAGCACAAGAAAACTGGGCAGATGAAAGGAAGAGAAAGGATAATGGTATGATGTAGCAAATTACAGCATTGGTCACCAGCAATATGCCATCATGTGCGTAGTTTGATCCAGACAAAGACAAGGACAAAAGAGTGGGAGCCAGTAGAGGAAAAATAAAGGCCCTGACATGAATGAACAATTGATATAAAGACAGGAAAAAAAATCAAATGTTCACAAATATATCAGGTAGGAGTAAAGGGTCATTTTTCACAGAGAAAGTTTGTTACAGACCTGCAGGACTCCTGCAGGATCTGTGCTGGGACACATGCTTCTCAACATATTCATTAAAAACCTGGAATAGGAGGTGAATAGCAACATGACCAGGTTTGCTGATGCCATCAAGCTTTTCAGGGCAGTAACAAGTGTGGCTGACGGCAAACAATCCCAGAGGCACCTTACAAGAGTAATTGTATTAAAATGAAAGATGAACTTTGGCTCAGATAAATATAAAGCAACATACATCAGGAAAAATGGCAAGCTCAAGCTGAGGGAACAAGATGTAGAAGCCAGACTAAGCTGATGATTTAATGGAATTATGCCAAACAATTTACAAGCTAAACTGAGTACTGAGAATTCTTCTGAAAGAACAAAGATCCCCATCCCCAAAAGTATATACTAGAACTGAAATAGGGTCGTGAAAGGCAAAAGGACAATCAAAGTTCTAGTACAAAGGACAAATTAAATCAAGACCTTTTGACTTGAAAAAGGAGGCAGCTGAGAAAGATATGATGGAGGCCTATAGAATCATCAGTAGCACAGAGAATATGGCTCATTTAATCTTCAGTGGAATTAAATTAGGTGGCAAAATAAACAAATGAGCTGGTTTTCTATACAACACGCAGAAAAGCCATGAAGCTCCTTGTTGTTACGATGTTGAAGGCAACAAAAATTTACACAGGTCCAAGAAAAAACAGAACAGATCTATGGAAGTGAAACTCATCAAGCTCTATCTCATAGAAAGATGCCAGATTCAATGAGCCTCTAAGTTGCAAATGGCACGACGCTGACAGGGCATTTGAGAGAAACATCACTCTATGCCTGCCTCCTTCTTATTCTCTTCCAAGTAGAAGATGGGACAGGGCCATGTGGCCCACTGTGGCCATATGAACGTCTGGTATGAGCCAGCACAGCTGTTCTAGTAATTGTATCAGAATCTGTAACTGCTGCAGATCCACACACCCACACCACCCACGCCAGGCTTAAAGGCAATGGACACAAGGGGAGGTAGAGCTACATTTAGCCGGCACCTAAACCACCAAGAAATAGTCTTGCAGCCATGGAGGTGGCATTTTAGAGGCAATGCCGGCAGTAACTGCCCTCCATCTTTCAAAACAAACTTCTGCACTTAATGTTAAGACAACAAAGCAGCCTTGCACAGCCACAGAAGCTTTTGAGACACAGGCTCAAAAGAGAAGACCCATCTCAGGTCTCCATGGGGATGTTTTAGGGCTGGAGCTGAAGAGGAAAGTGAAGAAGCAGCTGGCTTCTGTGTCTGCAGCTCTATGATATCAGAGGAGTGCAAGGAAGGGGAGGTGAATCCAGCCTGTAAGAAAAGCATCTACAGTCTAAGAGTCAGAGCGTCCACGTACCCTCTGCAACTGAGAGTCAATCCGCCACATGCGCAGGGTCTGATCCCGGGACCACGTAACCAGCTGGTAATCTTTAGAGCCTAAAAAAGACAGAGACAATTAGAGACCTCACTGGAAAACAGAGACTATCTCCGCCCTGTGTTTAGAGTAAACACAAAAAAAACAAGCCAGAAGGCACATCCAATGGGTAAGGCACTAAAGTAAAAGGCAGAGCAAGGCCTTTTCTGCTTCGAATTGACCTAGGTACATCAGCCTTTGTGCCCACACTGCAGTCACCACACCTCTGAACAGGCTGTGATTTACAAGCTAAAAGCACAAAGTATAATGTGACACAACCAGGAATAAACAAGACCCACAACAATATTTATTTAAATAGAAGAAATAGTAAAAATAAATGTTTCTCAATTATAACTGTAAAATGAAAATATCTTTTAGTTCATCAGGTCTGTTTCATGAGGTAGATGTTTTACAACATTTCTAAGCAATGAGAAGGTGGTTCTGCCCTTCCTCTTCTTGTTTCTGAAAGAGTTGGACGATGCCAAGTTCGGGTTGTATGGAAACAGATCTAGCCACATACTATCTATGAACAGACAGAGGAACACAGACCTATTTATGTCCATGTTTAGGTCTTGTGATACAGTTTTAAGTTTCCCTTGTCAAACAGCTGCTATGCTTAAGAATTTGCTGCTGCACAGCTGCTTCCTACACCCCTCAGCTGAGGCACAGGGGCCATCTAAATACAGCACAACAGACTCTGTGGAAGGAAATTTTTGCTATGTTGGGTGTCTCCACACTGAAGCAGACTTGGAATGTTTGTGTGATTGGTTTATGCTACTTGAGACAAGCAAGACGTCCAACCCTGGGTATGTATCTATTAACATAGCTAAGACAACCAACTGTAGCTCATGCCTGCTCCAATGTTCATTCACAAACTGTCTTAGACTGTGCCTTCAGATCCTAACACAATTCTCCATTGCTCTCCTCTTTTTGAAAGAGGAAAGTCAAGGTATGGAGAAGGAAGTGACTTAACGGAATGGCCCCAGCAGCTGGTGGCAGAGGGCTGGACCAGCACTTTTACACAGCACTGCAAAGCTGTAGCAAAAGTGACACCAAAGCCAGACATGCACATTCTATCAGTGCCAGCTGAAGCACTGGAAACAAAGCTGTGCTCTGTGTAGTTATGCAACCTCTGGTATGGCATCTCCTATTCTTAGTTGCTTACACTAGAAAATTTAGTCAGGACTGAACTCTAACAGCAGATTCTCTATCCCACTTTATTCCTCTCTTGCCTTGGCCAGCACACAAATAAGGTGGGCTTGCTGGGTCTGTGGTCTGGGATATGCTGGAGGCTGCTGATCCAGACCATGATGTGAGGGGTTAACTGGTTAGCCTGCAGCTCTAAGCAGGGAAAGGGTGCCTGTACTCATGCATCTAACTTATAATTTGCACAATTTATTCATTTGAAAAGAGACTCCCAGGAGAATGGAAGCAATGAGAGTAACCACTGACCCACTCAGCATTTGGTAGATTTGCTTTGTTAGCATGGGAACAAGGCAGTGCTTCTGTAAGCACTGCCATAAAACCAGTACAGAACAGCTGTAGTTTGAGGGGGGCAGTGGGGGACAGGAAGGTGGGCAGGAGCTACTTCAAAGGGAAGGCAAGAGTCACACAGTAACAGTATTGCAATGAGGACCCAGGTCTCCACACCCCTGCTTAGCTGACAGCCACAGTGTAGGGAAGAGAGCACATTCAACCCTGAACTCACCTTCTTTTTGCTTCCTCCACTGAAACTCCAGCACCACATCATCATGTCCCACAAAAGTGTGGACGGGCGTGTTCAGGTCAAAGACATTCCAGAGGAGGAGACTGTTTTCCCGACGGAGCTGGGGGACCATCACTGTCACCAGTCCATTGCTGAAAGGCTTAGAGAGAAACACCCTTCCAGTTAGCCTGGGAGAGTTATGTTCCCATACTGCTATTATCATACTCTCATTTTTCTTTTTTCCCACCAACACAAATGCAAAGGTTTTAAATGAGCTCAGCACAAAACAGAACCAGGCCAAAACCTGGGACGGTCCAAGGCAGTTGCTGTGCAAAAACACTGTGTTTCAAGGGGTAAGATGTAGTACACTGAGATACTCAATGCAGCTCACTTAAAATAAGTAACTTCTTTTTGCTGCTTCCTCACTTTTCATCTGTGAGGCTGGAGGGATTTCACCACCGACTTTTGACTGGGGATCCTTACTGCAATCTGCCTGGAGCTGCAAGGACTACTACGTGGGGACTGAGCCCCAGCAGCTCCTCAGGGTCACAATGCTGAGCAGAACATGGAAACCAGTCCTACACCCCTCGCTGCTTGGACAGGGAAAGGAGATCAAGATTCAAGGCACAGCACTGGCTTCAGGCCACATTCAGATCTCTGGGGATTATGACTGATGTTAAGAGCCTTAGCTTCACTTGGGTGGGTGCTCCCTCACTCCCTCTCCTGAATGCCCCCATTGTGGATGCTGCTTTTCTACACCTTTTAGGCACCAAGGATTTTTAAAATCAACTTAATAATGTCCACAAGTAGAACTGGTGAGAAACTCTAAGGAAAATCTTTATTTAATGTCTCCTTGTGCATTCTTCTCAGAGCACAAGTGGAACTGGTGGGAGTTTCTCACTCACCGTGTATCTTGCCTTCCAGACGGGAACCTGGCAGGGAAGGATATTGAGGTATTTCCGAGGCTGACGGTAATCCCAGAACTTGAAAAAAAAAAAAAACAAACCAAGAGAAAGGCAAGCAAAGGCAGGAGTCAGCTGGCTATACTTTCAGGCTGTAGTTTTCCATGTGGCTTGCAGATAGAACAGACCAAAAAGCATGCCAGGGTGCCCACAGCATCATTAGTAATCCCATTCATTAACAGCAGAGACGGCCCCAAAGGACAAATACCAAGCTATCAGCATCTGGCAGCATCCCTTAGAAAATGAGTGACTTGGGGTCATATTCATAGTGATCATAGCTTGAGTAATTAGAGCAGGGAGACAGGCAGCCTGCTTGGGCTTTCAGAGCTACCAGGTACCCTGCAGGCTGCCAGCCAGTGTGCCAATCTAGGCTGGAGGCAGGCCCACCCTGCTGTTACTGCTAATTTTCTAATGAAGAATCTAACCTTTCGCTTTGCTAGAATACACATCAATTGCATTTGCCTCAGAGCTTAGCTCAATGTGAATGAACTCAATTTGGCTGACATACAAAGCACACTATTTCCCCCCAAGCAAGAGGCCCTGCACAGCAGTGCTTGCAGGCAGTCTCTTATTGATACTCCTGTTCAACCTGAGTTTGGAAACTCCAGGGGCTGAAGTATGTCTCCCCTCAAGTTGCTATCATCAGCTTGAAGCTGGCAACGTACATTTCAGGAAAAAGGCTCTTCTGGCATGTGTGGTCTGTTGCTTTCTGGCAAGCAACAGGCAGAGGCAGTTGTTTTCAGCTTCAATACTGCCCTAATCACCACAGATATGTGGCAAACATATGTGCACCCATTCTTCAGTGACCTCTCTGCCTGTTCTGAAAGTGCAGTCCGGGCTCAACACACCAGGTGGCCAGAACCCAAACAGTAAAGATCCAGATCTTGCCAATGGCAAAGCATTCCCCCAAACTTCAGCAGCAGCAGCAGAAGGGGATCTGCTCCACCATCTTTCCTACTCCCCAGCAGGAACTGCAGAAACATCACTTACTCTGACAGAGTTGTCCTGGCTGGAAGTGGCCAGTGTATACTCATTGTCAGGATGCCAGTCCAGACCATGGATTTTGGAGAGATGAGCTGCCAAATACTCCACTGCAGTGCTGGGTTTCTGCAAGGAGAGACATTGTCCTTCTTAGCACAGGACACTTGAAATTTGGTCTAGTTCTTTGGAATAAAAAGAGACACTTTAACCAGGGCAAGAGAGTTAGAACAACCACCCCTGCTGGAGAATGGCAAATAGCTCAGCGGAATTAGCTGAAGAAAAAATCCTGTGAAGGTATGGCAAATTCCAGTCACCAAGTGCAACCCTCATGACACTTTATACTCAGTTAAACAGTTAATTACTATGAGATCAAAAGGAAAATGTTGATGTGTACAGTCTCCGAGGAAGGAGGCTACCTACATAACTCCTTTCATGCTCTTGGACTCCCAATTCTCTCTAGTTTAAACTGACCCACAAGAGAGATCTGAGATCAAGTAGTACATTTTCTCAGTATTTATCTGTCACCAGAGGAATATTTGTATTGGGTAAGTAGGAATATGTACAGAGTGCTCAAAAATCCCTCAGCTTACCCTTTTGTCCCATATTCGGACATCCCCATCGTGGCTTGTTGCTAAACAGTTGGCATTTTTCTTGTTCCATTTCACCTGGGAAGCTCCAGCTGCAGCACAAACAGAGCAGGCCAAAACAAGCAATTAAGGAGAAAACAGCACAGTAGTCCCATTGCCTGGACCTAGAGCTGCTCTTAGCCCAGAAAAGGCAGTTCAGAGGAAGGATATCCCAGAAGCCAGGATGAAGGATGGCATGAAAATTATTAACTCCTGGTTCATCAGTGTATCATTTGTATCCCCAGGAAAGCAAAGCAAGTGTTCCAGTTGCATGTCTAGAGATTTTTATCACATCTTCTAGCCAGGGGCTGTACCTGATTAGAATACTCATGTCCATTAGCTATGATGGAGCAACTTCCTCCAGACCAGAAATGTAGGTTCATCACCTCCTTCCCAAATCCTTTCTTTTCATTCAAGTTACTTCTAGGTGCTTAGGGCCTGTTTCATCTCCCTACTACTCCCCATACTAACAGATGCTACATAGGCAACTAGTGCTATGGATCTGTGATTAAAATACAGGTGTAGGAGAAGGCTGCAGTGCAGGTGACCTTGAATGTGGCCAGATGGAGGTGGATTCACTGAGTGAACCAGAAGGTTCACCTGTCAAAATACATCACAGAAGTCATGACCCCCAATAACAGTGTAAAGAAACTGGATGATGGTCCAAATATGACTTGTATGTGATATCATGAAGGACTCAGTCAAATCAGATGATGGGTTGTCATTTCTAGTAGAAACAAAGCACAGCTTCAGCTAATGTGGATTGTTCAGGTATTGTAAGCATAATGCATCTGTTCATCCTTATTCTGCCAGTATTTTCAAACCTTTTGAGCTATCAGAAAGGTGAGATCCATGAGAAAGCTAAACAGATCGCAGCCTGCTGCTATTCCCCACCTCCACTACCCACCTCCTGCTGCATGGTGAGCAGATTCATCCTGACAACCTGGCAAAAAGCTATTCTGAGGGATAAAAAGCTGCAAATAGACTGCCAGTTGATTGATTTGATCCACTCACTGAAGGGTACGCAAATGTCTGGACCAGCACTAAACAGCATCAGGCACAGGAGGAAGGAAAGAAGCAAGTAAGCTTTCTGGGGAGCAGGCTGCTGGGCTGGCTCAGCCATGAAACCTCATCCCAGACATCAGAACTGACCACTGCTTCTCCCTGACTCAGTAAGGTTTTTGCATTTCTGTGAGAGAGAGGTTTGCTGGCTGGGAGGGGAATGGAAGCTGCTGCAGATGTGTAGCCTAAGGAAATGTAAGCAGCAGAGCATGAGAGCTACATATTGTGAGGATTGCTCCAGTACTGGGGACAGTAACTGAGGGAAAGGACATTTTGCTCATCATCCATGCCCAGTCCCAGCTCCAGCCAATGAGGACGGACACACAGCAGGTGGTATTGCAGGGGCTGGACACTCACCTTGCCAGCAGCCAGGACAAGAGCCTTTCCAAAGCAAGCACAGCCCAAAGACAGCACCTTGTTGTTGCAGGTGCTGCAAGGAAGCTAATACAGCTAGTATCAACTGTACCCAACCCCGACTGAGTGAGGGGACAGACTGGCACAGAGAGCTGCCTGGGGTGTGGTTTAGTACCTCAACTGATTCAGTCACACATAAAAGGACATGAGGAAATCACAGGCAGGCAACCCAGGACAAGCAGTGCAGCAAGGTGGTTAAGCAGGGAGAAATCTCCATGTGGCCATTCAGCAATGTCAGGGCAGCAAGTCCAAGTACCATAACTGCCCTCCATGCCTGAGAACCTCAAAGGGTTCCATATCTCTTCTTAATTCTGCTTCTCTAAAAGGAATGCAGAACTGAAGCCTGTCAGGCTGCTCCTACACGAGACAATCAATCGCACATGGCAGCACTTCTGTACTTTGCCATGCCTCGCCTTGGAGCCTGAAGGGAGGGAAGAATAGCAGTAGGGGTATGCAACAATAATGTTGTTTAATGCCTACATCACACACATCAGACTTACCAACTGCAGAGAGTGAGACCGTGGGCTTCCTGGTGTCTCTGAAACACAATGTGGCCACTGTGAGTACACACAGCACAGTCCAGTCTTCCCAGCAAGCTCCCTGCTACTCCAGCACTAACGTTATTGCTGCCTTGGGACCTAAAGCACCTTCTGCTTACCAAAATACACCAGCATTAAATGGAATAAAGGTGACCAGGGGGAGCACAACAACCATCCTGAAAGTGTTCAAGACCAGGTTGGATGGGTCTTGGAGCAACCTAGTCTACTGGAGGGTGTCCCTGCACTTGGCAGAGGGATGGAGCTGCATTTTGAAGGTCCCTTCCAACCCAAACCATCCTACAATCCTGTCTTGCCAGCACATGCAGCAGGAAGTTTAGGACAGAGTACAGAGCTGGACTGGACTAGAGGGAGGAGAAACATACACGAAGTGTGGCATATAGCAACTGGGTAGGCAAGGAAACAGGGCTCACAAATTGTTCCTGCAGGAAGCAACAAAACAGCCTTTCCAAGGAGGAGTAAAGGAACAAACAGAGCTGTGGAAGCACTCAACAAAAGCTACTGATGTGTTTGTCGAGCCTTTGCAGATCCTGATTCAAAGCAGATGGAGCAGTTACTACAGAGCAAAAACTTCATGTCTAGCATATAATAACAAAATTAATAGAAAATCAGCCCAGCTGTGTGCAGACTAAATTCTGTCTGTCTACAAACCAAATTCCGCAGCGGCAGAAACCAGTGCAGCACCATGACAACTCCTAGCAGCTAGGGCATAGATCAAGGCAATAATTGACTTCCTGGCCTTGCTCCTCAAGAATTCACCTGCTCTTTCATGAAAAGTGACAGTGAAAGTACGGAATATTGTCTTCAGTTTTTTCTGCTTGCTGAAAATCAGAATATTTTCTGGAATGAACTGCACCTCTCCCTCTAAGAATCTCTGTCCAATCAAAAAGTTATTTTGTATGAAAAATTAAGTGGGGAATTTCCAGCTGCCCTTACTGCAGGGCTACCTCCCTAGGGTGTCATTAGAGATAGTCACTTCAGCAGGATGTTAATTTGCTGGAGGCCAGCAACGCCAGGACCCCAGTGCCACAGCAAGCTCAGAGCCTTTCCTAGCAGAAGTGGGAGGTAGAGGCTTTCAGAGACTGCCTAAGGAAGCAGTTCTGGGCAAGTGATACAGACAGACACAAAACAATGGAAGGGCACAATAGAGTTAAAGGAGTACTTTGGATAACAACCTTCAGAGATCTCTATTTTTTCTGCCTGGTATTAAGATAGTATCACAGGAAACCAACCGGCAGTTATTGTATCTCTATGTCTTTTAATTACACATTAATAATATATTGTCATTCTCAAGCACCATTTAACCAAGGATCTAAGTGCTTGTTCATAGGAGCTAAGCAAGCCTCCGGGTAGCCTGGTGCAGTGGGGTTATATAATTATCCTCCTGTTATAACTGAGCAAGGGAGGCAGACAGGAAGAAAGTGATTTGCTGTGGGTCATAAAGAGTTGTACAGCCAGCAAGAGAACCCAGCAGTCCCAGTGTCAGCTCCTTTCTTCTCAGGTGTGAAATACGGGGCTTAAATCTGGACATACAGTTGGAAATACCTGCTACACTGAAACTACTAATGGCAGAAAGCAGCACTAGGAAACAAGGGAAGGTACAAAGGAAAACCCTCTTGAATACCATTGTCAGGCTTCCCACCATGGAGGGAGAACCAGCAACAATTGCTGAATTTAGTAGAAAATGGCTATAGGATCATGAAATGGTGCTCATTAACTCAGCTAAAAAACCCCAACAGGCTGAAGAACACCCCTGGGCTCCAGGAAAAGCCCCAGAGGAAATATCTGAAGTGGGCAGGGAGTGAAGCCATACAGTTGTAGCTTAACTGTACCACTCTAGTGCCCATCAGTGACTCTGAACTGGCTTGAAAATAGAGGAGCAGAAGTCATCTTGGAGACAATGGGAAGTAGCTGAAGTCCCTGCAAGCACAGCTGAAGAGCAGCACTCATCAGGGCATGCTTTGCCCTGCAAGCTGATAATTATGGAAAGGAGTCCAGTGATTTCCCCAAAATGCAGAAACATACTGATTCTTACTTGATGTCCCAGATGTATATGTATGTGTCCACAGAACTGGTGACCAGTAGGTCTGGCTCAAACACTGCCCAGTCCAGGTCACTGCAAAGGCAAAATCATAGATCAGTAAAGAAAAGCACACACAGAGTTTGCATCAACTTCTCACAAGCCAACACTGTATTTTCCAACAAATTCACAGCAACTCCATGACATCTACTGAAACTTTTAAAGTAAAAAGCAAGATCTTAATAATTTTTCTAAGTAAATTCCAAGAAGCAATGAAATGCTTCTAAGTAAATTCCAGTGGAGCATCCTCCTAGCTCTGAACTTTACAGCTACAGTGCATGTGCTCTTTCCCCTCCAGGCACAGGGACACTGTCTCAAAGAGTTCTCAGTAACCATACATCCTTGGTATCAACCCCTCACTCTGGGATGCCTCCCTGTTGGGAACACCAAGTGCACCTGGGACACAAACAGCCTCCAGTAAGCCAAAACATTTCAAGGACTGCAAATACTTTCCACAGTTAAGAGCTTGAGGAAAAACAGTCCTTCAACTGCATTTCTAACCCAGCATTGAAATATGACCTTAAAACAAGAGGCAAAAATCTCCCCTGCAGCACTGTAACATTCTCTAAACTTGGTCTTTGGGATTACCTGCCTTAATTAAGCTGCTACCACACAGAAACACAGCTGGGATTCAATTTACTAAACATGCTGTCTGTTTCCCAGATGATGGCTGCCGCTTTTTACAAGGACAGCAGCCTAAGCCAACGACACTCAAGCCATCAAGGGCTAAGTTGATATATTGGGGGAGCTATGAGAGGGTGAGCCACTTCATGCATGACATCATCACCAAATGGGAAGGCAGTCCAGCCCAGAGAAGTGAGTAAAAACAGGCTCAGAGCAGAGCCTGAGTGAGGCCAGGACCAAAACATTCAGCTTCTATGAAACAATGCATCTCTTTCCACTCAGCAGGCCACAGCATTGCTTGTTCCTCACCTGATCACACGTGTGTGTCCTTGCAGAGATGTGCAAACTTCCCCATTACCTTCCTTCCACTTATACAAGTCAACACGCTGATTGCTCTGCAATTAGATGGAAGAAAGAAGAGACAGTCTCAGGCCAACAAGACAGGACACAGATCTGTGTGTTAGGACCAGGTTCCCTTCACTTTGAACAGCCTCAGTGAACAATGAGTCATACTGTGATTAGCAAAGTGCTTGCCCAAAGCAGAGGAGCAAAGATGAAATACAGGCTGCAAGGACTTTCAAAAGCTTACACTTTTTAATTACACACACAGTTAAAACTGGAGATAAACTAGAACAGGAGAATAAAATCCCACATTGCAAAATCTTTCCATGAGATTATGTTCTCAGAGTCTTTATTTCCTAACAACATGCTGTAACTGCAGGCAACAGGCAGACAAGTTCTCTCTGCCAGGAATACCCTGCCAGTCTCTTAGATTCACAACTGGAGTTTTTGGTGAGGGGGATGATGGATTACCACTGGTCAATCTCAGCTCTCTCACAATTCCCTTCTGGGATAATCAGGGCCATTGCCAAACACAAACAATAGTCTAATGGCTTCAAGGTCACCTCCTTAAGGGTAGTCCTCCCATCCTTGCCAGCCCAGGAGAAAAGCTTTAAGTGTTTATCACTAGCTGTAAAAAACAAAGGCAAAGCAGATGTATCAATGCCAACATTACTTAGGGTTCCTTCACTCATTCCAGGAATAAATCCTTGCCCAAAGGCAGTCACACACAGTTTCTTGAAACTAGTTATTGTGCTGTAAGTTCATGTTCTGTCTCAATCAAAGTTCACTTCAGGCCAGGCCAACTCTGATCTTTCTGGGGCAGAAATTGCCTTTGTGGGTGCACACAGAGTGCCAAGCACAGTGGATCATGACTGGAAATTTATGCTGATTTTGCAAAACCAGAAAGAACATGACCTTAAAATGTTATTTTCATTAGCCCCTTGTTTTCAGACTTTTAGGTAGATGAGGGAAAAGATAAGAGACTTCACAGAAACACACAGTTGTTGAGGTTGGAAAAGATCTCTAAGATCACAGAGTCCAACTGTTAAATTATAACTTCTGTGGCAAGTTTTTTTTTGTGGTAGTGGATTTTCCTCCTACCTCAAAGCTGCTTCATGTGAATTTCAACCTGCAGATAGATAAAACATTACAGCCTTCTTTGAAACGGAACGTCTCATTCAAGCTCAGCAATAATATATGACATTTCTCTAACTGCTCTCACAGCAGGGCTGCACAAGAGCTATGGGCAAGAAAAAACTCTTTGCATGTTTCTCATTGACAGAACTATTTAAGGGGTAGAGAGAAATTACCCAATAGGATTTATCCATGACTCCAGATACAAGATAATGATCACCAGAGAGACTGCTCCTCCCAACAGGAGCACTTTCTAAAAAGCTGTGATTTTCCTAAGTATCGATATTCACTTCCAACAATTTCATCATCCCCTTGTTCAAGAATCTGTGGCCACACAAAAGAAAGAACAAGGATCTATGACTGAAAACATTTCTGAAACAAGAGCTTAGGAGTCCCCAGAAACATGCTTGAGCCAGAGGGCAGACACAGCCAAGCACAGCAAAAGGATTCGCTCCAGCTTTTCTGGGAAGAAGCTCAACACAAGGACAGATTCCCTTTGCCTGTACCACTTCCAATTAACGGGACTGCAAAACCAGATGAGGCTGCTGGCAAACAGGATGGCAGTCTTTTACATCCCTTTTCCATCCACAGGGATGCAGAGGGATAAGACCCTTGGGCTGTCTACAATATAGTGAAATGGCTTGAAAGGTGGTATTTTTGACTCAAACTGAAAAAGCTGCCTGATCTCTTCTTGGGGATTCCTCAACCAGTGTGTGTCAGCAACTATGTTCAAATCCCCAGAGCATCATACCATCTTTGTTTATAAACAGAAGCAGCAAGGTTTGATGTCAGCTACACCTGGTTTCAGTCTGGAACAAGATGGGTTCCTGTATCCACTCAGAGCAGCAAGAGGCAGGAGTGCTCAGATGGGCAAGATGGGCACAGCTCTTCTTTGCAGCAGGGTGCTGCTCAGATCAGCATAACTCATCACTGGATATTGTCTTCAGAGTGTGTTTGAAAAGAAGCTTTCCTGCTCCACTTTTGGCCTGCCCAGTGCATTTCCTTACTTGGTTTTGGTTTCCACAGATTGTACCCAGAAGTGGCACTGAAGGACACCTTTTTTACTAACTCTCTGCTCAGAAGCAGACTGCTGCTGAAGGCACGTTTAAGAAATCAGTCATGTGCCAGAGCTGGGAAGAGACAGGCTGGGGAATGTGAAAGAGCAAACAGGCAGAGGCTCCCAGCTGACAGCACCAGTCCCCTTTTAAAACTGCTTTTAATTAAAAACATAGCCAATCCAGGAAGCAAAAGGAACAAAAATCCTAAGAAATCACCTTCAACTAGGCATTTTCTCAAAAGAATAGATGGAGAGATTTCTGCATCCCTAGCTAGTCCAGGACTCTTAGGGTATAAAAGCAGAAACAGCAAAAAATGCAGCTCACCCTGGAAACAGTCTGCACCTGGCTGGTACCAATTGCCGTGGTGCTGTGGCTGACAGAGATTTCCATCAGCAGAGCTCAGGGTTCTGGGTGAACAAGCTACAGAGCATGACAGACCAAGTAAAGAGCAGAGCTGAAAACTGCACGTGGTCTCACACAGCCATTGCTGCTTCTTCAGCCCAACCCACTGCCTCACTCCTCACTGATCCAGTCCATGCCCAGCTGCAAATCCCAAGCTGCAAGCCACTATTGACCCGTGCTATTTACAGACAGCCTGGTGCACCACAGCCGAGCAGCAAGGCAGAGGGGTCAAAACAAAACAGCACAGAGCAAGAAATTCAAGAAGTGCACACATCTCAGGCTGGAAATCTGAAAGAGAGCATTTCCCTCCAGAAAAGGACCATTTGGATGCTCGATTTATTTGGCAAAGTGTTTTGTAAATGACAAGCAAGCAAAACCAGATTCAACCCTGACTGCCCAATAACTGAGAGCCATCAAGCTGAACACCTCGCTGGCAGTAAATCAGAGTTAGGCCTTGATCTTGCAATGTGACTTGCAGAAGCATGTCCGTGCCAGCTCCACACAGCCTTCCAGCTCTGCAGAGGCTCACCCATGAAAGAAAGGCCAGGGAAGATGATGAGTTACAGCTTTTAAATGAGTGAATTTACCGAAGCTGCAAAGTAGTAGGCGTAGCTGTCGTGGGGGTTCCACTGCACCGCCCCAATGTCCCACTTGCTCTGCCGGGAGATCTTCCGGTGACCCTCATTTGGTGCATCCAGGTTGACGATGTAGAGGAAACGGCGGCTGCAAAACATGCAGACACAAAGGGGCTGCATCTCACAGGACTGATCTCAAAATCCCAAGCTCACATGGAGCTCACAGCCTTGTGTCTAGAGGCACAGGAACCAAAAGAAGTGAAGCATTCCACAAGACAAGTGAAAACACTATTCCTGAAAATGCTACATTTGACTACCTACTTCAAAATTGACTTTAAAAAAACCCACCACTCCCCAACAAAGACAAGACACAGTGAAAGTAAACAGTATCTGCAAATGTAATAGATAGCTTACACCACAGAAAAACCCAGATAACTTGGATACAAAAGGAAGTGCTGGAAAATGGTGCAAACACATCCAAATAGGCTTTGCAGGCCTAATGCTGCAGCAGCAGAACCTAAATGGCACAGGCCTGGCAGTGCAATGCAACAGCTTCAGCCTGCATAGGCTGCTCTGAGCAACAGTTAATGAGCCTTGACAAAGATGATTCTATGTGAGTGCTTCTTTCCACACCAGTTTGAGGACTTGGTTCCACCAACAGTACAAAAACACCTGCACAGAGCTCATGCTCAGCTGCAGCAGCTTGTTAACGTGGGTGGACACAGTCCTGCACAGATTTGCTTCCATTACTTACCTGAGCTAACTCTGTATGCAGCAGAAATAATTCTGTGTGATGGCAAACCCGAGCTCATACATCCTGCTGGATGTGGCCAACTCCCCACAAAGCAAGGTATCATCCTGTGTGATTCATCTTACAAGCAAGAGAAACTGCCCAGAAATAACTGTGAGCCAGCTGAACCCTACGGAAGACCGGCATCAAAACATAATGAACCCTACATAATTAACCACATGAGCATTATCTCTCAGCTGCAAAGTGACCATACAGCTGCTCTAAGGCCATTCCTCCTGTTATTGCTCTGCAGTGCTGCCAGATTAAGGGTTCACATGGAAGCAAGCATCTCTTGGAGCTGTACCAAAGGACTGGGTTCCTTGAAGGCTGACCAAAGCTCAGCTACACTCACATGATTCTGAAATGAACATCCTAATTGGATGGCATTCTGTCAGTGGCAATTGTATCACTGACAGGGGAACAGGAATAGCTGTTAGTACTGAAAAGCAGGATCTGGAAAGGCACTGGTATGCTGGTTGAAGACTTGCCTTGGAGGTGGACGCGTAAGACCAAGTTCTCCTGGAAGCTTGGGCAACTTGGAAGTCTGTGGCACCTGCTGTGTTTGGGAGTATCATCCCACACTGAATCAATAGCAAAGCAGGTCAGAGAGCCCCGTGGGAATATTTGGGGCAAATTTTGTTAGGAAATAATCTAATATGTATTTCAAGACAATCCAAATAGTACTTCACGATGCTCCATCTCCTGTATGGGGATTCGGGAGAGAATCTACCAGGAAAGCCACGCCAGTATTCTACTGTGCTCTTTTTGCTGTCTCTCCACTCTGTATCCCACTGGGAACATGACCCAGAATAAGTTTCATTAAGCCTCGAACAGGAATCAGCTGCACCTTTCTGAAACAATCCATCAACCCTCCAGCTGAGGTCAGCCTGAAGGCTGCTGGTCTGGCTTGTGGAAATGACTGTCACACTCACCCCGAGAGTACAGCGCGCTGTCCCAGGCAATCCACCGACATCGCAGTCGCCTGTTAAAGAGAAACACAGAACACAACTAAATAATACCTCTCAGGTCAGCTGCTCAGTCAAACGTATGGCTTTAGTGAGGAGTCCAGGTAAGTAACATCTCCTTAAGGTAGCACAGAGGGGCAATGGGTGTAGTGGTTAATTTTGGGATGCAGGACAGCACACAGAAACATCTTTGTTAGCATTAACTGAAGACAAAACCTGGCAGAAACATTATGAGCACTAAGACCTTGCTCCCTTCTCCCTGCTATGGCAATCACAGCTGCAGCCTTTCAATCAGCAATCTCTAATAATCTGTATTAATCAGCCTCTGCTCCTGCTCAGGAACTTTTGCAGTCTCTGTTTTTCATTGCAGGGCCAGATTTAATTATATATGTACTGGGAGATAGAAGTGCAACCATTTGTGTATGGCTGGTCTCCAAAAATGAGAGATGGCCAAAAGGCATCAGAATTTACTTTGGCATTGCTTGTAAAGAAGGCTATGAGGTAACTTAAAGGCCATTAGGGAAAAGAAGAAAAAAAAAAAGAAAAAAAAAGGGAAAAAAAAAAAGAAAGAAAAAAAAAGAAAAAAAAAAAGGACTGTTTGGATATTGTCTCACCCTCTTTTTGTGCAGAATGAACTGGCTGGTCATGTTGTTTAAATGCCAAGAGAATAAAGGAAAATTTTACTTGGAAAGCTGAACAGTTCAGCCCATAAACATAGATACTACTTCAATAGAGTTTTGAGTATTCACAGTACAAAATCAGAATATGCCCCATACTCTTCACAGTAACTGCTGTCATCTTCAAAGCTGCCTCTCTGAAGGCTCAGGATGTACCACCTGCTGCTGTTCAGGATTTTAAGTGCTCTCAGTGTGGATGTAACAAGACTTCAGTATGTCCCACAGTTACTACTTACAAGCATCACTAAAACCTGACAGACAACACAGAAATCCCACTCCATTTCAGTCAGATCTGACAGCAGAATATCCAGCACAAATTCTGATCTTTTTCAGCCAGGGCCCATCCCTTCCTTGCAAATACCCCAAGTGAGGGAAAAAGAGCATCACTGATCCATTCTTCCTCTATAGACCACATGGCAAATAGCTACAGCTGCCTGCAGAGTTTCAGCAGAAGCTCATGGTAAACCAAACCCCATTTCACCACTTTTACTGTTCCAGGAATAACCTTCTTTCATTACTTTTTCCTAGGCAGCAAATCCAATCTTCTGGCAAGGTTTCCCTAGTCCTATAGCTAATGTTGTAAATAAGCAGCTAGTTTTAAGATCTCTAAATGATAAAGAAACAATTCCAGCTTTCTAGACTCCACAGTACTTTGCAAAACACACAACAAAACCTGCAAAAAAGTAGGTTACTGAATCTATTAAAAAAACCAAAAAATAACCAACCAAAACAAATCAACAGAAGAAAGAACTTTTTCCAGACGGTACACATTTTTCTTCTGAGAAAATAAAATGAGGATCACTAAAGGTACTACAGTAATCAGAGCTTTCTCATGTGATGAAGAGCTAGTCAGGAGACATATTTCATACAGTTGGGGCCATCTTTCCTCAAGACAGAAAAAAAATATGTCAATTTAAACTGATTGATAATTTCATATACAAGTTTATTTTTTCTAGTATTAGCACTAGGATCTCATAAATCCTTACAAATTGTTTTCAATAATGAATACTGGTAAACTGTTTTTTTTTTCCAGGCACCAAATATCATAAAATGTAATAAACAACCAGAATGAAGTAAAAAGTTTCACATGTCAGGCTGCTACTCTGATAGGTCACAAATTAAGCTATTTTACAGCAACAAACCTTTCCCTATGACACAAGAGTCTTATCTAGGCACAGGAGAAAAAACCAAACAGCTGTCATTTAATGTGCTTGGTATAGTGATATAGTGATACGTCAGTCTTCCCAGCACAACCTTCCAGAAGGGGGGAGTTGAAACTGAACAAATCAACCTGAAAGCAGTTTTTATCCTAAAACAACACTGTGGATAGCTGGAACTGCTGTTCATGAATAACAATGACATGAGTAAGCACAGCAGGAGCACTGCCCATTTGAGAACCTGCTCTGAACCCACAGCCCAGGCAGCATCTTCTCAGACTTGAAGCATCTACTTTGGCATTTTACTCAATTTCTGCTAGGCAAACCAAGGAAAACACTTTTTCATGTCTGAACTTCCATTAGTTTTCAATTTAGCCTCATTCTCTCCACCTGAGAGGCAACACACCAACTCAATCTGACATGGCTATGCTGTTTTTCAAGAGTTGCAAACTCTTAACAAGCAATACCAGTTCCTTGCATACCTAACCTCCCATCCACACACTGAGTTGCTACAAATGGTTCCATTTTAGCACTGGGTGAGTTTTGCTCACCTTTTGATAGTGTCAACAGCCAAAGAATAGCCTGTGGGTCTTGTTTAAATCAGAAGAGTACACAGACTGCCACCTCTGTCAGCTCGTACAGAAAAATTACTTGTAGGTAACACGGGCCCAAAAACACACAGTGATTTTCTGATTTGTTTCAGGTTGAGTGGTGTAGCCTGCTCATGGTACACACCAGCATAGTGAACAAAGATAACTGCAATGCTTGCAGAGGTGTACTGGCTATAAATGTAACAGCTGCCCCACTCTTTTGATTCATCTTCCCATTTAGGTTGCTTTTGGAGTAGGGATTTTGGAGATAGTCTGGCCTACATGCAGAGCTCAAGACTGGTACTGGATGGTTTCAGCCAAGGTGCTCCAATTTCTCAAGCTCAGGTTTCCCACCTGCAAAAATGTTCCTGCAGACTCCTTAAAAAAAGCTCAGACATAAATATATAAATTAATTTGGCCTGAAGCAGCAGTCTGGCAGCCCCAGCCACAGCAGTTCTCTGGTTTCATATGGGGACAGGAGGCAGGTCAGAACAGCTCCAAGAAGTTCACACCAGAGTAATGCAAAGTGACCGAAACCCTGACGTCCACCCTCTGCCAAGGTTTGTGCCAGTGCAGGAGTGACACTGAAACCAACTGCTGCAGCAAGGAATGGAAACACCTGTCCCTTCTGCTCCCACACACCAGACATTATGAGTAAGCAATAAAGTCATGAGGCCTCCTATCTCCTGAGCCAGATGCAACGTGAACCCGTGATGTAGGAAGATGCACTCTCGTATCTTATTACTGGTTTCCTGAGGGCAAATCCTCAGACGAGGCTGCTTTAACGCTTCTGGGAAGAAAATTAATACAAAGCCTTTGAGGTATAAAAGTGAAAATCGCTTTGTGAGTTTTCAGAGGGTAGGCTGGATGCAGCACTCAGGATTCAATGCTTCTGCTTGCAATGGCGAAGGCAGAGCTGTTAATGCTCCAGCACAAGAGGACAAATGAGACGAGAGAGCTTCCAGACCTATTTTTCTTTTTTATTTCTGGGTTTCCTGCTGACGTAGTTCATAGTTCACCTACTGTATCTAGCTTTGTTAAACTATTGCCAACCAAACCCCTACATTTCCTAGAACAGAATTACAGAATCCCAGAATGTTTTGAGTTGGAATGGACCTTAAAGATCATCTTGTTCCAAATCCCTGTCATGGGCAGGGACACCTTGACTAGGTTGCTCCAAGCTCTGTCCAGCCTAGCCATGAACACTTCCAAGGATGTAAGAACAACTTCTACAACAGCACGTGAGCAAACTCTGAGCGGAGTTCTACCATCACCATCAGCTTCAAAAACAAAAGCTGACCTTTTTGCTATTCACAAAAAATTATAACCCACTTTTTATTTTAATCGAGCAACACTCAGCAATTTATTTGGCAGTGAGACAGCAGCTGTAACAGTCTCCAGAAAAACTGACAGAGCCATAGAACGGTTTGGGTTGGAAGAGACCTTAAAGCTCATCTCGTTCCAACTCTCTGCCATACGCAGACATTTTTCACTGGACCAGGTTGCTCAGGGCCCCATCCACGCTGGCCATGAGCACTTCCAGCAAAAGGAAATAAGGAAAGACGTGTGGAAAGTGCCAATATCGTATATTAGGCCTGAAAATGTATTTTTTAAAAACACAGAAGACCTAATTAAGATTAGAAATTAAGTGCCCCGTGAATTAAGGCGTTATCTACGCGCAAACGACTCCAGACCGCCTCAGCCCCGGCCATCGCCGCCGAAAGGCCCCACGGAGCCGCCGAGCCTTCCCGGGCCAGGACCTCCCCCTGCTCCGCTCGCCACGGGCCGGCCGGGGGTTGCCCCCGCGGCGCGGTGATCCGGCAGCCCCCGGGCCCTCCGACCTGGGCGTCACGGAACTCCACCACCACATTCTCGCTGCTCCAGCGCGCCGCCATCTTGGGCCGCCCGGCGGAGCCTGCGCGGCAACTGCGCACTGTGGGGCGCCGTGAGGGGACTGCTGGGAGATGTAGTCCCGCCGCTCACCACCCCCACCCGCCCCCGGCCCGTGAACTGGGGCAGCGAGTCCTGTGGAGCCAGTGGGGGTCCCACGGCCCATGGGGGATCCCCGTGCGGGCCCGGCCTCTCCGGAGGGGCTCTGGCCGCGGAGGCCCGCGGGTGGTCGCAGCCCCGCGGCAGAGCAAGATGTGTGCATGGCGTGGGTCGAGGGTTGTGTTCCGCGGGGCAGCGCCCGCTCGTAGGTGCGGCGGCGGCTCCGCGTCCCGCGGCGGCGGCGAGCGCAGCGCCGGGCGGCGGCGGTGCAGGGGTTAAGGGCGGCGGGCCGGGGGGGCCGGGGGCGGGAGCATGCGTGCTGCCGGCCGCTATTGTCTCCGGCGCGGCGCCCAGCACCAGGCGGCGGCCGCAGCGAGGCCGTGCCCGGCGCAGCGCAGCGGAGCGGGGCGCGCCGCCCCCGCCGCCCCCGCCGCACATGGGCCGCAGCTGATCCGCGCCCGGCTCCCGGCCGCGCCCCGGGCACCAGCGAGGCGGGCGGAGCGACCCTGCCGGCGTCCACCCCCCCCCTCCCCCGCCGCTCCCTCCCCGCTCCGCGGCCCCGGAGCCCTCGGCGGCCTCCGCCGGGGGTGACGGCGGCGGCGGCGGCGGAGGCGGACTCGGGGCGCCCTCGCCCCTGCGGGCCCGGCGGGGGGAGGATGCCTGGGGCGGGGATGGGTTTTCGCCCGTAGCTCCCCGTGCCCCCCCGCTTCCTTCCGCCCCCTCTCGCCTCCCAGCGGGGGCGGCGCGGCCCCGTTCCCCGCGGGGGGCTGTCGCTCGGCTCCCTCCGGCCCGGCGGCGCCCACATGGGGGGCAAGCAGAGCACGGCGACCCGTTCGCGGGGCCCCTTCCCGGGGGTGTCGACGGATGACAGCGCCGTGCCGCCG